>CM053773.1:58698255-58703255 GCA_028658325.1 Potorous gilbertii
GATGGAAGGGAGGGCAATGGGAGGAGGGAGCAATTTGAAGTCAACACTCGGGGAGGGACAGGATCAAAAGAGAGAATAGCAACAATGGGGGGCAGGATAGGATGGAGGGAAATATATAGTTAGTCTTAAACAACACGACTATTATCGAAGCCATTTGCAAAACTACACAGATATGGCCTATATTGAATTGCCTGCCTTCCCAAGGGAATGGGTAGGGAGGGAGGGATGGAGAGAAAATGGATCTCAAAGTTTTAGGAACAACTGTTGAGTATTGTTCTTGCTACTAGGAAATAAGAAATACAGGTAATGGAGAATAGAAAGTTATCTGGCCCTACAAGATAAAAGAGAAGATGGGGAAAAGGGAAGGGAGGGGTGATAGAAGAGAGGGCAGATTGGTGATAGGGGAAATTAGAAGCCTCGGTGTATTGCGGTGGGGGGAGGGGACAAATGGGGAGAAAATTTGGAACCCAAAATTTTGTGAAAATGAATGTAAAAATTTAAATAAATAAATTTATATAAAAAAAGAATTTTTATTTCATTCACAGCAGCTCTTTTTGTGGGGTAAAGACCTGAAAATTGAAGGGATGTTCATTAATTGGGGAATGGCTGAACAACTTGTGGTATATGATTGTGATAGAGTACTGTTGTGGTATAAGAAATGACAGGTAGGATCATTTCAGAAAAACTTGGGAAGACTTACATGAACTGATGAAAATAAAATGAGCAGAACCAGGAAGACAGGGTACACAGTAATAGCAAAATTATATGATGACCAATTATATCTGAGACTGGATTCGAACTCAGGTAGGTAAGTCTTTCTGACTCCAGGTTTTGCATTCTGTCCACTGTGCCACCTAGCTGTCCAATTAGCTTAATAGCCATGATGTAAAAAATGCTCTGAGACACATGGAAGGAGATGATGAAATGATTTGTCAAAAGTATGACCAAAACACAATATTGAAACAATTTCCTTTCATGAACTCAGGATTCTTTCAGACTTTGTCTCAGAAACCTCTTCATCTTATAAGGTCACTCCACCCCTGACTCCATCCTGAACTTCACACAGTGGAAGTTCCACCCCACTCCCACTCTCTAATTGGCTAGTTCCTTCCAGAATCTCCCTTTTTATCAAGAAGCCATGTCTTTATTACTCTTAATTCTTTTCTGGATTGAATTGTGGATGCTCCTAGCCTTTCTCTACTATCCTTCTATGGCTGTTACTTTCGTATCTTTCTACTCTCTGCCTTTTCAGAGACATTTTACATGTTGTCTTTACCCATCAAAATGTAATCTTCTTGATTACATTTCTTCTTGGCTTATATTTATATTTCTGAGAGTGGGCATGGAGCCTGGAATATAGTAAGAACTTAATGAAGTGTTGACTTGACATTTCATGTTTATTGGCAACAGATAAACAGGAAGTCTTTGTTCTCCTTTTACTTTAATCTTTCATTTTAGATAATTTAAATAAATCCCTAATAAACTAATTAGCATCAGTGATAAATCATTGAACCATCAGTCTAGAAGAAATCTTGAGAAGCCAAGAGAAACCAAATCCTTCCAAACCAAGAATATAGATAAATGTGTGTGTGTGGGGTGTGTATGTGTGGGGTGTGTGTGTGTGAGTGTGTGTCTTTGAGAGCTGAAAACTCAAAACTTCTTTTGGTAAATCACTTTAATCTTAAATAGTCAATAAATTCTCTATGTCTGCTCAAAGAAAGTTTTTTATGTGTACGCTGGATTCTATTTCCTCTTGTCATCCTTTGGAGAATATAAAGAATATCTGAAATATCCAAAAACTTAAATAACATTTTAGGTCATTCTTCAGGCTTTACTGATTACAACTGAATGACTCTCAGATATTTAGTCTTTCCATTTTCCAACTGTTTACTTTTATGTGTGATTCTTCTATTAACCATTTCTTGATTGAGCCCATGATAAATAAACACAAATAGGAATAAAGAATCTAAACTCATTAAGGACAGTCATTAGAAGAATGTGTGCCACATCGTAGATGTTTAATAATTGCTTACTATTGACCTGATAAAAGCACCAAAGGTAATTCTTTCATTACACTCAGCACCAATAAGGCATATATATATATATATATATATATATATATATATATATATATATATATATATATATATATATGTATACTGCAATCCACTCCATATGCATGGCTGCACATGTCATACAAACCAACTATATGCTAACTGTGACAGTTTCTGGAAACTTTAAGCCTCCTTATTGTGGCAATATTGTGCATATGAGTTAAGTTTTTGTAATAAATGATGATTCTCATATTCAATGTCATTATCTATTTTCCACTATCAATATCTCATTTATACAAGTTGGAGTGACTGTAATTACACATAATAGCTTCTTATGTTTGTCCTTTTTTTCTAATTCTGTTTTGATTTTGTCCTTAGATCTAAGAAGCTGATGATCTAATTGCATGTAGACTGGATCTGGAAATGACTGCCACAACAGTAACTAGTTTGTTCAAAGATGTTCAGGTACAATCAATTGCATTTTATAGTGATATTTGCTTTTCCCTTTATCCAGTGCCTTCTAAACTTTTCTTGAAGGCAGCATAAACGAGATTTTGAGTAGTCTACAAATCTTGGTTCTTTCTCATTTCTTATTACCAAACTTTATTTTCTAATGTAGTTTTCCCACTTTCCTCTCCCTCTAAATTTAAACCACTGACTAGATCATATAAGTTTAAAGGATTTGTATTTTCCATTGTTTGATGAAACTTGTTATTTCTTTTTACTTACAACAGATGTTGGTACAAAAACGTCACTTTTCTTGCGATGGTCTATTTGTTTAGATTAAGCATAAAAACTTAAAGGTGATAACAAGATATCTTAAGAAATTGCATTTTTATTCCCTTTCAGATATATGTTACAAACAGCTCCAGTGTTTACCACTCCAAGAAGAACCAACCAGTAAGCCATCCACTCAGTTAAATATGATGGCTTTATTTTTTTGGATTCCATTTCTAATAAAAGTGTAAACATGTATGTGGTTCAGATCTTCCAGGAATATATAATCTCATTGATCACTGAACAAATTCTATACATTTAATATAAACAACGAAAGGAATGCTTACAGGAAGCCTCAGAATTAAATGATTTTTGCATCAACTACTTTCCTTTTCCACCTCTCTGACAGAGTACTATCTGAAGTGGGTCACCCAGCACCAATAGCCATTTTGTATTTTTAAGATATTACCTATTTTAAAATCTCATCTAGTACTTCTACTAAAATCAAATGACCTGGAAGTCTTCATCACTGATATACAAGGCTACTTTCTTTTGTCTATAAAGTCTTTTTGAGAATATTTCATGGAAGTAAAACTGATTATCTTCAATGGAAACATGAAAAGGGAATAGTCAAGTTATTTTGTGATAGTATTCTACACAGATTACAATTTCACAGAAATAGTTTATTGAGGTAGTAGAGAATATAGGATTATGGTAGCATAGATTTAAAGTGGGAAGGCACCTTAGAAACCATTTGGTCTAACTACAGGTGATGGAGGCTGACAGAGGTTAAGAAACTTTGCCAAGGTTGGAAAACTAACAGACGTCTGAGGCAACATTTGAACTTCCTAACTCTAAGTTTAGAGTTCCATACAGATGGTTTGTTGATTACAATAAAGAATTTGAGTCAGTACATTAAAATATGGTCTTTCTATTTTCTTAAGAAGAAGTGAAATTCATGCCTATTTGGGCATGGTAAAGTCCTATGCATTGTCTTTCTTTACTTACGAAGTTGGGCAAGGCCAGTCAAAAGATAAAGATAATTGCCCTGAGGTAGAGCATACAAAGTCAATCATAGTCAAAAAGATTAGGAAGCTTCTGACGCATCCCCTGGAACACAATCAATTGCTCCCAAGGTCAATGATGGTGAAGTTAGGATGGTGATCTGTTTTCTGTATGCCATGAGTACTTGTGGAAAGTTGTTCATATACAGAAGTCTACTTGTCCAACTGAAATTCTTTTCTCTATGGGCTAATTAATACATGTATACAACGTGGCTTATAAAAAAGTGATGGAATCTTTTACTAGCTTATACTCTAAATTGTAAACAGTGGCTTTCTTCTTTCAATAGCAATAGTAATGTCCAAAGAGGAGTCCAGTATTAATTTTCTCATATACAAACATCTGGATGAAATAATCAGATGTCCAAAACAACTGAAGACACTTATAAATTAGTATCAGGTTCTTATAGGAACAATATCTTTCTATACTCTCTACTCAAAAAGAAAACCCCAAACAGCTTATATTCCCTACAGTTCCAGAACCATAACTCCCTAGTGGAAAGGATCTTAGTTCAATCTGTCCTTCAGTGAAAATCTTCTCCACAATCGTCCTGGAAAGTTCTTATCCAGTTTGCTTAAAGACTTCTAATTCAAGAAAATCCATTATTTGCAATATATCATAGCAGAAAGAGCATTAGACTTAAGAGTCAGGAAAGAATCTTGCCTCTGATATTTATTTATTAGCTCTGTGACTATGGGCAAGCCAACTAAACTTTCTGAATCTCAGTTTTCTCACTGATGAAATAGAAATAATAATACATATGTTTTCAACCCTATGGAATTGTAAGAATCAAGTAAAACAATGCATACAATGCCTCGGTAAACGTTAAAATATCACCACACCATCACCACCATCATCATCAGCCACCACGTCATTATTAATTATTATCGTTTTTAGAACCACCTAAGACTTCCCATCCCATTCAGGAAAAGCTCTAATAGTTGGCCAGGTATATTTCTTCCAAACTCTAAGCTATCCTTCCATACATTGCACTTAAATATGCCACTGAAACTTTCGTTCACCTTAATCACATCAGAAAGGACCACTTTACAGTGTATAACAGTAACGGCATATCACAATATTACAGTTTAACAGTGTACCACATAGCTTCAACATGGTGGTAGAGGGGAAAGAATGCTGCCTTTAGAGTCAAAAGATATGTATTGC
>CM053773.1:58705755-58803951 GCA_028658325.1 Potorous gilbertii
ATATATTCTTTTATGGAATGGGTTAAGTTACACTGATCTAATCTTACCTATGGCTGAGATAGATGGAGGCCAGGGAGGGAAATTAACTTGTGTCAAAGTTCACTGAAAATGAGTGGTTTACACCTAATTACTATGACCAAAACAGGCACTATGACTTAGGAGAAAGAATATTGTAATTAGAGGCAGAAGACATGAGTTAAAATGGTGGCTCTGTAACTATCTGTAGGTATCTGTGAGGTTACTTAACCTCAGTAAAGCCCCTTCTGCCTCTAATTTAGATATATCTAAGTAAATCAAAATCTGTCATTCCATAAGTTCTCCTGAAAGCAAAGACAGTAACACTGCTTGAGGAGATCCTGGAATGGTGGGGCAATCAGACAGCTGGTAGGGTTAAAGATGAAGGAGTGGAGGGTTTGGGGGCATTCATGATATGCCTTGTTTATAAGAGATCAGAACAACCAAAATTCAGGGGGAGTAGGTTAAAGAAGTGAATAGTCAGGAAACCAGGAAATGGGCAATCAATAATGGGCCCAGTGAAAGAGGAAGATAGGAAGAAAGCAAATTACTAATTAAAAACATGAAACCTTCTTAGACTTCTTTATGTCAGGCAAATTTGGATCTATTGGTCACAGTTCTTGTTTTTTAAATAGGAAGGTTTGTAGGGGATCTGCAATCCATATAAGTTGAACCAGGTCATATTTTTAATCTGTGGCCAGGGTACAACTAGTATCCAGGTCTTCTTATGTTTAATTAAATGCAATGTAATTCACCAAAATATTTCTATGATAATAGTTTTTAACTCACAGAAGTATGATATGGAGATTAATATTAATCATAGAGGTTGTTTACATGTAGAAACAAGATTTCTTAGTTATTAGTAAGGGAAAGAGACTATTACATTAAAAGAAAAAAAGAATTGTGAATAAATTTCTGCAGTCTACTTCAACAACAAAGCAAATGCACACAAATTTAGAATAATTAGTCTCCCTATCATTAGAATACCTCACGAGTTATTGAATTAGTGGAGGGTGCAAAAAAATCTCATTTTAATCTGTTTTTCATCTCCATTTATGGAGGCCTAAAAGGGCTTTGTTTGAAGAGTCCACATATCAATTAGGTTGTTGCTCTTCCATAGCACATCATATTTTCAGCTGAATTTGTGTTGAATTTGTGTTGTGTTGTTCATTGATGGCTGCCAATGAGTTGGATTTTGGGGAAGGCTGATGATAACCATCTGTAATCAGACTACCTCTTCTTCTAGGAGCTTGTACTTTTGGACTATGTTCATTAGGTTGAAATCTGTGAATTCAATCTTCAGCACTGAGGCATACTTAGGCTGTTTCCTAGCCACACTCACCACCATCAGTTCCAAAAGTGCTGGCAAGTCTTTCATGAGTGGATGCATCTTTTCAAAAAGTTTGCCACAATTGCTGCTATGATGATCAAAAGTATGTATAAATACCAATGAATACATTATCTATTTTAATTTAGCATTCACACATTTTTAAAAAATTTCCTTGGTTATAATCTGGAAGGAATAACATTCATTATAATAGTAGGGCACTGTAGAATTAATGGCATAGGATCTGTAAAGTGCTTGGAACTCCTTGGGGGAAAATGGCTCTTACACAGAACTCTTGCCCAAGAATATTGATTACAGGTTCCAGGGAACATTAAGATTTATTGTCCCTTGTGGCAGCAATTGAGGTCAGCTTCATTCTGTCCAATAAACACCTAAAAAGAAGTCAATAGCTTCTTGTTATCCAACAGAGGTAATAAATATTTAGTTGTATGCTGTTTTAGTACATTAAGATGTACAGGGAACTATAATTGAGCTAATAAATACATTATTACAATGATTTGGTAAATTCATCATGTATAAGAAAATGTACAACATAAATAAATTGGGACCAACTAGAAATATAGCTTAACATTTGAATAATTAGGGGTTCCAATGAGAAGTACTGAATTAATGAGTTCTTTAAAAAAAATCAATATAAGGGAAAAGACCTTGGATTGTAATTATTTATAGCCACATACTGTGAATGCCCATATTTTCTTTTAAATACCCAAATATTTTCTGAAGTAAGGGATGAGAGGAAATGCTTGTCTAACACATTTCTTTTGTATACTTTCTATAGGTCTTTTTTCATGTTTTGGGACCCAACATATTTAGCTACCTGAATTAGTTCAAAATTTTGCTACCCCTCCTTTGATCTATACATTGCCTCTAGTTTTGGAGTGGCCTTAAAATTTTGATGGAGAAAGGGAAAAAAAGTGAAGAAATTAAAAGAGATACTAGTTCATGATGGTCTATCTCTTTGAAATCTCTCTGGTTTGATGCTTACCCTGAGTAACTTCAAATAAATATATGGTACTTCCAACCAAAAATATTAAATTATTGGTAATTATTTCTGATTTCGATAGTCATTGCTATAAAATATATCTCCAATAATTTCATATAATTTATAATGTTTTTCAACATTGTGTCTATGAATCAATGTAAAATATATATTACAGCTCAATTCTGGAAATGGCCAACAGCTAGATACATCCTTAGAACAGCAACATTTTCCTAGCTGCTAATAGTGCTGACTATCTTCAAAACCTAATGGTTTATTTATCGAACAAATCAACCTTGGAGATCATCAATCCTCATTGGAGGGCATTAGGTAAAGGACTGCTAAACTACAAAAGTATTTTACTCCTGTTCTTAAGTCTTTTGAAATACTTTTAGCATTACTGTCATGATGTTCTAATATCTTCCTGTAGACTAACAACATATAATAATAATTGTTCAATAGAAAAACACCTTAAATTCTCATAAGAAGGACACAGTGAAAAGTTAACAATGTGTTTTCATATTCTATAATTCAACTGATAAATATTTATGGAGGACCACCATCTAAGAGACCACTAAATATTTGTCAGATGCACAAAGATGAATAAAGCAGAGTAACTGTCATTAAGCAATCTACAATCTAATGCAGGTTCATTAAATTAGCAGTAGAGAATATCTAGTCCTACCCAATCACGTTAAAGATGAGGAAAGTGAGGTCCAGGTAGATGAAAGGATTTATCCAAGGTCATTCAGCTAGTATGGAATACACTTTGGGACTCTAACTCAGACTTTATTCATAAAAATGTCCAGATCTTTCCAAAGTATGCAAAATACAAAGTTCATTTCCTGGCTGATGAAATGGAGAAGGATTGAGAGGATGCAAAAAATATATGAAAATGGAATTGAAATTGTCAATGTTTAATTCTTTATCTCTTAAATTCAATACTTCCATAGTGTTACTTAAGACTGTCTAAATTTAAAAGACAAAAATATTTTAATGAAAAAATTCTTTAAAAAAGTATTTAAAGAAAGATTGTTCATCATACATGATGTGATATCCTCAATGTACAAATGCTGAGACACCTTAAAGTTTGCTTCTGTAGGCACAACTACATTTCTGACAAATTTGAAAAAACAATACCATGTCTTCAACTGTACATAAGCGTATTATCCAAATATTTTAAGGAAAAATTATGTCATTTTAATTTAAAAATACTAAGTGAATATTTTCAGAAATATTCCTTTTGTCTTGTTAGTCTCTGCCTTCCTCACTGTCCCATCATTTCTTAAGAAGGCAAAAAAATATTTGTGCCTAACTGATTCTTACTTACAGAGGTAAAAACTGGATCAAATATCATGTGCTCAGCCAAAATGAGATACAAGTAGTCTTCAAAGCAGGAACAGATGATATTCCAAATATATGTTTGATTTCTCGGAGTTCGTCATACATTTCCACATCAAATAATATTATAAATGTTTAATTTTTCAAACTAGCTACAAAAATCTTAGACTGCAGCACCTAATCATCATCTATTACAATGATAAACATCTATTTAAAAAAACATATTTGTTGTTTCAAATTAGAATGCCTCCTTTCCCCTAATGGAGACATAACAACAGGACCACCATTTTACATAGTTCCAAGTTCCTGTGACCTAAATTTCAGGCTTTCACAAGGCATGGGAGTAAGGTGAAAGGATATTGGTTCCAAAGGTGGATGAAATCTCTGGTGAGTAAAGGTTCAGTGAGAAAAAGAAGATCATAAGAGGCCCTTGATGCTTTCTTGGTATAAAACCTGGATTTCAATCCTAGATCTGACATTACCAAGTCAACTAGAGGATACTCAATGCACTGAACAAACATTTCTGCTACCAATTTGGTTTTGTTGCAGTCTGGATATAAAAATGTTAATGTTATTTTTTTACCAAAAAATAATTAAAGATGTGCATGAGGGCGATAAAGTACCTCCAAATCAAGACAAATATGAACCTTTTCAATTTCCTCACACAATATTACAATGAATCTTTAATTCTGAATAAGTCATTGAACCTCTTAAGTTTTCAATTCCCTGTTCTGTTAAATGAAGAAGTTAGACTTAGAATTCCCTATTTATTCCTAGAAGAGGATATGTGGGTCATTATTTATTTTATCAAATATTTATTTTTTTAAATATTTATTTTGTCAAATAGGCAGCTATGTGATGCCGTGGATGGAGCACTGGCCCTGGAGCTAAAGAGATCTGAATTCAAATCTGATCTCAGACACTTACCAGTTGAGTGACCCTGGCCAAGCGACTTAATGTCTGACTCATTTTCATCATCTGTAAGACGGGAATAGTACCAGCACCTACCTTGTAGGATTGTTGTGAAGAATAAATAAGACCGTAATTGTAACATGTATAGCACAGTATCTGATACAATAGTACATGCCATAGAATTCTAGCTATAATGTTGTGCTACATAAATGTTAGCTATTATTATTAAGTGCTACATAAATGTTTTTTGTTGTTCAGTCCTGTCCAACTGACTTGATTCTATTTGTGGTTTTCATGACAAAGATACTAGAGCAGTTTGTCATTTCCTCCTTTAGCTAGTTTTACAGATGAGGAAATTCACTAGGGTGAAGTGACTTGCCCAAGGTCATACAGCTAGTAAGCATCAAAGGTTGGATTTGAATGCAGGTCTTCCTGATTGCGGACCTGGCATTCTATACACTATGCCCCTTAGCTGCCCATATAAATGTGAGCTATAATTAATAATCACAATTATAATTTCCCAATTACATTTTAATGTGATTCACATTGCAATCAAGGCTACATTGCAACTGCACCTTGTGAGCGATATGTTTAACACCTCTGACCTAGTCCAACTCTTTCATTTTAAAGAACCAAGGAGATTTCATAACTCACCCAGGGTCAGAAATGTCACATGAATAGTAGAAGCTGAGATTCCAGTCCAGATCTCTGAACTCTAACAGACCACACAGCACATAGCCCCATTAATGTATTTCTTAGATAGATACTTGCCAGCTCAGTCTGTGAGTCTGTATGAGGGGGAAACAGTGCTAGCAATCGGAAGAAGAACTAAGAGAAAGAATGGCTAGGAAAAGCTCTGGGCTCTGTGGGTGAAGGGAGAATGATAAGATGTCTCAGTGTAAGAGGTTTTCTCACTTCCCCTGTCTTTTCCACTTTCTTCCCCACATCTTACTGCTACCTCCTGAGAAAATGTCATTCAAGCGAGAGAGAACATCAGTTGCAAGACAGTGTTTTGTCTTCCCAGTTCTTGCCACTGCCCTCATTAGATTCATTCAGGGATATTTAGGAAAGAGACATAGTGGAGAATAAGGGAGGTATCCCAGGATCTTTCTGTGAGCCACAGAGTTTAAAGAAATAATGAGGGAGGAAAAGGAAATCCATAGAAGCAGCAGAAAAGATAGGTCAGTTTGTATGGTCATGCCAAAATAGGAGGGCTATAGGTAAGGTAGGAGGCATTCTTAAGGAAGAGATGGAATACATCCATAGTGTCAAACTAAAAAAATGGGAGGAATTAATAAAAATCACTGAAGGGCAGATATTGACTTAGTTTATCTATATTTTATTATATTTTTATTTTGTTAAATATTTTCCAATCACATTTTAATCTTGTTTGACATGCTCAGTAGCGGGCTGCATGTAGCTGATCAGTGAGCTGTGTGTTTGACACCTCTGATCTCAGTCATGATCATAGCTTACATTTCTTTGGCACGGTACAATTTCCAAAGCATTAATCTGCAACTTTACTTCTACTCTCTAAATCATTTCCACCATTAAATCATTCCATCTGCAATAATGTTTTCTTCTGATTCCCATGCTACAGGATAGGATGTTTAATGAACATCTGAAGGAGAAAGCTTTGATCACAAAGGGATAGCATATCTTCCTAAGGGCATATCCATGCTAGATTAACCTTATGTTCTGGTTTTCAACTGGATCACTAAAAATAGATCAGAAGAATGCTATAGATCTAGTTGGCCTAAAATTTAGCAAAGCATTTGATGAAATCACTCATGCTACTTTGTGGGTTTATGCATGTGCGTCTGTGTGTGAATGTGTATATAAAATATAGTATGTTTATGATACATGTGTTTAGATGAACTTGAAAATATTTAAATGACCCAGGTCAAGAAGTAGACATTAATGATTCACTATCAAATTGGAAGGAGGTTCCTTATTGAGTTTCTCAGAGGTTGGGGCTTGGCTTTGTGCCATTCAACATATTTACTAGGTAAAACCAGAGAGGGTCTCCTTATTAAATTTTCAGAATACATGGGGCTGGGAGGGAGAGCTGACATGATGGATTATAGATTCAAGATTCAAAAAGATCTTAACCGGTAAGAAAGTTGGATTAATCATAACAAGATGACACCTAATAGGGCTTGCAAGCAAGTTAAAAATATCAGTCTCACAAGTATAATATGAGCAAGACATGGCTACATAGCAATTCATCTAAAAAATGAGGGTTATAACGATGGCTAGCTGAATAGAAATCAACATTATAAAATGTCAGCCAAGAAAACTAAGGACGTCTTAGGCTACATTCAGAGAGAATGCGTCTAGGTGGTGCAGTGGATAGAGTGCTGGGTCTGGAGTCAGGAAGACTTACCTTCCTAAGTTCAAATCTGGCCTTAGAAAGTTAGTAGTTGTGTGATCCTAGACAAATCACTTTACCTTGTTTGCCTCAGTTTCTCATCTAAAAAATGAACTGGAGAAGAAAATGGCAAACATTACAATATTTTAGTCAAGAAAACGCTAAATGTGGTCATGAAGAGTTAGACACAACTGAAAAATAGCAAAGACTGGCTATACTCTTAACTTGTCAGATCACATACAGATTATTGAATTCAGTTCTAGACAGCCCATTTGAGGAAGAACATTGATAAACCAGAGAATATTCTAGAGAGGGCAACCAGAGGGAAGAAAATTAAGAGAATTATCACTGAAAGAACTGGGAATGTTTAGCCTGAAAAAGAAAAGATGGTGGTAGGGAGGGGAGGAAGGATGAGACAGGAGGACAAGATAACTATCATTTTAAAGTGTGTCACGTGGAAAAGGGATTAGACTTGTTCTGTTTGGCTCCAAAAGGCAAAATGAGGATCGCTAAATTGGTGTTTCAAGGAAGAGAATTCAGGATTGATAGTAGGAAAAACCTGCCTAATAATTAAAGTTGTCAAAACTAATGACTAATAAAAATAGGTAGCATTTCCATGTTATCTCACCTGTTTCTGACAACAATGGGGTGAAATTTATGCAACAATCATCTCCATGTTAAATATGAGGAAATTGAGACTTAGAGATTTATTATACAACTAGTAACTCAAGCGGGCTCTGAACTGAGACTTCCTGCGTTCATGTCCAACAAGCTATCCACTATACCGCAAAGCTGCCACTGACAGAATAAAGCACCTTGGGAGTGGTAGATTTCCTTTCCCTGTACACCTTGAAGCAAAAGCTGGATGACCACTTTGGGGTGATGTTATCATGACAATGAATTCTTGTTCAGGTATGGTCTGACGTAGGTAGCCTCTGAAGTCTCTGATATTCATTGGTCCCCAAACCTAGCAGCAAAAAGAATTCTAGGTTAAGTTTTTGCCAATATTTAGGATGGTAGAGTCAAGCAGATGATGTGTCAAGAATGAGTGATTACAGGCTAGAATCAAGAATGGAGAAGTCCACTAGACAGGTGAAAGGTACAGTGTGCAGAGATAAACCTTAGAGTAAAAGTGAGGGAAGAGAAGTGATGGGTTGGTTCACCCTCCATCAGGGTGCATGCTGAGCTGTTATACTTTCAGTATCTAAAGCAGGTGATCCAGTGGGAACAGGGGAGTTGGTACTGAATGACCTGTTTCTTGGGGAGAAAACATTATGATTTCTGTTGAAAGTTTTAGTTTTCTAATAGTGCTTTCCTTAGCAAGATAAGATGCATTCACTGAGCACATAGTGACAAATAGTAACATTGCAAATGCATAATGAATGTCAAAGAGAAGTAAAACAGGCATGAATAATTAGATAGAAAAAATCAACAATGTGGAGAATCCAAGGGCAGATAATCTTGTATCACTGTACAATGTGCAGTATGGATATATGCCTAATGTTAATGCTAACTTTTGGAAATGAAGAAGGTTACATCAATTAAAATATAATTTTATATCTTACACCTTCTTGTGCTAAATGATACTTTCTCCTCAAACTCTGCTCAAGGAAATATTTCATCATTAAAAAAAAAAATCAGAAGATGCTATACAATGTGGGAGGAACAAAACAGACTTGCAAATCTGGCCAAGTCACAGGACACTTGGCAGGACAGTGAAACTATGCACCACAAATTTCACAGATGCCACTCCTGTAGGGGGTCAAGAGTTAGTTAATAAAAATCTCCTCCTACCCCTTCCCATGAACATGAAATGAGGAATAATAATAGAAATAACTATATCTCCTGACTTATCAGAGCAGACAACAGCAGTAGACAGGAATTGTCACCTTTATTATGTAGAAAAAGAAATTTAGAAGAGGTCCAAAGACTTACTGGAGATCAAATATATTGCTATAAATAAAATTTGTTGCCCAGGTAGTGAGGCAGCATGGCATAGTAAGTAGAAAGAGCAGCAGTTCTAAAGTCAGATGACCTGGGTTCAAATCCTACCTTTAATGCTTACTCCTAATGGGACTCTGGAACAGTCATTGCATTTCACTTGGCCCTCAATTTTCTCAGTCATAAAATTAGGAGATATGGATAGAAAGCCTCTGAGCACTCTTCCAGCCCTCGGTATTGGATGCCATATAATCCATTCCTTCAGGCAAAGACCTAAATTTCCCCCATGCTTGAAAACCCCTCAGTTGCAGGGGATTTTTTTTAGGCAGATTCATATAGCAGAATGTTAACATGTAGCCCAGGGCTTGACATATAGGAAGTCTTCAATAAGTATTTAACTGTGTGGTAATTGATTTATAGCCAGATTTAATAAAGTCATAGAATCCTGAGAATTCCTGAGCATTAGAAAATGACAGAACAGGAAGATGTGTATGGGAACTCTGAAAATTCCTCCAAATGATTTCCTCCTAAAACCTCAAAATTCCAAATACAATTTGATATGCCAGTAGAGGAAAAAAGGAAATACTCAAATTAACAGAACGACCAGAGTCTCTGGATATCCTCTGCTGTGGGGACACAATTCCAGAGAAGCTGTAACAATGCTGAAAATAGAGGTCACATTTTCTTAATTTCAGATCAGTCTCACTAGGGTACGAATACTTCATTTTTCCCAATATATTTTTTCCCTCTGACTAGCAAGTGAAAATATGGGGTCAAATATAGATTGGAAGAAATGATGAAATTGTGGGAAAAATTCTCCAAACTTCTTCTGTTTGATTTGTTTCATTCATTCATAAATACCCATAAAATCCTCTTGCCTAATGTACTAGGAAGAATATTTCTCATAAATGGAAACTTGGTCAGGTAAATGGACTTGCCATCCATATAGTGTTCCATCAGGAACAGTAGTAGTATGGCTAATGGAACAACCACTAAATGATTTCAGAGACAAATTATCTGGGTCTCTGTTTGGAGACTTTTCTCCATGTCCATCAAATTAAATGTTTCCCATTATTTGCTGAACCATTGTATCCTTTTCCTTGATGCAAGAATGTAGTTTAGTCCAAATAATTCTCTTCAAACAACTATGCATAGAAAATGAAATCCCATTTTAAGAACATTCATTTTAATGAGAAAAATGGAGCAAATACTATTTGCTTAAATTAATAAAACAAACACAAAAGTAATATTTACAGTGAAATATAACAAAAACTGAACAAGAAGGAAGTTCTAGTAAAAACTTTAGTGAAATGTCAAAACAAATCAGAATCAGAGCTAGAAGGGACTTCTGAAATAGATGAAATAGATGCCCAAAGTTTTCTCTTTTAAGGAAATCTAATGCAGTTTTTAGAGACAAAAGATTTAAAAAATAGGATCAGGGTCTTTATTCATACTTGGAAAAAGTGACAGAAGTTTAATGAGAAGTATCAGACTGAGCATCCATACTAAACAATTTCATAGGATAATTTGCACAGTCAATTTTCATTGACTCACTACTGCTTAATTCTTCATTTCACTCATTCATGCAGATGCAAACCACAGGAAAACCAGATGAAATCTGTTATTAGTTTTTTTTTTCTGGTTACATAAAATAATTCTATGGAAATTTGGCATGGCACTAAGTATATAAATTTAGGTAGAATTGTCATTAAAAAAAAATTGGCTCTTCCTACCAGTGAGCAATTAATATTTCTCCAATTGTTTAGATCTATATTCACAAGAAAGACAATGAGGTGGCTTGTATTCTAGCAAATATGAGAGTGATCCTATGATATTAACCCTAGCCATAACCTTGAACCGCAGATATAGCTGGAAGCAACCTTGAAGGTCATCTAGTCCCACCCTCTTATTTCATAAAGGAATAGAGACCCAGGGAGGTCAAATAACTTAAATAATACAGCTGCCTCCAGCTACTGAATCTTCTGTAGCAACTCTCCTTCCATCGGCAGCAGGACAAAGGCAGGAGAAGAGACAAATTAAGTTCCAACAGTATATCGTGAAAATTCTAAGGCCACAAGGAATAAACCACAAAGGAAGTCCTTAATGCTTTGTCACTTACAAAACCAACAAATCTCCAAATGGCATTTGCTTGCGTAAGAAAGAGCACTTGTCTCCAGGGCAATTATCCCTTCCACATAGTGATTTTCCCCACAGTAATTTCAATTTATCCAGGGTCTGCATTAGAAAAGAAATAGAAATTTGGGGGGATTTTTGGAGAAGGTGCACATGACATACAGAGGCCAGCAGACGACACAATCAGAGCCTAAGACCAAATACTTAAGCCAAATTTTACAATAACGTATTGTAAACAACCCACAAAAGAAAAAGAAAAAAATCATACTTCTCTGGTATAAAGGGAGGGCCAAAAATTTTTTTTTCCAGATCAAAGGGGTGCTGTGTTCCTAACCCCTGAGATGTGGAAAGGATAACTGTAGATTAACTTTATGCCATATTTACCTATCTCTCACATATAACTATTATAAAATAACATCATGTAGGAATGTTTTCAATATAATTTTTAAAACACAAAAGTTAAATGCCTTCTATCTCTTCTGATACAGTATCAGTATCTGACACTGTACACCTTTTAATTTGCAACCATGACAATAAATACTATTGACACCATTTTAGTCTATAGGGCAGTAAATAATATCTATGGTCTTCAACAGCAATAAGCAAACCATTTTGTCCACAGAGTATATGACATAACATGACATGACATGACAGCATAAAATATAACATAACTTAACTTGGTTATGTAACTCTCCAATTCTCTGTTAATCTTTTATCTATCACAATCTAAGCTCCTTAAGGGGAAGAACTGTGGCTCATTCAAACCATATCTCCTATAATACCTGGCACAGGGCTCTAAATACAGGAGGTACTTAATGTATGCTGATTGCTACTTCGAAGTTCTACATTTGCAAATCACATAGGGATGCTAATGATTTTGTTAATGCCAGAAATTTCACATTTTTAATCTATAGGAGAATAAATTATATATGAGGTTTTCAGAACTGCTTAATTATTCTGTCATGTATAAATATATTTATGTGCATATATATTTATACACATGAATTCTATGTGTAATATACATTTACATATACACATATATACATGTACATATATTCTGTGTATATGTCAGGTATATATGTGTATATACATTATAAATATAGGTATTGTTGAGTTGTTTTCAGTCAACTCTGTGACCTAATGTAGGGTTTTCTTGGCAAAGATACTGAAATGGTTTGCTATTTCCTTCTCTAGCTCATTTTACAGATAAGGAAACTGAGACAAATAGGGTAAAATGACTTGTATAGGGTCACATAGCAAGCAAGTATCAGAAGGCAGATCTTAATTCTGGAAAATGAATCTTCCTGACTCCAGGCCAGGTATACTATCCACTGTGCCAACTAGCTACTCAATACACATATACATGTGTGTAAGCATGTATAAGTATATATATAATACATACATACATACATATATATATATATATATATATATATATATATATATATATATATATATATATATATATATACATGTGTACTTAAGTATATGGATGTATACACACATGTATCTCACATTCAGAGGACAGGTTACTAGTACCACCTAGCCCTTTTCAGTCTTACTCTTGATGATTCGCACATAGGGGCCTGATGTAAGCTGAAAGGAATAGTTTGCTCAGCACTTTTGCTGTGTTGCTAAATGGAGCTTCTAGAATGGTTTGAATGTGACTAGGGAATATACTATTAACTAAAAGTAATTTTGAGTTGTAACTCAGATGAGAGTTTAGACTGAAGTGTCCCAAGAAACACAAGAAAAGGAATTTAAAAGGTAGACTCCAAAAAGCCTAAGCTAAGAAGTTCTGTAGAGTTTAGTTCCAGGTCCATATAGACAATATGGCATCCTTGCTCACTGGAGAAAGCATCTTGTCTAAGGACATCACTATAGCCCATTGGTAGCTCCATAGCTTCAGGACACAGTTTCTCTGTACTAGTGTGCCAGGGGGCACATGTGATCTCTTAAGTATGTCATGTCATAACTTCCCTACATATACCCCATCCCCAATTGGCAGTCTGGTAACCTTTGGGAGAATGTACCCCAATATATGTGGGAAAAAATCTTTTTTTCCTGTTGCTTGCTGTGGTATTTAAGAGTCTTTCATTTCAAGTGAATGTGTTCTCTGTTTTGCTGTTTAAAGAAATACATTGGTGGGCACTCATAAACTATGGTTTTGAATAGACTGATATATAGCTACAATGTACCTCAAATTTGGGGGAACACTCTGGGAATGGCCACATATATGTCTGGGCCACTATATAAAGATTACTATACATCATCTGAATTGTTGATTTCAGAAATATTTGTAATTTTCCATCTGAAACCAAGGGATCCACGGCTTTCTTATAATGGTGTAACTGACAAAGCTAAAAGAACTGCAGTCATATCTCCTTGCTGGTCCCAACTAGCAATAGAAAGTCACTAATTTCACGCAGGGAATTATGACAAAACCAAACATTTCGTCGAAGAAAATTCTACTTTTATAAATATACCACCACTCCAAAGAACACAGAAACCTGATTCTACAAGTTCTCAGTGAAAATTCAGCCATAGGAATAGGAATCCAGCCTTACAAATCTTCCAAGTTCACTTTTCCCTATTTCTATATTCTAACCTGATAAGGAAGACTTAAAGGACTTTAAATGCATTCATTTATTTTTAAGGAAAAATATGGGTAAAAGCCCCTTAATAAAAGGAGTTTTTGGACTCAGTCAAAAGGCCGTGCACCTAAGGACCCTGCAGCTCACATGTAGCCTCAGAGCCACAGGGCCCCCATCCCTGACACAGACCTACCTAGCACAAACATTACTTGTCACTCAAGCATCATGATCGTAACTCCTAGAATTGATATACTACTGGTTTACGGTTTTCAAAACAGTTTATAAATATTATCTCTCTTGATCTTCACAACAACCTTGGTTGGTAAGTGCTCTGATTATTCCCTTTTTGAAGATGAGGAAACTGAGGCAGAGGTTGAGACTTGCCCAGAGTCATACAGCTCGCTAGTAAGTATCTGAGGTAATCTATGAAAATTCAAGTTTTCCTGACTCCAGGTCACTCACTGATAGCTATTAATCAATAAGCATTTATTAAGTTAGAGTGCTAAGACTAGGGACAGAACAACAAAAATGTTTCATTCTGTCCTTAAGAACTTCTCAACTACCAGTGAGGTCATGGAAACATAAGAATATAAAAAAATAATATGAGATAATTTTTAGGATTTGGGAGACAACTCAGAAAGGGCTTATTTAGGAACTAATATTTGAAGGTGAGCATTGAAGAAAACTAGGGATTTTCAAAAGCATGGGTGTGGAAGGGATACATTACAGCCCACTGCTAAATACTCTTTAGATCTGATCAGTGTCATGTACTCCCTTCTTCCAAGTTTCTTATTCAAGGTCTGTCAAGGTCCTCCACACCATCCATGGACTACTCTCTGGAGACACAGCTATTTATACAAGAAGAACGTTGATGTAGCACTTTGGGGTCTTGAATAAATGACTTATGTTTGATAATTAAAGTAGGTATTAGTATGTCATCAAAACACTTTCCCTGTTAATTCTAGTGGGATGAATGTTTTTCTTCTTCTTTTTTTGAAAAAGTGATCCACAGGCCTTTTATCTTGCCGAATCGTTCCAAGAATCAAAAAGGTTTGAGAAGTATTAGGCTTTATTCCTGGAAGGAATCATGTCCTTCAGCCCCAGTCAGCTATTTAAGATCTGGCTAGGTGACTAGGTTGGCTGTGAGAGACCCAGTGAACAGTTCCAAGTCAACTGTAGTTCAAGATATATTTGAAATGCTAGATACAACTATTCTACAAAAATACGCTATAGTGGAATGAAAGCCATGATGTCTGCAGCTAGGATCATTCACGTATCTTATGGATGGAGAAAGTAAGAATCCTTCTTCCCAGATACCTAAAAATCATCTGTATCATAAAAATTCTAGTTAGTTTTTTTTAAAGAAAATGCAGTGAAATTCAACATGAACAGAATAGGACCTACACTGAGGTGAGAATATCAGTAAGATTTCTTTGGACAATTCATGGTTCCCAATGTAGATTGTTTTCCCACAGCATGATTCATACAAACTGATTTGTTTTCTCAGTTGATTCAGAGGGTGAAGAAATCACCAAGGAAAGGGAGAAAATGGGAAATGAGGGAACAATTACTTGATTAGGTAAAACTCAATACTAATGCCTAAAAAACACTTATCACAGGATCTCTCCCTCTCTCTCTCTGTGTCTCTTTCTGTCTCTCTGTCTCTGTCTCTCTCTCTCTCTGTTTCATGCTTCCTCCATTATTTATTTTCAAAAGTTTGATTTCTGTTTTGAACCTAATAATAACAGAATTTTCTATCCTAACCTCACTTGCCCTGAACAGATATGTTACATTTTCTGTCAGGTACAAGCTCATGAATCAAATGGCAAAGGAAAAAGGACATGAGTAGAAAGGCAACCAAATGAAGCAAAAAGCAAACATGAAGTAATGGACTGGAGTGCAGTGATAAATAAATCGCTAACAGAAAAAGGCTTTCAAAAATGTTATAGCCTCCCAGTATCCTAATGCTGATTTTCTATAGGCACTGCAATTTGACAAGGTCAGTTCCACAGAAGAGCCATCTATAATTCTGCTTTAAAATCAGATTTACCATGACCATTTATCACTGTATAATTATTATATTGCTGTTGGAATATTTATGAGGCCTTTGAAAAAGTTACCCTTCCACCTTTAGAAAGGCAATTAACATGGGAGATGCAGAAGACAAGGGATAAAAGGTTCAACTAGTGTTAAATCTGTGACCTTTTCCCTTTCTCTTCAAGTTGTAACACCTTTTCTTATAAACTATCTTAAACTTTGCAGGAAGGGCAGGAAGTTGCTACCGTGGATCAGTCATGATTGACTCAGCAAAAATGGAGTTTGCAGTTTTTTACTAGCCTCTACCAGGATATCACAAATTCAGAAAATCTGATAAATTTCACACCTTCAGAGAAAAACGTATTATGCTTTTTCATAAAATGGTTTCGCCAGACATGTTGAAAAAAGGCAGATCTTTGATCTATTGACATACAAAACTTCTCTCTAATCATAAGGAAATTAAATGGAAAGATACCCAATATACCCATTTATTGAATTTCAGTAACAAGTGTGCTTTCTCTATTATATAGCCCAAATAGCTAAATTTACCTGGCAATGGGCAACTAGGTGGCACACTAGACAGAGCTTTGGAGTCAGGAAGATTTGACTTCATGAGTTCAAATCCAGCCACAGACACTCACTAGCTGTGTGACCCAGGGCAAGTCACTTTACCTTGTTAGCCTCTCAGCTCGTCATTAGTAAAATGAACTGGGAAAAAAAAATGGCAAACCACTCCAGTATCTCTACCAAGAAAACTTCAAACAGGATCATGGAGAGTCAGATATGACTGAAAAACAATTAAATGATAACATCTGGCATTGCTGAGGAGGTGAAGTTTTCTTGTTAATTTTAAATTCTAGTTCATTCACAATTGTGTATGGATTATCATGTTTCTAAGAGCTATAATACAATCAAATATATTTGCCACTGAATATATGTTCTATGTAAATTTATTTTTCTTTGAGCATTTAATATGAAATATCATGATTTTTAAGTCCTTCAAGGTCATTAATTATCATTTGCCTTTATGTCAACATAAGAAGAGACAGAGATTGAGTTTGATCTGTCCTGATTCTATGCCAAACCCTAGAATATTTTTTAAGAAGCAGTAACTAGGCAGAACTTCAGGAATACCTATAAAAGGAGACACTGAATGAATGAAAAGTTAGCATTTAGTAAATGCTACGCCATATGATAAGCACTGGGGATGCAAATGCAAAAGTGAGATAGCCCCTTCTCTTGTCAAACATATTCTAATAGAGAAAAATAATACGTAAGAGAGTCATGAGAATGGAAAGGAGATTTGGTATAATTTTTCTCCTTGTTTATTGTTTATTATTCTTGCTATTAACAGCAATGCTAGTATTATTATTTTCTTGGCCATGCTAAAGAGTAAAAATTTTGTGTAAGAATTTGTTCTTCATTTTACATGCTTATTTCCATTGTTTTTATTGAAAGTTGCAAATTTTATACTTTCAGAAACAATTAAATAAAAAATCTAAATGAAGACATATTAGGTTTTTTGCTTGTCATTTGACTTTGTCTCACAAACAAACAATGAATACAGTGAAATTCCCCCAAAATGCCAGGCATTAAGTATTTTTAGCATTTGAATTTTAGGTTAAAGGGACATTATTATACTGAGAGGATGCTAGAAAAACACTGATAGCAAAACATGAATTCTAGCTGGTTTTCAAAGTGAGATGATTGGTTTTATTTGCATCATCATAACTCTATTATTGATCGGTGTTATGATCAGTGGGATATAGTTGCTAGAATACAGCTTGTTAAGGATCCAGTCACGCATCAGTTCTCCCTATTAGTGCAAGCTCCTTAAAGATAAGGACAGAATTAAAGAATGTCAGAGTTGGAAGGGAAACTCAGTTGCTATATAATCCCATGCCTGAAAATGAATTCTGAAATAGAGCATGAGACAGCTCCTTCCCCTCTAACATTAGTGGGGAATCAACTACTCTCTCAAGGCAGCATTTTCCATGTTTGGATCTAAATATTAAGATTTTCTTCTTGCCCTCATCCATATTAATCATGGATTTGCCTCTTTGTAGCTTATAATACTGCTCTTATTTCTTTGGGACTAAGCAGAACTGGTCCAATTACTGCTCTATATGCCAGCCTTCAAATACTTGGGAGATGGGGAATTATCACACTTCTCAGGTTATCAAAATCACACTTAGAAGGGAGGAACCAGAGACACAAAAGCCCAGATGTAGTCTGACTAGGGCAAAGTATAGCAAGCCCCATGTTACTCTTCTTCTTATTTTTTATTTAAGTTTATTTAGTATTTTATTTTTCCCCAGTGACACATAAAAACAATTTTTAACATTCTTTTTTTTAAAAAAGTTTGAGTTCCAAATTCTCTCCTTTCCTCCTTCCTCATAACCCATCATTGAGAAGACAAGCAATTTAATATGTTATACATGAATAGTCATGTAAAACATTTCCTTGTTAGTCATATTGTGAAAGAAAACGTCAACCAAAAAAAAAACCTCAAGCAAAATATAGTTTAAAAAGTATGCTTCAATATGTATTCAGACACCATCAGTTTTTCTATAGGGATGGAAAGCATTTTTCATCATAAGACCTTCAGTTGTCTTGGATCACTGAATTGTTGGGAATAGCTAAGTCACTCAACAGTAGATCTTCTTACCATATTGCTGTTACTTTGTAACACAGTACCTTTCACTTTGCATCAGCTCATGTGTCTTTCCAGATTTTTCTAAGATCATCCTGCTCATCACTTCTTAAAGCACAACAGCATTCCTTCATAGTCACACATCACAATCTTTTCAGCTATTCCCCAACTGATGGGCATCCACACAGTTTCCAATTCTTTGCCACCAGGAAAAAGCTGCTATAAAAATTTTTGTACATATTAAGTCCTTTTCTTTTTACTTTTTCCTTCATTTTTGTGATATAGACCTAGTAATGATAGGTATTGCTAGGTCAAAGGGTATACATAATTTTATAGGACTTTGGGCATAGTTTCCAATGCTCTACAGAATGGTTGAATTAGTTTACAACTCCACCAACAGTGCATTAATGTCACATTTTTACCATTTCCTCTCCAATGTTTGTCATTTTCCTTTTCTATTCTATTAGCCAATTTAATAGATATGAAGTAGTACTACAAAATTGCTTTAATTTGCATTTCTCCAATTAATAGTGAGTCAGAGCCTTTTTCTCCATATGGCTAGAGATAATGCTGATTACTTCATCTAAAAACTGTTCATACCTTTTGATCATTTATCAACTGGGGAATGGTTCTTAC
This sequence comes from Potorous gilbertii, assembly GCA_028658325.1. Lineage (NCBI taxonomy): Eukaryota > Metazoa > Chordata > Mammalia > Diprotodontia > Potoroidae > Potorous > Potorous gilbertii. Next base: position 58,724,716 of record CM053773.1, read on the forward strand.
TTCTATAAAAAACTGACTCATTTTTCCACATTTGAGAAATGAAACCTTTATCAGAGAAACTTGCTTCAAATTTTTTTCACAGTTACTATTGCTAGCTAACTCTATTTCCCTTTCTCCTATTCCCCCAACCATCAATTCTGTCCTCTCTCTCTACATTCACCCTGTCCCTCCTCAAAAGTATATTGCTTCTTACTATTCCTCAACCTATCTGCCCTCCCTTTCATCACCCCTTCTCATGCCATTCACCTCCTACTTTCCTGTAGGGTAAGGTAGATTTCTATACCCAACTGAATGTGTATGTTATTCCCTCTTTGAGCCAATTATGAAGACAGTAAGATTCACTCACAGCCTCTCACCTTCCCACTCTTGCCCTTCACTATAAATGAAATGTAAAAATGTTCTTATCTCTTCCTCTTTCACCCCTTAATTTTATTTTTTATATATCATCTCTTAATATTCAACTCATACCTGTGCCCTCTGTCTATATATGTTCCTTCTAACTGACCTAATAATGAGAAAAGTTCTTATGAGTTACAAGTACCATCTTTCCATGTAGGAATGTAAACAAACAGTTTAACTTTATTAGTCATAAGAGACTTCCCTTTGCTAAAACAAACAGTTTAACTTTATTAGTCATAAGAGACTTCCCTTTGCTGGTATACATTTTATACTTCTCTTGAGTCTTATATTTGAAAGTCAATTTTTTTTATTTGGCTCTGGTCTTTTTATCAAAAATGCTTGAAAATCCTCTGTTTCATTGAATGTCCATTTTCTCCCATGAAGGATTATATTCAGCTTTTCTGGGAAGGTGATTCTTGATTATAATCCTAGCTCCATTGCCCTCTGCAATAACATGTTCCAAGTCCTCTGATCCTTTAATGCAGTAGCTGATAAATCTTGTGTTAACCTGACTGTGGTTCCACAATTTTTTGTTCCTCCAATTTTTTTCTTTCTGGCTGCTTACAACATTTTCTCTTTGATCTGAGAATTCTGGAGTTTGGTTAAACATTGATGGGAGTTTCATTTTGGGATCTCTTTCAGCAGATGATGAGTGGATTCTTTCAATATCTATTTTGCCACCTAGTTCTAGAATGCCAGAGAAGTATTTTTTGATAATTTCTTCCAAGATGATATTTAGGCTCTTATTTGTTTTTTTATCATAACTTTTAGGCAGTTCAATAATTTTAAAATTATTTCTCCTGGATCTATTTTCCAGGTCAGTTGTTTTTCCAATGAAATATTTCACACTGTCTTATATTTTTGTCCCTCTTCTGATTTCATTTTATTGTATCTTGATTTTTCATGAAGTCATTAACTTCCATTTGCACAATTCTAATTTGTAAGGAATTCTTTTCTTCACTGAACTTTTGTATTCTTTTTTCCATTTGGCCAAGTCTGTTTTTAAGGTGTTTTTATTTGGTATTTTGTGTGTGTGTGTCTCTTTTACTAAGTTGTTGACTTATTTTTCATGATTTTCTTGCATAAATCTCATGTATTTTCTCAATTTTTCCTCTACCTTTCTTATTTGATTTTCAAAACCCTTTTTTGGTGCACTTACATTGCTTGAAACCAATTTGTATCATTCTTGGAGGCTTTGGATACAGTTGCTTTGAGTCTGTAATCTTCTTCTGTGTATTTTGATATTCTTTGTCACCATAGTAACTTTCTATGGTTAGAATTTTTTTTTCTGTTATTTGCTCATTTTCCCAGCCTTTTTTTAAAAATTTTTAACTCTTTGCTAAGTAGAACTCTGCTTCCAGGATGGAGGGCATACTGTTGCAAGTTTCAGGTGTTTTGTGTAGCTGTTTATAGAGGTACTTCTAGGGACCGCTCAAGTTTTCAGTTATTCCAAGGTGGAATGATCTAAGGAGAAGTGCATTTACTGCTCACCTGTACTGTTCACTGGTTTGTAAGTGATCACAACCACTCCTTTCTGCCTGAGAATTGTGATGAGGGATCTTCCTCCACTTGGTCATAAGTACTGGTGTGCTAATGCTCCTCCTCACCCTGGGACTGCAACACGGTCATGTCTCAGTGTAAACAAAAAGACCCCTGTAATCTCCTTCTGATCAGTTGTTCAACTCCCTTACCATCCATGGGCTGACAGCTCCAGAAATAGTTGCTGCTACTGCTGATTCAGTGGCTCCATGGCCTGTTCATGGTTTACAGGGGCTGGGTCTGTTCTGGCATGACCTGTGATAGACTATGCTCCACTATCACCCAGCTGCACCAGACCTTTCTTATAAACCTTCTAAGTTGTCTTTGACTGGAAAGTTATTGAACCCTGTCATTTTGTGGAACTGCTCTAGGAATTGTGTTATGGCAGTAACTAATGGTGTTTGAAATAGTTTATGGGAGAGCTCATTCAAGTCACTGCCTTTTCTCTGCCATCTTGACTTTGCCCTTCCACGTTATTCTCCTTTAGAATAGTTCAAGGTTCTAGCACAGTGCCTTACCCGTATAGTAGGAAACTGGCAAATGCTTGTTTGCCTGACTGTCATCAAACTAGCTGGCCCAAACTCAAAACGGAGGCCTCATAATGCTCTAACCAATGATGCTAATCATTTTTATGTATGGAAGATATAATAATAATTATGAAATTAAATTGTATATGCAAAACACTATTTTCCCTATTTATTTAAAATAGAAATTAGGAGATGAGTTGTAAATGAGAGAGAAAAACATATTGATAAAATGTTCTAAATGACAAACTACATTTCCCTCAACTTGTTCAAAGTCTGAAGCCAATTTATAAAAATGGGGAAATAAAGAAAATTCTACCAAAATATGGATATTAAAATACTAAATTTTGGGGAACTGACATTAGGACTGGGTGTGCTTTTATTGACAGATTTTGGAGGCGGTTATAATAAATAATAACAATATCAGCAACTTACATTTATAAACCATTTTCAAGTTTGATAACAGCTTTGGTTTCCCACTCCCACCTTAGTCTTAAGCAGATTCTTCTCTTCTTTTAACAGATGTTTACAAAATGATTCTTACTTCTCCAACTTGTCAGTGACTGCTCACAGCAATAGCTCTTCATGCCTAGCCCATAATTCCAACATTAGAATGCCCCAAAAGAAAAAAAGAAAACTCATTTGTGGGATGGGACACTATTTGACAGTAAAAAATCTGAGAGGTAAATGAAAAGGAAAAAGCTAATAGGTATTTAGTTCTTGGTTTTAAAATTTTATATTTTATGAATAGTCAAATAAACATGCAAAGTCAAAAAGAGGAAAAAGGAAATAGCAGCTAATGAATTTCTCTGGTGTTTACCTGTAGATCAGAAGAAAAGCAGAAAACCGGAGCGGGGTAGGGGATTTTATAGACAGTTTCTCAGGTAAAGATTCAGTTACTTTTGTTCTGAGGTTTCTATTTTTCCCGTGAGCTCCACTCTGCTCCTCTATTCAACTCCTATGTTTTCATGCTGAAGTTTCCTTATCCCACAAACTGCACAATATAATGTATTTCACCCTTATAAGAGGCTGCTTCACCCTTAAGCTGCTGCTGATAATTTCTCAGTTGACTTCCCATTAGACAAAGACTCTGTTACAGTAAGCCCAGCAACATACACAGAGGGGCCTACTATCACAGACTCTCAAATCTGCACTCATAAAAAGGAAAGGCAACTTTTGAGGGGTTAACATCACTTTAATCAAGCACATGGATCAATCCTTTGGTCAAGCACATATATCATTCACCTCGTTTAGGGGAATCAGCACTCTGAACTTCAAAATAAATACACAGAAATCAAAAGATCAACAGATATGGCTTCCTCTGCCTGAATTCAATAGACAACTGAACTCCAACTGCCTGACCATAGTTACCAGAGAGGGAAGCACTGACATCGGGCTTCTCAAAGACAGGGGGCTCCTTAGCAGCTTCCCAGAGTCCTCTTCTGGCCAAACAAACACTTCCAGTTGGTAAGCCCCAAAGTAATCAACAGACATGGCTTCCACTGCCTGACCATAATTCAACAGACAGGTACAGCTGTCTGACCACAATTACCGGAGAGGGAAGCATGACATCTGAGTTCTTAAAGCTGGGCAGCTACTTAGCAGCTTCCCAGAGTCCTTGTTGGGCACTCAAACCTTCTTAGACAAACTAGGTCCCAAAGTAAAACCTCACCCTGAGTATTTATACACTTTTCAGAGCCAGAGGGCATCACAAGCCTTTGACTGGAGTGCCTCAATAGAAAAAACAAAAGGTACTCCTACAAAACACCTCCTCTATTTAAGCTTTCCATTACGAGCAGGCCCATCAATGGATGGGAAAGATCTTCTTTAATCATGTTATTCAAATAGAAGCATTATACTTCTTGATTATACTAAAATAAAAACATCAAAAGATCCAACTTTACTTGCCATTACAGATGCAGAAGTCTTAAAGCACAATACCCTAAACACTGATTTACACTTGCCAAAAATATTTCCTATTTTTATGTCCCAGACCAAGCAAATTCCAGATACCAAGGAGACAATAACAAAGGCACAATGGTTATATACATGAATCAGAGAATATTGTTTGTGTTGTTGTCATTTTGTTGAGGCATTCCTAATGATACCTAACTTCTGTCACATGGTGACTGGATGAGCATGTGCAAGTAACTTAAGCTCTCAGTGTCTCCAGTCAACTACAAAGATTTTTAAGTTACAGAGGAATTGCTGGTCTTCATTGAAGGAGGAAATTTCCCCACTGGGACCACAGATTGAGGGCTGGAAGGGATTGCAGAACATTTCCTTTCATAAATTAAGAAATTGGAACTTATCTGAGGTCACAAAGGAAGTGGCAAGATTTTAATTCAGTGCTTCTTACTCAGAAATACTCTTTCTACTCAATTGTGAAAAATCAGTCAATAAACATTTGTTAAATATCTACTGTGTCTACAATCCCTGTACTACGTGCTTCCAGTACAAAGACAGGCAAAGGACAGTCTCTGCCCTCAAGAAGCTCACAGTCCATCAGGGAGAATATGCAAACAAGTCATATACAGGCTACTTTAGAAGTAATCAGCAGAGAGAAGGCACTATAAGAATTAAGGGGAATGGGAAGACTTGCTGCAAAACATGGGTTTTTTTAGCATTCCAGTTAAGGACTCAAATGAAGTCAGGAGGCAGAAACGAGGAGGGAGAACATGCCAGGCATTGGAAATGCCAGTGAAAATGCCCACAGTCAGGAGATGGAGTTTTTTTGTGTAAGGAACAGCAAGGAGACCAGTGTAACTTGGATTGCCAGGAGAATGGGGGAAGAGGTTAACATGCAAGAACACTTAAAAGAGGAGGGAGGTTATAAAAAGCTTTTAACGTCAAACAATATTTTAAATGTAATTCTGGAGGTGATAGGGAGTCACTGGAGTTTAAAGAGTATGGAGGAGGAGTGACAAAGTCAACAAGCCCTTTAGGAAGACTGATGAATATCACTAGATCTGCCTCCCTTCTCCCTATCCCCCATAAAATAAACATCATTTTCGATCTACATTTTCTTTTTGTTTAGTGAGCTTCTTTTTAGAAAAAAATTCAATTCAGTAGCTATCAATTAAATGCTTACTATATGCAAGGCACTTTTGCTAGGAGCTGTCAATACAAAGATAAAATAAGACAAGGTACCTCTCCTCAAAGAGCTGTTAAAATCTACAGAAATGACTATAATATAAGTAGATGATAAAAAGAGCAGAAAGGTCAAAAAGAGAGTCAAATGACATGGATAATTTAAGGAGGAAGAGATTTGATTTTATTTGTACTGGCCTTGTAAATCCTAATTTTTTAAAGTAGCTTTCAACTTCCACACACAATCAAGTACAATATAACACAACCTACAGCTCTCTTTATTATACTTATGCTGTTCAATAATACATTACAGTATTTCAATTCTGGCACTAGCATCTTGGCAAACTATTTGGCTAAAATTTATTTGATGCTTCAGGACTGGAATGTAGTGTTAATATATTGTGATATCTTACAAAGATCTCCTGGTTTTAAAGGAATAAAAAAGTCAATATTCACACTGCATCATCTAATTCAGTTCAATAACATTATTAAACACCTTCTATATCCAAGGACCTGTGCCATGTGCTAGGAATGCAAAAAATAATGGAAGGAAGGAAGGAAGGAAGGAAGAAAAGAAGGAAGGAAAGAGGGAAGGAAAGGAGGGAGGGAGGGAGGGAGGAAGGAAGAATGAAAGATCATCCTAGCCATTAAGGAGAGCTTACATTCTATTGAGGGATAGATAAAATATAGAAAAAAAACACCACAAAATAATTGCAGGTAGAAAAGAATACTAATAGCTAATGAAAATAGGCATGGCTTTCTGTAAGAAGTGGCAGTTGGGTTTCACCTTGAAGGAAGCTAAAGAGTCCGTGAGCTAGAGGTGAGCAGGGAATGCTTTTCATGAATAAAGACATGAGTATGCCAGGGCATGGAGATAAGAGATGTAATGAAGCATACCAGGCTGGAATGCAGAATGAACACTATTGGAGAATAACGTGGTAAATCTCAAAAGGAGACTAGACCCAGACTGCTAAGACTTTAGAAAGCAAACACAAGAGCTTCTATCTTATCCTAGAAACAAGAAGAAACCACTGGGAATGTAGGAGTGAAGATATTTATTCTGATCAATGCTCTAAAACAAGTAAGAAAGATTATGGAAAGGAGACAACTGGAGCAGGGAGATCAATTAAGAGTTTATTGCAGTAATCCAGGTGAGTAGCTACGAAGGAACTGACCATATGATTGGAGTAAATGGAGAGATTCAAGAGATGATGCAAAAATAGTATCAATAAGACTTGGCAATTGATTGAATATGATGGGTCATGTGGAGGGAAGAGACAAACCAAGATGACTTCAATTATAAACCTAGGTGATTAGAAGAATGCTGGTACCCTCAAGAGAAAGAGGGCAGTTATTAAGAAGGAGGGTTTTGGATGAAAAATAATAGTCTGATATGAGCAAAATGAGTTTGAGATGCCCATAAGACAATGAGTCTGAGATGTCTAATAGGCAAGAGACTTACTATATAGATTCAGAAGTCATTTGCATCAGTCACTGAAACAATACTCCAGAGGTAGACTGGTCAGGTCATAGTAGAAGGTAGAGTGAGACAAAGGGTGACATGGTAGATAGAACATTGAACTTAATCAAGACCTGAGTTCAAATTCAGCCTTAGAAACTTATCATCTCTGTGACCCTGGACAAGTCACGTAACCTCAATTTCCTCAACTGTAATGGTAAACCACATAAAAAATTACAGAGAAGTGAGGATCAAATGAGATATATTTATGAAAAGCACTTGGAGCTGAGTCTGGCACATATTAGGGGCTATATAAATGCTTATGCTCATCCTTTCCTTCCTCAAAGTACAATGGGATTATGACCTTCTTATTCATATAGCCTTTTCTAATGTAGTCTAAGATCACTTTGGCTTTTTTTCCCACTCATTTTTATTCTCTCCCTCTAAGTTGGCATTGCTTCTATTAACTGTGTATGTTTTTCTAGATATTCTTTTTCTTTTAGATTATCAAAGTTATCTTTTTCCAAGTTTTTCATTCCCTTTGTACAGTTCTCCAGTAGAATTCTAGTCTTTTGGAGTATAGTTATCCTTCCTATGAAAAAGAAATATAGATATTATATTAAATGCTTACTAGACGTCAGGTATAGGCTAAGTGCTGGAAATACAGGCACAAGCTGAAAGGAAAAGGCTCCTTGCCTTCAATCGGTTTACGTTCTAATGATTATGAAAGAGATCTAAAATGTATGTGACAGAACAAAAGTGGGAGATGCAAAAAGAGCTGAGGGAGTCATGCATTGAGTTACTTTTGAACATGACTGGCAAGGGCAATTTATCAAATGGAGTTTTCAGGGAGGAACTCATCAATTAGGGGAGGAGACCATAGGAGTGGAAATGTTGCTGGAATAGGAAGGTTTCAACATCTATAGTGCATGTTAAAGGATTTCCAAATTTCCTTTTCTATCACAATCACTAAGAAAGAATAGTATACATACGTGTATATTGTGTGTATAAATGTATACGTATACATACCTGCATTTACAAACACACACACATACATATATATACATACCTATGAACCTACATATACATATGTCTTCCTTATTTCTTTTGAATAAGTCATATTTCAGAATTTTCGTAGTGGATTTTAGTTTAGTCATATGTGTCTTAATAATATGTGAGGTCATGCTTCTTCCTTTAACCATTCTCTGCCTCAGTATCAAACTTAGACCTAGTACTCTATTTTTGCCCTAGTGTCCTGGGCTTCTATTTGGTTAAAATTTATTAGCCTTCCCATCACCACCACACGGTTCTCTAGCCATCTTCTTACCACTCTGTTTCATTGAAACTTTTTTTTTTCTGGTTTTACATCTCTTGAAGACAAGAAAGATTTTAATTTTGCTGTTTGTTCCTCTGCTCTTTTTGCGCAGGGCTTTTGAACAATGATTGTTTAACGAATGCCTCTTCACTTTCAGTCATTCTTTCCCTTAGTTATTCATCTCTAATTCTTCTTCTTTATTTACCGTCCTCTGTCTATTTCATATAAATATATAAGCCCATGGGATTTATTATTGACTCTCCTCTTGGATTTTATCTCTTATGAACTTTCAAGTGTTAAAATTCCTGTTCTTCTTATATTGTAATTATGGTAGTAGCTACAATGATATCCAATTTGGTGAAATTTTTGTGTGAATTTTCTCCTTCCTCTTTCCTTTGACATTTTAATTCCCTCCAGTTATCTATCACAGTTAAATGCATATACACTCCAAAGGAGTGTATATGTGGGTATGAGTGTATATGAGAGGAACTGGAGAAAGATGTAAATAGTACAGGAACAAAGCGACGAGGAATGGTCATGCCAAGGAGGCAAAAGAGAGATAATGTCATATCAAAAGAAACTGAGAAGGCAGTTCAAACAGATAGGAGAACCAATCTGTAAACAAGATCACAAAAAATGAGAGAGAATGTTCACGAAGAAATGAATGGTAAACCACATAAAAAATTACAGAGAAGTTATGAAGAACTAAAAAAAGGGGCCATTCCATTCAGTTACTGAAAGATCATTGCTGAATACTTGCTGAAAGCTGGTGGAGCAAGGCACACAATTGTGTTACTTGTGCAACTTGGTGGTGCAGGATCACATGGATACACTAGGGATTGGGTTTGGCAAAGCATTGGTGACACCAGGAAAAGAACAGGAGCACCAGCAGAATCAAGAGTAGAAAATAATCCATATTACAACTCAGTAACTATTAAGACATGGGGACAAATGAGAGGGAGAGACTGGATTAGAAAGAAGAATAGGTTAAGGAAATTTGAGGGAGAGGGATAGCTGGATTGTATAGGAGCTTGTGCTCAGAAGGAGGAACTTCAGAGTTCTCAAAATAATTCAAGTACAATGGACAGAGATGATAATGACATAAAAATAAAACTGGCCTTGTGTGTAAATGAAGTGGAGTGAAAGTTCAGATGACCAGAATAAAGAAAATGGATGAGCTAAGAGGCCAAGGAATCTGAGGGGACATCAAGTTAAATATCAGATTCTTCAAGTACAAATTAAGGAAGATTGTGATTCGGGTATAAAACTCCTTGAGAAAGAGGATACGGTGAGATGGAAGCTGATAGATCAACAAAAATCTGGATAGATCAATATCAATATAGATCAATCAAAGTTAGAATGAATTTCATTTCAAAGGAAGTGATATTGATGAGGGATAATATGAGCACAGGGAAAATTTACCCATAAAAGTAGGTGGAAATATATTCCTGGCTCCTAAAAGAAGCAGGTTGCCATGACTAGAGGAAAACAGGAGTGTATGAGGCAGAATTCTAATGCTAGGGAGGGTTCTACAGAAAGCAATTACATGCCAGCAATATAGCAGGAGAAGGATTTGGGAAAGGAAGAGGGTACATGGGGATGAGGAAATGGGGAATGAAAGTAGAAAAAGTCTGATTTTCACCCAGGTATTTAAATACGATAAATATGATAAACCACAAGCATTAGGATAGGAGGTAGAAATTTGCTAGCTATGTTGTCTACCTTGTACTAATTTATTATCAAGTTTCCTGGCAATGAGGAAATTGCTATATAATTGCAAATTCCATAGATGAGTTAATTCCAGAGTTCATAAATGAATAAACTTTCATTAGGTTAAATTACTAGTAGACAACAGAAATACATTTATCTCAATCATATTCTGCTATGGATTGCGAATTCCCATACTAATGAAAAAAGGGACTTGCTTCTAGACATTTTCAATTATTTATCCAAGAGAATACTGTACTATACAAGACATTTATAGCTCAGTATATTTTAAAACTTTTAAGAATTATAAAAGCATTTGACTTATTACCTATGAAATTGGATTTTATCTATGAAACGTCTCTATAAATAGAGGCTTACCATTTTTAAAAGGCCCTAAGGCAGAGATATGTATCTTTTAATGCTTTGTTTTATATTTTATCATTTCCACTGAATAAGGTCATTTTAACAAAATGTTCCTTTTTTTAAATCTAAGCTAAGGTAATTTTATATATTTTCAATTCTATTTTCCTCAGTCCAATTTGAATAACAATTTTATTTTAAAGGTTAATAATAAAAACAACCTATATTTACTCTGAAATACCATCTTTATTGTAGGACTCAATATTGTACTCAACCTTTACCTGAAACAGGCAGCTGAAGAACTGAAAACATGTAGGCTTTAGAATCAATTATTATTATAAAAATCATAAATTAAAAGATACTAAAAATTTTTTTGAGCTTTTAATTTTCATTTTCTTAGAATTTCAAATAATAATAAACCTTTGACCTCATGCAAATACTCTATGAAGTGATGACCAAAATTCATCCATGATTCTTCATCCTTAGCCATGTCCTCCTATAAATCCCCCACAGGTCATAAACCCATTGCATTTGGTTGAGATGCTCCTTTAGATGTGAGGACATCCAAAACAAATAGATTATCTATTCTTCACTTTAATTATATGGCATCTATGTCCTTTTTTTAGCCCTACATTTATCTCTTTGATGAATTCCTTTTTCTTCTGCTTGCTTTATGGAATTCTTAGTTGGTAATACATTGCAGCCTCTAATCCCTACCTTGTATTTCTCCCTTACTCTTTGGATAACACACAACTTTATTTTTTCGATGACTATGGGCTTAGGTGACTCCTATTCACAAAACATCACTATTTTACCAGAAGAATGCTGATGTTAAAAAAATGGTGGGCAATTTTTCCAAGAAAAGTTTCACATCATTAAAATCATTTTACAACTACACAAAGGCAATAGAAACCACTTCTTTTTGTATTTAATTTTGGACCACACTCCTTGTCCTTCTGTAGTTTTGGTTCAAGATATATGTGCAAGATCATTTCTATGAGTTACCCATCTATTACATATTATAGTGTGGGTAATAATTACTTTTCATACACATAGTTATTCCTCCTATCTATATACTCTTTTGAGTGATTACAGATCTCATTTAGAGGACTCATCATCAATAGAAGAACCATTTGATCATGAATTCTTTGGAAATATCCACCAATGAAACTTAGAAAGAAATATTAAAGTTGATGTTAACTAACCACACTGTATATTTCTAATGTGCAAGGATAGGCACAAGCAGTATGAAAATCTGTTTTGAGTCCCAAATATTAGAACTATGAAAGTTACAAATAAGAAGAAAAGTTTGCCCTATGTTTCTCAGTAGCATTCCCAAAATATGTGTCCTCTTCAGGAGAGGGCATAGAAATACATTTTAAATAAATATTTAAAATCTGATCAAGTGCAGCACATTGAAAACTCATTAGGATGCTTTTGCCCAGGAATCTTATCTCATGAAAAAATAAAATCACCCTCCAAAAGTGAATTTACAGCTTTTTATTCATTTTGAAGGAGCCAGCTGTTAAGAATAATGGATAAAATGCCTTCTCAAATTAGAAACAAAGCAAAAAAAAAATGACAATGTCTGAAACTATATTAACTCCAATTTTCCACCTATTGAAAGGAACTGTAAATCACAAAATTGGAAACTAGACAAATATAACTACTTTTGACTCTAGACAAATTTAACTCGTAGCAAGTGATTGTTATACAATGAAACAGAAAGACCCAAGAAACTATTCAGTCAATAAACAATCTCCTAGCTTAGCTATCTCTCAGTCTCATGGTATGATCAGACCACCAACTTTTTCAATCTTAATTTTTAAAAAGTAATGCACCTTATTCAAGTTCTTCATAGTTCTTATTAATTATGTGTTGCATTCTGTTCATACCTACTACATACCTTTCCACTACCTTTTGTGTGATATTCATTTATAATTCATCAGAAACACAGTATTCCACTCCTGATACTACTACTGCTGTTTCATCCTCCAAACTGGACTACTGCAGGTCATGCTTGGGAAAAGATAAGCCATTTGGCACTGCATCCCTGGGACCACACGCCCTCACTGTCATTTTGGTCATTTTATAAGGTGTTGCTACCAACACAAGTAACCTCTTCTCCTTTTCTACCTGTTGTTCTAAAAACTGTAATCAAAATCAACAATATCATTCCTTCTGGAAAGGGTATGACTGTCAACTGCCATACTGTTGTGCTTGCCATCTTTGTGACTTCACATGCTCTAACTTCCTTCCCTGGCTACTACTGTCCTGTCTGCATCCTTCTTTAGAATATAAGTTCATTGAATATTAGAAGGGACTGTCTCCCTTTTGTATTTGTATCCCTAGAACTCAACATGATGATTGGCATTGTATGTGTACTTAGTAAAGGCTTTAACTCATTTATTTATGACAAAGTTTTCAAAGCATAAGTAAAATGCTGTTATTAAAAATATGAACCTTTGCTCCTAGGAGAAGTTTAAAATAGTCAAAAGTATGTTTTTTAATCTACCAAAGGCAATTCAGTCTATTCCGCTACTTATTATGCAATTCAAGATGCCAAATTGTCCATATATACTTTTCTGTCAATTTGTATTATCTGTTATAGAGGCGTGTGTTCACATATGCACGCACATATGCACTGATACACTTTATGCATATACTCTATCGTTTATGCATATAAATGTCATAATTTGGATAATTTGCATTTGTTATCCATTTGATTTCCTTGTGTAGATGATAAGACTCATCTTCTTTGAGAGGCAACGCATTTCTTTCAGGAGACATTGCAACAATCCAGGATTTAAAAGCAACTACAACAATCCCACAAACAAAAGGAAGTTTACCCAGAGAATCTCATCAATAGAGAATTCTACTTTAACTTGAAATTAGGGCTGAATTTCCATATAATGGTCATAAATACTTCTTTGGCTTTTTCAGCATAATGTTCTCTTCATCCTTTGCCTAATATTATCAGAGGTTTCTGGACCAAGATTATTTCTGTTATATCTTTCATGGAATCTTGAGTATTTTTGTGACAGAGATACAGTTTTTTTGTAAGGAAGCTTTTAATAGTTTTTGTTTCCCTGGATCATATAATACTTAAGTAGAATGAGATCTTATATTTTCTCCATCCTTCTGTCAACTTCAAAATTATAATGATGTAATCTATTGTGGAATGGCTTTCGCAAAACCTATGTATTCCCTACTTTTACACTTATCAAAGATGTCTTCAAGGAGCATATAGATAAAGAAAAAGAGGAATGGAGTTTAGTTGTTGCTATTTTCTCAGTCACTTGTTTTTGGTTATTAATAAATTCTATGACATTTTCCACACCATTGGATACTTCGTGATGTGATTCTTCAATGTTTTTCACAGTTGTATCACCTACAGTATGAATCTCCTTGATGAATATTTGATCTACTTCAACTACTTTTCTCATCTGTGTTCTCTTTGGTGCCATTTCTACTGCCTCTATAATAAGTGTCTACATGATTGAACTGTTAGAGATCAAATATGATGGCTTCACATATGGAAACAAACAAACAAGCAAAACAAACAAAAAGACTTATTACAGGTGATCAGTAAGACTGGGGACTAGATCTTTTCCCCAAACCCCACTGACTGTCAAAAAAGAAAAAAAGAAGAATTATGTAGGAAAAAAAAAATTATGTACAAAAAGAGTCATGTACAAGGTGTAGAGCAATAGCAGCTGTTTACAGAGGATATCAAAACAAGAAGCTCAACAAGGTAACACTGTTATGGGTTAACAGAGAATATTAATTTGTTACCCACTTAGTTCCCCTTTCCTATAACAACCCCCATGCTCTGGTAGGACAGAGAAACCAACCTACATACTTGTGCTTTGAAATCCACTTGGAATTTACCTGTTGCTACAATCTCTGCTGGAACACCATATTTCCTCCTCCCCACCCCACCACTGTCCTATTTCAAAAAGCAGCAGACAGCAATTCTTTGGAGGCATGTGAGAGAGAAGGAAAGTTACGAGGGAGATGTTCAGATTTCCTACTGATCTCTAGGTTAACGAATCCCAAGATTGAAGAGAAGCTGCTCAGAAAAACCATCACATCCCCTAATACCCCCAAACACAAAAAGATAAATATTAGATTCCACCCAGAAAATTAAAGTTGAGGGAACAAGAACTGGGGGCCAGTATATAGCCATATGCCTAAAAGGGACCAAGGTGGGGCAAAAGTAAATTTCCCAAGATGGGAGGTTGAGGTATCTTTTAGGTACAGCCCCAGGGGTAAACCTGTGTGTATTCATCCTTCATTGCCAAAGAAGACCATGCCATCAGAGAAATAATGACACGACTTGCACTTGACTTTGTTTTTTGAGTGAGGGAGGGCTGTTCAGGTCACCAGCCTCTCTTCTCCTCCAGAGACATGTGAAGCCAGTGACCCGATATTCTGGTCACTAAAGCAATTGGGGTTAGGTGATTTGCCCAAGGTCACACAGCTAGTGAGTGTCAGGTATCTGAAGTGAGATTTTAACTCAGGTCTTCCTGACTTCTGCACTGGTCCCTATCCACTGCACCACCTAGCTGCCCCAGGGGTAAACCTAACATCAAATGGAATAAGGAAGTATTTACTGAGTACCTTCTATGTAGTAGGCACTGTGCTAAGAGCTGTCAAAAATATTATCTCATTTGATTCTCATAACACTTTTGGGAGTTACATGGTACTATCATCACCATTTTATAGCTGAGAGAATTGAGGTACACAGGGGTTAAGGTGCAGGGTCAACCTCAATATGAAATTATTTTAGTCAGGTTTGATGTTGTCAATATTTTTCCATTCATGTAATATTTTTAACCACCTATAACTTGTTTAAATATGTCAGGAAGCGGTTTCATTATGTGGGATATTTCTTTTTTATTTCTATTCTTTCTTTTCTGAATAATTTTGATCTTTGCTCTAAAAAAATCAGTGATTTTCTTATACAGAGATGGTTAATCCAGGAATCATTCACCCAAAAAAACCACACTAGCACTAAGTAATTTCCTATCTGCTGAAGTATAATCAATTTCATCTTTGTGATAGTATTCGGTGCTCTTCATCTCCAATGGCTACAAAATATTTTCTTGGAGAAAATATTCATGATATAGAGGTAGCAGACTTTTATGTAGTCAATGACAGTAACAATAATGGCAGTTAACTTTTATATGATGTTTACTAGGTACCAGGCACTGTGCTAAGTGCTTTGCAAATATCTCATTTGATCCATAAAACAACAAACATCTCTATTTTGCATGAGTAAGTTGCAGTTAAGTGACTTGTATAGCTACCAAGAGCCCAAGGCTGAATTAGAATTCAGTGATTTCTGACTCTAGGCCCACATATTTACTGTACCAACTATCTGCCAAGTTCTTTGGATCTCATTTCCTAATCCTGATTCATAGTTTTTTATGTATTTGCCACCATCTTGAGTTATTCCCACTTCTGATAAATATAATTCACCAACTATAAAGTTATATATTGATTTAATTGGAAATTCTTATCTTCTTAACATCATTTTTCTAATTCTTCCTCCCAAGGAACAGATATTCATGAATAGCTACAATTATTTTCATGGAAATCTTTTTTGCAATTACTTAACATGAATACTGAATCGAATCATGAGAAGAACAAATGTGCTATGAAATGGTGTTTCTTTTGATTACAGTAAAACTAACTCCATTTTTGGGGCAACTAGATGGTATGAATAGAATGCTAGGTCTAGAATCAGGAAGACCCATCTTCCTGAGTTCAATTCATAGTCAGAGAATTAATAATCACATGGTCAACCTATTGGTAATGAATATCTCCATCCTTAGTCAGGAAGGTCCTCAGAAAATAGACTCTTTTGTCAGGACTAGGTAGATAGATAGATAGAGAGATAGATTGATAGAGAGAGAGAGATCTAAATATATATGCATGTGTGTACACATGTATATATATGTGGGCATATGTATTATATATGTGCATATACACAGGCATACATATATTTGTGAGTTTATTATGTATATACATGAATTTTTAAATAATCACAAAAGGTCAGCCAATTTCATTTTAAGAATGAGAGAAAACAGATGGGCAATTGGAGTGCTACCCTGGTTCCTCCGAGATACTAAAAGAAGAATGTGCTCCAAATACATTAGGTAAAGTCCTTTATGAAAGCTTTATAAGAAAATATCAGCAGAAAGTGTTCAGGATAAAGACTAGAGGGGTTGTAATCTTCACCTGTGGATCCAAGAATGTGATGCATTTTAAATTTCCATTTCTCCTCTGTTTGGTTTAATAATTCATCCTAACATTTAAACTACTATAATATAACTGCTATAAATTATTTTTTTCTGATCAAATAGCAAACAATATTTAATAGATATAAATGAATTGGGAAGTGATCAAATATTTGTTTTTCTGATATATACAAGTCAAACATTATTCAACATCAAACCTACATTAGTCAAGCAAAAATGCTAAGAATTAATACAAATATGTCTTTTTTGTGCCACAATATACTGGAGAAAAAAGCCACATTCTTGAATGCTACAAGCATCCATTTTTCAAATAAAAATATTCATAACTGCAAATATGCTTTTCAAAAGCATTACAAAAGCCCATTTTGTCTACTGCAAAGCATATTCTGAATGAATCAAATCTACAAACTTAAATTATGTAATAAATTATTGACTCATTGTTTGTAAAAGATATTTATCAAATTATACTTCATGATACAGCTCTATTGTTGTCCTCAAAATACTTCTTTAGGAATTCATTTAATGTTGAACTTTGTTCATACATAATAAGCCATTTATTTACTGCAGGTGCAAAATTATCACATTTTCCCATGCAAATGTTAAAAAACACTGTGAAAATGACATGGGTTGGGAGGTGGGAGAATCATGTTTGTATATATTCTACTATCACTTCCAAAACAATGAATATTCCTTTCTGGTGCTTCTGTCCTTCTCAATCTGAAAAAAATAAAACAGATCCATCAATCAAAGGAATGTATTCTTAGAGCTTTTCGAGGAGCAAAGGCACATAAAGAAGGTAGTATGAAAATTGTTCAGTGTTCCTGGCAGAACACTGGCATCAATATTAAGGCAAGCATTAGCTCTTACAATTATGATGATGGCAATTTAATTGAATGGAGGAATTTTATCAAGTTATAACAAGAGTGCTCCTAAATTGATGTCAGCCTGGAATTTTTAACTTGCAACTATAAACTATCATGAGTCTTGATATATTCATATATACAAATTATGATGTAAATACAAAAAAAAACCTTCTGATTTTTTGGGATTAGCCTTTCTCTAGATACACTGTCTGCATATGCTGTCTTCTTTGTTGCTCCCTAGTAACAACTCTTTAGTCTCTTGTATGCCTGGAAATATTTTTAATAGAAAAAGTCCATGCTTCATTTAATTTCACTAATTGATATCTCTTGCCTGTAATATCAAAGATGGGAAGCCTAAATTAGGACTCTGCATCTTTCTATAAGACTTCTGAATCTGGTCTACTTTATTGTTTTCCTGGCAAGATAGGGCATCTCTCTATGTGGAATAGCCTTGGTCTGAGAATAGGCGTTAGCTCATAGCCCAGCTTGCGGGGCTCATTATGCTGCTGGTCTTAAAAATGTTAACTCCAACTCCATCTCCTCAGCAGTTTGCTACCCTTAGAGAGGACATAAGACTCTATATTTCTTCAATACCAATTAGGAAGAATTGTGGGAGAGATGAAGCCATGAGGCCACGAGGCTTAGCTTCTCTGTAAGCACTTCAGTGAATTATATCTCTTCTATTTCTATGGCCTATAGACTCTTCCCACTTGGTCAAGGGACTAATGGTGTTGTATCTCTCTCTTTCCTCACTGCATTCATGCCTTGTGCTGCCACCCTTGGGTATCCATCCCCTCAATGGAAGCTTTCCTTTATCTATGCTAAAACAAGACCTTTTATTTTTAGCATCAATACCTGCCAACCACACTGACTCTTTTATGAGTACCATCTACCTTAGTGTACTTAGATATAAGGCAAGGTCTAGTTTAGTGTATTATTCCTTAAGACCAATGAGAATGTGTCTCCAAATTTTAGTATCTGCTGGAAAATTTGCCAGATTTTGTTGACATGTGAGATATTCCTCATTCGTAAATAGAGATGGGGCAGGGGAAGGTCTGTGAATTCTAATGGAGGATAAACAAATTGGACTGAGTCAGATGACACAATTTATAAGTCTGGCTCTGAAAAAAATTAAATATATGACTAAGTGGTGCAGCATATATGCTACTGAACCTGGAATTAGGTTGAATGACATGAATGACATGAATAAAACCCTGCCTCAAACACTTATTAGCAAGTAATTCAACGTCCATCTGCGTCAGCTTCCTCATCTAGAAAATGGGGATAATGACAGCATGTATCTCATAGTATCAATGTGAGGATAAAATCAAATAAAATTTGTAAAATATTTTGTAAACTTTAAAGTGCTATATAAATGCTAGATATTACTGTTATTAAGTATTATTAATAGTCATTCTGTGGGACTAAGTTGTTTCATCTAAAATGAAGGTGTTGGACAAAATCACTAAGCGTTCAGTTTTTTAATTTATTATCTATGGTGTTAGACACCTTGTATATCATTTGCATAAATGAAAATTGATATTTGACCCTTCTCTCAGCTATCCAGTGCAGAAGCCAACAGGAAGAGATATTCTTGATAGATAATGGGAGATTCTTGAGATGCTCCTCTCTATATGTATGTATGTATATGAAATTGTGCTGAATGTACCAATCCTCAAAACATTGTTCAGCCAACCAAATGAGATATGTAATCATTCAAAATTTCAATCTATCTGCACATGAAAAATCAGAGTTATAAAAAATGCTCATTGTTTAGCTTATATTATATGATGTTGGATGAAAAACTGAAAACATTGGCCCATCAAGATATATATCTTAGGTACTGACCAGTAAACTGGGTCTAGGATTGAATAGGATAAAATGGCTTTGGAAAATTATGTAGTGCTTTTTTACTTTTATGAATCTCTTATGTAATTTTATTGAGTTTTCTGGCAGAATGTTATTAACAAAGGGGAAATAGGGGGATATAATCATGTTTTGTCTTTCATCAAATTTCAGATAAAATACATTTTTATAATTTTTTTCTTTTACTGTTTTCTCAATTTGTATAGTCCTTTAAATTATCCTAAAATTTTCTCTGAAACAAAGACCAGTCTTTTAAAATCAATGTTCTTTTGATGATGCTGAAGGGCTATGAGTCGTGGAATTTCATAGTCTCTGAAGAACTAAAGTAGTTCGTCACTCAAAGGGACACTGGAAAAGAATATTGAGGCATGAGAAAACTGAAAAAATAAATGTATTACCAGTGAATTATTGCACAGAAGTAAAATAAAAGCTATAATCACAAAGGTGTGTCACTGAAAAAAAAAGAATTGGGTTTGTAATGTAGGAAAATCAAGTAATAGATAGCCTTTGTGCTCCATTCATTACCCAGGTAATATCAAGAAACCTAGAGAGGAAGGCCTCCAGAATTTAAGTGAAGCCTCTGTGGATAATCTGTGGAAGGACATGGCTCAGATTCTCATGGGAGAAGAAGGCCTGAATGGATTGCTCTGTGCATCACTGGGGAGAGTTTCCATATTAACAAAGATATAAAACATAAGTATCACTTATACTCTTTTAATGTATATTTGCTAGTGCAAGTCAGTTTTTAGGAGTTAGTTCAAATTATTAGCTATATCCATCCATAATCACAGGAAGCAGCTACCCACAGAGTGTGATTTGAGGGGATCTCAAGAATTCATACTTTTAGATTCACTTATTTAGATTGCTATTACTATATTAGTAGAAATCCTTGGTTCAAGAACAAATATTTCATCTGAGTAAGACATGAATTCTTTACACAAATAAGCTATTTCCTTTGCACTTACATTTATTGACCGTGTGTCCTTTTGGGAAAGAGATGCTACTCCAGGTTTTAGGGTAGTCTGTGGGCCAAGACCTTATAAATTCTGGTTCATGAGGCCCCACAAATATAGTTCCCATTAAATCAATCAGGAGACCCAATTAACTGAAAAAAAGGCATTTAATAGGATATCATAGTAAAAGCAGTAGCTACAAAACATTTTCCCTATAAATCTTGGATAAGCTCTTTCCCAAATAAACAGAGAATCATGAGCACAAAATTAGGGTACAATGGCAGTGAGGTATATATGTAGAAAACATATATGACTAAGATAACTCATGTCTCCGGTACAATACAGCTGCAATGTCCTTTCTCTGCCAATGGAATCCTCTTTGCAATTTGACCCTCAATTGTCAGGTCCAATTTTGTCCTTGAAAACAGTTGTTTTTCTTCCCTGTTGTCAGGGGGATAATACTTTAAACTGCTTCCTCTCTTGAGTCACTCTCTTTAAGGCTATTCTTGAGTAGAGAATGAATATCTCTGCTCCCTCGGCCATGCCTCATCCTCTTGAATTGCAGGTTGGATAGCTCCTGCTGGGCAAGTAGATCTGTTGCTAGACAACATGGCTAATGGTGGTGGAAGAAAGAAATTCTTCCCACTCATCCCACTTGTGACTAGTCTTTGGTACAGGTACAAGGGGTCACACTTCACAGAGCTATTCAGAGCTCAGAATGACTCAGACTGAAAAACTGCTTCCACTGGTTCCAGGGTTTACAGGCTTAGCTATTTAAAGACCTCCAGGAAGATGATCAGTTTTCAGCCACCCAATCCCTAGTTGCCCTTTTGGTTCCATCAATGAAATCTGTACAATCTCCATAGGAGGACATAGACCTCATTTATGTGCATTATGTGCCCTTTACTTTTTGTGACTACAACAATTAAGAGTGGAGAGCTGTAAATCAAGTGTGAGGTGTGAGAGGAAACAAACTAGTCAAACATGAACTCCCTGCCCACATGCACAAGATTTAGCTCAAAATTTTCCTAGACTTGCGGTTCTCCAACTTCTCTAACTCTTTATGTCACACAACTCTTGAGATGCAAAGTCAGGGTCAAAGTTACTAGATATTTTTAAATGCAATTCTTGTACTTTTTTCACTGAAAAGAAAGTTCAAATAATACACATAGAGGCAAAATGAATATGGAAAATTAGCTTCAATTGACACGGAATGCACAAAGGTTATATTTAATATGTTTGTGTTCACAAGGTCAAATTTAGAATTTTTCACAGTTGAACTAATTGGTTGTGTTATGGTCTGTTTGTGAGGTGTGAGAGGGTGTATCATTGGTAATTCAAGGGACTTTGTCAGTGGCAGGAAAGCCTGAAAGAATGACTTTCTCTCTCTTCTTTGGCAGGCAGATGTCAGGAGCATTGAGGTAAATTATCATGGTCTCTTTACTGCAGCTGAGGAAGACCACCTGAGATGGAAGAGCAGGAGGACATGGAACAAAAGTACACAGAGGTGGCTTAACACACAGAACTAGAATTCCATTTCCAGGATATGAGCATGTGAGGTTGTACTTTGCTTCTTCATATCTCTCACTCCTTATTATCCTTAATATCTCCCTCCTCTTATTCCATGGTAATCTCATGGTCACTTGGACGGAGACTTGCAATATTTGAGGGTTAAAGTTTCCCAGTTCCATGTTTGGAAAATGGTACAATGGATAGAACACTGGGCCTGGAATCAGGAAGATCTGAATTCAAATCTGGCATCAGACACTTACTAGCTATGTGACTCTCAACAAAACCTTTGTTTGCCAGTTTCCTCAGACATAAAATGGGGGAAATAATAGCATTTACTTCCCAGGTTTGTTGTGAGGATCAAATAAGATAGGATTTGGAAAGTCTTTAGCACAGTTCCTGGCACATAGTAGGCATTAGGAAACTGCTTAGTGTTGTTATTGTGGTGTTATTATTTTTTACGATTATATGTGGGGGAACCCTTGCCTCAGGACCTTGGACAGAAGCCTCAGGGGTCTCTCTGTTGACATGAATCCAGCAGTGCCAAGATCACACATATATCTCTATAGTAGAATATCAGTTCTTTGGGGGGAAGGACTGGTTCACTTTGGTATTTATATTACCAGTGCCTAGGACAGTGTTTGTCACATAGCAGCACTTAATATATGCTTGTTAATTAATGTATGGTGTTCAGTTGTGCTGCAACTCCATATAGATCAGGGTGGGGGAGGATATTGGGAGGTGGGGTCAATCTGCCATCACTAATAGTTGGTAGAAGGACTCATGACACAGATGAAGCATGCCATTGCATTGTTTGCTTCATTGGAATGTAAAGTATAAATTTAAATGATCCTTGCATGAAAAGTAAAGTACAAAAGTATCTATTGTATTTCATGATGGTTTCATTTTAATAAATGAAGTATAATAGATTGGTTTCCAAAAAAACCCTTCTATATTATTAATTTTGTTTATTTTTAAGATTTAAAATTTTATAGTTATACAATGTAATAAATTCTTAATTTTATTTGAACAAAAGGCAGAGAAATTCTTTTGTCTCTATGGTTTTGAGGACAGTATTCAGGAGCTTGATTATTTTTTCCCTTAAAGGTGGATGGTTGCTATATAAAGTTCAGAAACTACTGGCTTAATTGATCAGATTAGCTCCTATTCTTTCAAACAGAACATGACAGCTCTAAGAATAATGAGAAAAAGGTGGATACTTTTTGACAAATTTGGAGGGCACTAGAAAATATCTGCAAATAGGAGATTCTTGGGAAAGGACAAAGAGAAAGTAACTTAAAAGAACATTCGGAGGGACTATAGATAGAAGTTATTCTGTCCTCTGGAATAAAAATGTGATTTTAATTGGAGACCTAAAATTCCTGGAAATCTGTGGGAAATGGGGATTCTAAATGGAGGCAAGAAAATGCTACTAGATGAGAAGCTTATTAAATACCAACTTTTATTAACTTTTCAATTTTGGTAATATACAAAACTGAATTTCTTCCCCCAGGCTTTACCAACAGTTTTGGGAATTTGTACACCTAGTACTACTGAACTCTTCATCACTCCTTTAGGCAAAGGGAAAGACATCAAAAATATTAAAGATTGGAAATTGCTTGAATATATCTTTTTGGTTTCCCCATCTTTGGTGTCCTGAGCATGAAGGAGAGAGAGATTGGTCAAAGAAGGACAAACTAAACCAAATAACAAATATAAGCAAGTTGTGTGGTAATTTCCAGAAAAGAGTCAGAAGGTTAGGTAGGAAGAGACCACCCACAACCAATGTGCAGAACAAAGAAAACCTAGTGTAAATGAGCTTTATGGTTGTCAGAGGGGACACTGGGTCATCTAGCCTGGCTAGACTTGGAATCCAGAAGACCTATGTTCAAATTGTGATTCAGATATTTTCTGGCTATGTGATCCCAAAGAACTCACAACCTCAGTTTCCTTATTTGTAAAATTAGGGGACTAGACCTAATCGGAAAATATGGTAGCTTCTTGTTCTTAATCCATGACTCAATGATTATCACATTTATCAATCCATGGTTATCCAATATTTTAGAATACCAAATTAGCCTAGTAAATTAGGGAGATAGAATAGAAACTTACTCACATGAGCTGGAAGGTAATCTATTTCATCGGTGTCCTTACTACAACAATAATCTACTCTACTAGTTTCCTTTCCTTCTGAAGTTTTAGGTAAATTTGAATGCAAAATCATATAATTTAGGTGCAAAGTCTTATCATAATTTACAAAGTTACTGAAAAGAGAAATAGTGAGAAATAGTACACATGGACCATATACATTTAGGTAAAATAACTATTAATAATTTCAAAGAATATATTGTGCCCTTTTGTTCCATTTTCTGACAATCAATTTTTCTGGGGAGAAAAAAACAATTTGGAAATGTCTTCAAACTGTGACCAAATGTTGAGCATACTGTTCTCTGTGGGATCCTGATTTAATTCTTGACATATATGAAAATGCAAAATTATTAATCACCAATTGGGGAGGATGAAAGGGGAATTTTTTCCTAAATAGCTCTGTCCTTTAGAGGAAAAAATAGCAAATAACAATAAATATTGGGTAGACTACGCAATACCTTGCACAAAAGAATATAAACCAGACTCTTCATTTTCTTTTTAGATGACCAAATTACTGGCATTTTTTCTTAATGTATCCTATCTAGCATTTAATGGCACAGTTCATTCCACCTAAGGAATCCAAAATGGACCTTATTTATGTGTATGATATATCAAATTTGGAATATTTGGTTTAGAAATTTTGCTGGTTATTACTTTACCACATACATAGGCAGTATTGGCAACTGCTTCTTTGCTCTCATTTAACAATGCATAATCCAAACTCATCTCAGCCCCCCAAAAATAGCCCTACAAGGTGCTTTCAATCTAATATTGTTTGATTACTCACCCATGTGGGTTAAAGAACTGAAGGCCCCTATAGATGCTAGCTCAGGCATGTCATCTTCACCCTCTCCATCCTTATAACTTTAATAATTATCATCTTTTTCATTAATTTGACTTTCAGCATGGATTCTTATTCATTTTTCATACTTATATGTCCTTTCTCTTATACAATTCATTGTTGCTAATGTGCAAGTGTCTACTGAAGCCAACCTTGAACTTTTCTATGGGGAAGTTAGGTGACACAGTAGAATGAGGGCAGTTCCTCACAACACCCTGAGAGGCAGGTGCTTCTATTATCTTCATTTTACAAAGGAAGAAATTGACCCAAAAAGAGTGACTAGTCTACAATCATACAGCTAGTGTCAGAGGCCAAATCTGAGCTCAGGTTCTTCCTGGTTCCAGCCCTGATGCTCTATCCATTGCACCACCTAGTTGCCTATGTAACAGAAATATAGAAGATCCCAAATATAAATTTCATCTGATTAATAGCTTTGTCTAAAGCTGACCTTGTTCACACATACACATTTTTCATTCCTAGTTAATTACTAAGTCTGTTAAACTTTCTAAAGTTATAGATAGATGGATATGGAAATATCTATGTATATGCATATCTGTACGCATATATATGTGTGTGTACACACACACATATATATATATATATAATAGAAAGATAATAGATAAATGTATCTGCAGAGATAACAGAAGTAGTGTATATATATGTACATATATACATATATATTATATTATTTTATTTTTACAAAGCAATAAGGGCTAAGTGACTTGCTTAGGGTCATACAGCTAATAAGTGTCAAATGTCTGAGGCTGGATTTGAACTCAAATCCTCCTAACTCCAGGACTGGTGCTCCATGCATTCTGCCACCTAGCTGTCCCAAGAGGCCTATTTTAGAAGTATCCACTAAACCTGAGCTTCCTAAATTATGAACAGCATACTACTTTTTGCCTAGAAGAAGCCTGTCAGAGATGGAAGAGTTCTAATAAATTCAGCCCAACTGATAAGAGTATTTACCTAGCCCATTAAGATCTTAAAGAGCAAGAGCATGTGCATAGTCGCAATTCCTGAAGATATGAGGTACATGGTATTGGCACAGTCGCGAAGAATGTCTAAAGATATCTATCAGAATGTGTTCAATACCATTTTAAAAGTATTTTGGAAGCTTTATATTGTATGGGAAGGAAGGGAGAAAAAAAGAACAAAGTAAAAAGTATACAGCAGAGCAAAAGAGAACCTATAAGGAAGAGAAGAAAAAATGGACAGTATTTAATATACAAGCTTGAAATGATAAGTTATGGCTATACATTTTGAATCCTCTCCTATGTTCTTCTGTGCATATTTTTGTTTTCTTTTCTTATTTTATATTTAAATTCAATATTTAAGTTTATGATGTTTCTTTTTCTTTTCTTATGTATTTAAGTTTTTGTATTTGTCTAATATAAAAAAATTAAAGTTTTATTGTGTTTTATTTTTATGTTACAATAATTTATACCTTATTCCCATTCCATGATAGGTCTCTTATAACAAAGGAAAATAGTTATGCAAAACTAACAATACATGGATCTCATCTGAAAGTTCATACTTCTAAGGCAATCCTCTGTAGATGTCAAGAATTATCCCAAAGTCAAATGGGCTGCCTTGAGAGCTGATGGGCTTCCAAACAATGGAAGTCTTTGACTGGATGTTGAATGAGATTTCTCATTGGAGATGCTACAGAGAAGATACCTAGTCAGGTAGAAGGTGGATCGGTTGGCCCCTGAGTTCCTTTCCTAGTGTGAAATACTATAGTTCTATGGCCAATCTGGGGTCATCATTTTCTAGCTTTCCTACATTTGCTACAAATATGAATTAGCAGGTATAGAAATTAGCAGATATAGAACTTCACTTAGATTTCCAAACAAATCTGACTCAAGAATTTCCACATCATTATATCAGCAGGAACCGGGCACTGGGAGACTTAGGAGGTAGCCCCCTAATGGGGTTTCAGAAGTAGCAGTTTTACTCTCATGTTCATTTTTTTCTCTCTAAAACAAATAACATAGGGATGATCTTTTCAATCAAATTTAGTCCCAATATCAGAGATTATCAGAGTAAAAGTCATACCAATTCAATATCACATAAGATACTTAATAGCTTCTTACCAAGATTTATACCTTTTTCAGAGCCCTCATGTATTTTAAGTGACCATTGTTTGTTTTTAATAGCAAATCCACTCTGTGTTAAGATTAGCTACATCCACTAGCTCTCCAGAATCCTTTCTCCACATCCTACACTAGGAAGCTGATGTTCCCAAATCAAATCCCACTGGGGTGGAAAATAACTTACAAAGCCAGCCAGGAGAGTTCTCCCTGTCACATCAATGCAGTCATTAAATGACATATAATAAACACAGCTGGAACATCCTTCAACCAAGGACTGAAAAGAGGTTTAAGAGCATTAAATTGTAAAAGTCTAAAAACAGTCCTATGAATTCCTGGATTTAGCTTGGCAACACCATTTATTTGGGTCAATATATGACTGAATCCTGACTCACTTTAATATAAACAATTTTCATTCTTTGGTGTTCTCTTCCAAGATATGTTAAAAACAGCACTTTATAATGAATAGCTATGAAAACTTGAACATCATTTAATTAATTCAAGATTATTATTAAATATTAACAGAAGCAAATTTGTTATTGGCAAACATACTCAATACAATTATCAATCAAGAGAAGTGAGATTATTTAGCTTCTAACAAAGACATTACAAGTTGACATCATCATGTGCATGAACATAATGTCCTTATCTTTTTTTTTTTAAACAGAGAATCATCTTTTGATTTGTACTAGTGCTATATTTCCAATCAGAAGGTATTGGGGCAAAATAAATAATATAAATCATAAATCAGAATCATAAAATCTACAAGTAGCATTCTACTTCTGATGAAATAGTTTATTTTCATTTAATTCTCCCACACAAGCCCTACAAAAAATTATTCAATGTGTAATCAATTCACATGGTTATTGAATACTCATTTATTAAAATAGACCCCACTGCTAATTTTCATTTCTGTTTTCAGTTTGACTCCATGGGACCTCAATTTTTCAACAGCTACATTGGTTATGCTGTCACTCCAGGAATTTAGGAAAGCCAGATGGTGATATTTTTCCATAGCTTAATCTAAGCAAAGGGTTTTCAATTTGTATAAAAGTATAAATTTTTAATGTGTCATTGAAATGCCACCAGTAAATACGTGTTGACTAAATGATAAACTGATATAAAACAGGCCACACAAAATAATGGAAAGATTATATCCAATTAAGAAGTACTGCAAATCATTTTTATGTCTCTCATCCTCAGTTTTCCCAGTTCAAAAATGGGGATAACATTTGCCCTATCAATTTATATTAAAGGTACTCATAATGTAGAGGGGATTTCAAAAATCTGTGCATGACCTTAAACTTTGGTAGACTAAATGCATTATTTTATGTGGCAGACAATCACTAAGCATTTGTTAAGCAACTTATTATGTGCTAGATTCTATGCTAAACAATGGGATGTATTTGAGGTACCTATGCATGTGTTTATATTTGTAGAGACACATACTAATATAATACAATTAATATAACATAATAATATAATACAACACAATATAATATAGCATTGATATGCCTAGAGAGAAATGGAAGAAAGAGGAAGGAGAAGAAAAAGAGAGAAAGGGAAAAGAAGGAAGAAAGCTTTAGTAGCTTAAAGTTGCACTCAAATTTTCAGAATACTCTACTAAACTCCTTGTAAAGATGGAATTGAATTTTTCCTTCTTCAGTGAGCCCTCGGTGTGTTCTATGGGGCTGGAGGGAGTGGAGGAGGAAGAAAAGGAAAGGAAGGGAAATCCTAATATTTCAAGCACTGCAAGATAGGGGCTCAAAAGTCATTTCTTCTTTTCCCTTACTCTCTCCATAGGGTGAAGATAAATCTCTGAAACCTCACCTCTGTATACGTCTCCCAGTGGGAATTGACTTGAACTCACCAGGTCACTCTAGCCACCTGGTGTGAGGCTGGAGACCAAGCAAAGGATGGGGGCAGGGGGAAGGTATGACTCTGGAAGGGACCAGACAGGTAAATGTGGGAAAAGTTGATTAGAAGTTCACTTTCAGGAAATGCTGTTGGGGGAATATTTGAGCTCCTTTGCTGTCCTCTTGCCACAGTGCTGAAATGCAGCAGAATTTCCTTATTCACAGAGGGCTCTCCCTTTCTGAATCAAAGATAATCTCTAACTCTGGAGTGAAGCCTGGTCCCTGGCTAGGTGGATTGTACTGAGTGAGAATATGAACATGATGTCTGGGTAATTCCTCAGTCTTTATTTAGTCTTTCTGCTAGCTTCTTCTATTGTTGCCAAATTTAATTCCCCTGCTCCTGCTGGGCTAAGACCTCCCCGTAGTCAGCGACCAGGGCCCCTCCCCCACTCACCAGGAGCTTGTGCTGACAGCCTTTAAAAGGCAGAGGCCAAACTTTACAAGTATTTATTCTGGTATGTTCCTGACCCTGGTATTTTGCCTTCCTTAACTGCTCTCACTGCACTCTCCCTGGGACTTTTTTCCCTCTGAAACTGTTGCCATTTGAGTTAAACTTTTCCTTGTTTAAAACAGCTCTTCTCCACCCCAACCCAACTCCAGCTGTTTTGGGTAGTGATATTGTAGTGATATTTTGTTTTTGTTTAGATATGCTACAAATCATCACAGCTGGAAGCTGTCTGGTCACAAAATTATAGATGTGAGTTTATCCTTCCCCCAGAAGCAGGAAGGAGGAAAATACAGAATGATAACCTGTGCAAGAAGCAATGTGATATATTCAGTTCAATCATATATGGACCAGGCACGGTGTTAAGCTCTGAGGGTACAAAATGGGGCAAAAGACAGTCTGTTCTCAATGTGCTTTCAATCTAATGGGGAAAGGACCAAGCAAACAAGTAAATACAAAGGAAGCTATATGGGGGATAAATAGGAAACAAAAAATAGAAAGCACTGGAATTACAATTAGAGAAGACTTTAAACATGGGGTTTAAATTGGAACTAATATTCCAGGCATGGGAGATAGCCAGAAAATATGCCCAGAGCCAAAAGATGGAGTTAATTGTTTGTGAAACAGCAAAGAGGCTAAAATGTACCTGTCGAAGAGTACATGTTGGGGAGTAAGGGAGTGAAGATGAAAGGAAACTGGAAAGGTAGGTGGAAAGAGCATTACCTTTGGAGTTTGGAAGGAGGCTGGTACCATTCTTTCCTCAAAAACTATTTAACTGTGCAATCATGGGTGCCTAGAGTAAACTCTCTAAGTCTTAGTTTCTTCCTCTGTTAAATGAGAATTATAATATTGTATATTACAGTGTTTCCTAGAGTTGTTGTAAAGCCCTAAGAAAATGGAGTGTATAAAGTATTTCTCAAATCTTGGCTCCATAGTATTAAAGATGCAAGGGCCTTAGAGGTCAATTTAACAAACCTCATCCCTCTATACTTGAGGAAACTGTTGCTCAGATAGGTTAAGTGACTTTCTAAAGTTCACACAATTAGTAACTGTAACTATTTGGATTCAAGTCCTCTGATCCCAAATCAATCACTTTTTTTCATTTGTACTCTATAGCCTAAGTGGCAGACACTTGACACTCACTAGCTGTGTGATCTTGGGCAAGTCACTTAACCCCAATCCGCCTCATCCTGGGTCATCTCCAGTCATCCTGATGAATACCTGGTCACTGAATTCAGATGGTTCTAGAGGAGAAGTGAGGCTGGTGACCTGCACAGCCCTCCCTCGCTCAAAACAAAGTCAAAGGCAAGTCATGTCATCATTTCTCTGATGGCATGGTCTTCCTTGGCAACGAAGGATGAACACACATAGTAAATCATTACACGAACCAAGTTATAATTCTCTCTCTCTCTCTCTCTCTCTCTCTCTCTCTCTCTCTCTCTCTCCCTCCTTTCCTCCCTCCCTCTACCCGCACTGTGTCCCAAGGAGATGAGTACTCTCTCCAAGCTTACCCAGTTAGAAGTTGAAGTCAGAGATGGAGATAATAGACACAAGTGAATCTGGAGTTAGAAAGAACTGGATTTGAAGGATTTGAACCCTGCCTCAGACAATTACTAGAGCTTTGTGACTCGGCAAGTCACTTAACCTCTTTCTGCCTCCATTTCCTCAACTCTAAAATGAGGTAATAATAGTATCTAGCCCTTAAGGTCGTTGTGAAAATAACACGTGATATTTATAAATGCTTCGCAAACCTTAAAGTGATGTAGAAATGCTAGCTTCTATTTTATTGTTAGCATGGCTTATTTTTCCCCAAAACAACTTTATCAGGTAGAACATACCTTATTAGGTGAAATTAGAGAGAAAAGATGTTAAGTGAACTACCTGTAGTCATATGACTAATAAACATGTTGGGATTAAAGGCCAAGTATCATGACCACCTCATCCATTGTCCTTTCCAATACTCCATATCCTGCTAAGCATAATGAAACTGACCTTACCTTATTTTTGCTGCTGAAGTCCAGGACCTTACAGCTGAAAACTACAGGAAGGATTTGTGATTTAATCAGAAATATCTTGTCTCTTTCAACAATCTATCATGTAGTAGATTGGTATTAAAGGGGTATTTTCTATATACAGTGAGTAAGTTATTTACTATAGGATGCAAAGCTAGTAAAGGTTTGGAATTTGATTTTACCAAAGGAATTCCTGATTCTAAACCTAGAATGATCTATCCATTATGCTGCACAGTCAAATAGTTTAAAATTATAACTAAGAAAATTCATTTTAATCAGATAAAGATGGTATCTGAACTTAACCTAAAACGAAGATTGTGAACACGGGGATTTGTTTTGGAGAATTCATGGAGGCACAAGATGACATTTTAAGCTCAGAGGAGTAAGTGTGGTACATATTGACTGGAATGCAGTAAAGGAAAAGGAATACATGAAATAAGTGTAGAAAAATAGAATAGAGAGACACTCTTCAGGACTTTAAGTGTTGAGCAAAGTTTAGCACTTTTGTTTTTTACAAGAATGTGTTTTTATACTAGAGTCAACAGGGAACAACGGATGAGTCTTGTGCAAAGGGAGCCCACAATTAAGCTCTATTCTTAACTATATATATGTGCTTTAGGAAGATTATATTGGCAGTTATTTGGAAGATGAATTGGCTCAAAAAAGAAGACAGATTAAGGAGAACAATTAGCAGGCTATTGCAATAATCTAGAAGAGAAAAGTCCAAAACTAGATTGTGGCCGTATTATTGGAAAGAAAAGGACAGATAGGAGAGATGCTGTGGAGGTAAAGGTGATAAGAAATTACAGTTAATTGTATAGATGGGGGCATAAGGGAAAGGGAAGAATTAAGGATGATTTTGAGCTTATAAGCATAGATAATTGAAAGGATGACAGTGTGGTAGCCTCAAAAGAAATAAAGAAGATTGGAGGAAGAATAGTTGGAGTGCTTTTTATTTTTTTTGCAGGGAGGAAGCGTAGAAATAGAAGGGCTGGAGCTAAGTTCTCTTTCAGATATCTAGAAGTCATTCACATATAGAAAGAAGCCCAGAGAAGGCTAGAAATCCAGAGGAAGTTTAGGGCTGGATATGTAAATTTGAGTTATCCATAAAAAAAAGTAATTTAATCTTTGGGAGGTGTTGATATCACCAAAAAAGGAAATTTAAAGAGATAAGAGAAAATGACCCCAAAAGGACACATGGGACACACAATTGGAGATGTGTCATGGATAATAAGTTCTTAAAAGAAGGAGTGCTAGCTAGACAGATGTGAAGGCATTTAGGAGAGCGAAGCAGCATGGAAGTTACAGGATTAAAGCATATACCACCAATGATGGATGGTGACTGACAATCACAAAATCAGCTAGGAAGCCAAAGAGGATGAGGACTGAGAAAAGACCATCATTTAACTTGTCTTAAACAGCATTCTTGAACAGAGCAGTTTAAATTCAGTGATAGGGTTAGAAGTCATACTGTAAGGTAGTGAGGAAGGAAAAAGCAGAGTGTGTAGAATATTCATTGGAATCCAATACTAAAAGAGAAGAGAGATATCTGAGGAGAAATGGACAAGTGAAGGTATTGTTTTATTGTTTAAAGACAGGATAAATGTAAGTCATTAGTAGGGTAGTATCCAGTAGATAAGTGATTGAATATAAAAGAGAAAGACAATGATCAATAGGGCAAATTCCTAAAGAGGAATGAAGCAGAAGGAACCGGGAATACAAGGAGAAAGTTTATTCTTGGCACAAATTACAAACTTATTGCTCTGGTCTCAGAGGGCAAAGGATAGTTTTAGTATGTTTTCTCAGTCATTCTTATAGAATTTTTATTAGGAAGAAATAGGAGCTACTAAAACCATACAATAAAAATTTGAAAGTTAAATATGCAAAATTACATTTTATCATTCTGCATTACAATATTAAATTTTGATCAGTATAAAATACACTTTTAGAAAAAAGAACTTGGATGTTGCCCCACAAAAATAGAATCTTCTTAATCTTCTAATTTTTAAAATTCTAATTTCTAAACAACTCTCTATTAGGTTTGTCTGTCCACAATACCTATGTTTCTCAAGATGAATCACCCCATTCTCATTTTTATAATAGTCAATAAACTTCTTGATCTCTAGGACTCCTATATCCTCCAAAAATTATTTTCACAAAATTTGTGCCACATCTATCTGATGCTTTGTATTTCTCATTTCTAATAATAGGTAATGATAAGGAATGATAAGAGTAGTAAGAAAGAGAATATTTGGTCAGTACCCTTTTCAAGACTTCATATTTCAATTAGGAGGTAGCTGTCATGACTTCTTCCTTGAAATTTCATATTCTAAGCTATTTTCAAGACCTTTCTTTTTCCTAAAATCTTTTTCTCTATATCCTTTGAATTCTACTTCAAACTCTTCTTTCAGGAACTCTGATTTTCTCTTTCCTGTCTCTGTTCCCCACATGCAATCTTGTTAGCTTTTTCATATTTTGTGTCTCTTACCTGAGGTGGTTTTTTTAAATGTAGCTAAATGTAGCTAAAATGTAGCTAAAAATTTTCAGTTGGAAACAGAGGTAAAGAGGAAACCTAACAAATTTTTCCCAAATCCTTTCATTTGTACTATCATAGATCCTTGCCTTTTAAATTTTTGACAAAATAGCATAAGTGAGTACCTGCAAAGACCTTGCCCTAAAGGGCTCAAGGTCTCCCAGTGCATCCTGGGTCACCTCCAGTCATCCTGATGAATATCTGGTTACTGGATTTAGATGACTCCAGAGGAGAGGTGAGCCTGCTGACCTGCATAGCCCTCCCTCACTCACAACTATGTCAAGTGCAAGTCATGTCATCATTTCTCTGACGCCATGATCTTCTTCGGCAATGAAGGATGAACACAAAATTGAATTGAATCCACTACCTACAGTTGTAGTTGATACTTCAGGATAACTAATCGTGAGGCATTTTTTTAACATGAAAATTAATTTACCTTTTTGGAACTTTTATCACTGTTTCTAGTTAAACCCTTTGGGACTAAGCAGAACAAGTCTCTATTCTAATTTATAGCCCTTCAACTATTTGAAGATAGCTATTCCATTCTTCCTAAGTGTTCTCTGTTTTAAACTACACATTTCAATTCTTTCCACTAATCCTCATATAGCATGATCTTGGAGACCCTTCATAATCTTGGCTACCTTTGTCCAAATGTTTTTCAGTTTATTGATGTCCTTCTGAAAATGTGTCATCTAGACTTAAATAGAATGCTGGTCTGACCTGAGCAGAGTACAATGCAATTATTCTAGAAATAGCACCTGTCTTAATCCTAAATCCAATCCTTAAAGCTAAATCCAAAGTATATTCACAAGGTTGACCTGTATTGAAGCTAGAGTTCACTAAAATTCAAGGTTGTTTTTCAAATGAACTTCTGGTTATTTACACCTCATATCTTATACAAGAGAAGTGGATTTTAAAAAAATGTATAATTTTGTATTAATCTATTAAATTTTATCTTATTCCCCTCATTACTAATGTTTAAGTCTCTTAAAATCATTTTGAATATTGACAATGTCATCTCATGTATATCCTTCCCAGCTTTGTGATGTATGCATTCATAAGAATTCCATCTATATGTTTAGGAAAATCACTATTCAAAGGTAAAAAGGACAGAATCAACTCAATTAGAGATCTCTTTCCAAATGTATCAAACTATATTAATCTATGTAATAACTCTTTTAAGAAAGGAAAAGACATGTTCTTAATGAAGTTATGTTGGTTTATGGTATTATTTCCTATTCTAGCTGCTCATTAACCATTTTTCTTATTACAGTCTAGAATTTTAACAAGAATTGGATAAGTTCAATAAAAAGAATAATTATAATTACAAATTATATTTTTACATATCTTTAAAGTTTTAAAAGAGTTTTAGATAAAATATCTGACATGAGGAAGAGTCATACAGGATGGGCAGGAACGGATAAATTGCTGCCTCCATCACTCAAAAGAACAGACAGATGAGATCACAGATCTTTTCAGTATTTCGCTAGCTTATCTGACAAGTCTGTCTATATGTATAAATTGTGTGCCAGCATTCACACTGGCACATCCTAGCTAAAAAAAATATATTAACGTGAGAAAAAAGCACTTTAGGTTAGAAATCTCTCTCCTTTGTGACTAGGTAATGAATGTTACCAGATATATGAAAAAATCTGCACATTTTTAGATTAGCCATATGGAGTCGGCCCAAATTCAGCAAACTGTCTAATTCCATTAGATACTACTAGCTTTGACAAGAAGTAAACAAATCCAAGGTAGATGTGGTGATGTTATCTGCTTCTTAAAGTCATCAAAACAATGCTATCAAAGCTTGAAGGTCTCACAAGTACATTTTAATATACTCATTGTTTTCTTTATTTTTTCATAAATTGACACTACTTTCCTAATATCTTTCTTTCAAAGTATATTAACATTTCAGTTGATTCTGAATTCTCTAACTGGTATCAGGAAATACAACCAAGCTCATGTGTCCATTCATGGCTATCACAACAATTTAGAGCTGGAAGGGATTTTGGAAGTCATCTCATCTTACACCCTACTCTCAAGGATATGTATGAGCAAATGGTAAGTTTCTACATTTAACCTGTATCAAATGGAACTCAACATATTATTCACTTTTGACATTGTTTAGCAAATAAAAAAAATTTCAAACCAATTGCTACCTAGAAAAAATTAAACATCAGTGATGGATGATCACAGATTAGAATTGAAAAAAAAATCTTGAACATCATCAAGTCTAGCATTCTCATTTTGCAAATGATGAAACTGAGGCCTACAGAGATAAGTAATTGTCCTAAGATCACATAGGCAATTTGTGGAAGAGGTGGCATTTAAACAGATACTCAATTCAAATCAAATGATGATTACTGCACATATACCTTCCCATAAAATGGAGCTGAATGCCATTTAATGTTTCAAATGAATATTCTGTTGTTCCCCATTCAGCTTCTTCATAATTTTATTTTATATCATCTTATTTTCAAAAAGATACCCTTGTTTCTTCTTTTGAAGCATTTTATACTCTTGCTTTTTCTACATCCCAATCATTCTATTTTGATTTTTTTTTAATTTTTGGATGACAATGACTGTAAATTTGTCCCAGCTATGAAAACTTCAGCCCAGCTTCCGCTACCATTATTATAATAGTACAATCACACAATGCATGCGTGCATATAGAAAGATGCTTCAACTGAATGGTATAATTTGGAGCTATTAAAACCTAGTTTCAAAGACTGGAGGTCTTTAAGCAGAGAGTAGATAATCACTCTCTGGGAATACTGTAAAGGGGGATTATATTTCAGGTAAGGATGGACAAGATGACCTCTAAAATCCCTCCAATTTGGATATTCAATCATTCCATAAAGAATATGCCTTTCATTTTATGAATATAAATATGACATTTCTTTGCCTTTATGAATTATGATGATTATGACTCACATTTTCAGAGCATTTTAGGATTTGCAAGGTACTGTCCTCAAAACAACACCGTGAAATAGCTGCATTATATATTTCCAGTTTTCCATTACATATTTTTGTACTTTCCTATCTATTGTCAACAGATAGAGTAAGGCATTATGGGTATTCCCTACCCTACTCCTCATGGTTAAACGAAGGTATAGGAGTTGCAGATCTTACTGTCCTTTCCCAGTGCATGATCATAAGTTCCTGTTATAAACTTTGCCTTCTGTAATGGGAGTTTAAAAACTTCCCTACCCATTAATAGGCCTCAGGTGGGGCTAGTAAGGGAATCTTGATTAGAGGAAGTTTGTTTTTTGTATGAAGGCCCACACTTTTTCTTAATTACTACTGAGGCCCTGGTTCAGGAGGGTCAAGCTCTCCAGCTCTGAAAGTTGCATATATACTCTACATTGAAGTTTTGCTTCGGGAGTCAAATCATTGAAAGTGTTTATGTGATTAGGCCAAATGAGACTCTGGGTAATTGGGGCACTGTACTCCTCCCACCCCATTTGAAAACCCAGATGTTGGTGCTTCTTTCTCTGGTAATAATATATCTATTGCCTATGGTTAGCCAACTGGAAGCCTTGCCTGTTGGTCTCTCCATATATAATTTCTGCTTATAATTTGTTTGTATTTTCACTGAGGTTCAGGGTACTGAGTGTTTCCCCTGAACTAAACTTGATTAAAGTTTGTTTACCCCTCTTAAAGTTGCTTTCCATTTAGAAAAGCAGATAGAAGAACCTGTATATCAGGTCATCCTGTGTGCCATGGGCCTGCTGTTACACATTCCTTCCAATCTAAGAAATTCATTTTTGTTTATCACATCTACATTTTGAGCTTTACATAGCTCACAAACTTGGATAGAAACAAATACACTTTGATAAATTTAAATAGCATCTATCTCTTATGTTGTCAGAGGACTTCTCTTTACCCAAGTTCACTAGATACATTGTCAATTATACAAGGTATATACAATTATACATTATGTAACCTCTCTGGTATTCAGTTTCCTTCCCTGTAAAAAGGAAGGTATTGGACTACAAGATAACTTCCAGAGTTCCCTTTTGATCTAAATCTATGATTCTATGATATCAAGTTACTGTGTAGAAATTCCACAAAACAGCACTTTCAGACAGATACACAGACATTTAACATTAGAACCTGTGAGATCAGTTATTCCAATTCTCTAATTTTACAAAGTTCACAGCTTCCAAAAATTTTGACTTACCGAGAGAGATACAGAAACGCTAAATAATTCATTTATTCAACAGGTATTTGAGGAGTTTCTATGTGCAGAGCTCTGGCTAAGTGTGGTAAGGCACAAAGGATGATCTGTATAGTTTCTGCCCTCAACAAGATTGCCTGGTATAGCAGATAGAGAATGCATAATGAATGTACAGACAGTTCTCCCTTACAGGTTGTTCTATAGACCTCACCTTCCGCAGTTGTGACCTCTCCTGGGCTCTGAACCCTGGAAGCCCAAGTGGATTCAGTACCTGGGATCTCTGCTACTGGAAGGGCTTCAGTGATTGGAGCAGGTGATCCCTTGCTTGGGGCTGCCCCTGTATTGCTGCCTCTACTCCAGCAATAGACCCTGTCCCCAACCTGCTAGAGCCAGAGCTGCTCCCCTTTCCACTCCCCACCTCAATGCATAACACAAAGTTACAGAAAGGAATGTTTGTAGTGGGGAAAAATGCAAAACTTAGTATAATAAGACTCAGCTCTGCCATATACTAGCCTGTGACCTTGTTCCTACTCTGTTTCCTCAGCTATAAAATGAAGAATTTGAATGAGACCTCTTATGGTTCCTGACTCCAATATTCTTTAACTCCCTCTACATGGAAAATCAAGATGTACACAATCAGTTAAATACCAATGAGAAGTAGTATAGGACTTTTCAGTACAAAATTAGCAGTATAGATTGAACATTCAATTGGTTTTCCAGAAAACATCTTAAACTCAACATGTCCAAGAGAAATTTCAGTATATTTACCCCAAAACCTATTCCTCCACAAAATTTCCCCATTTTTATTGAAAGTACTATCCCTTCCACTCATCCAGGTGTGCCACCTTAAAATCATCCTTGACTCTTGTCCCCTTTATCTCTCACATCCAATCAGTTTCCAGATTTTTATCTATTCTATCTCTTTAATGTTTTCTGTGTTCATTATACCTTATTTCAAACTATTATGGACTCTTGCCTGGACTGTTACCACAGCTTCCATCATCATCATCATCGCTAACATTTATATACTGCCTACTGTGTGTCAAGCACTGTGCTAAGCACTTTGCAATTACTACCTCATTTGATCCTTATATAAAGTCCGAAAGGTAGGTGCCATTAGTATTCTTATTTTAGATGAAGATACTGAGGCAAACAGAAGTTAAATGACTTCATGAGGGTCACACAGCTAGTAAATATCTGAGGTCAAATTGGAACTCAGATATTTTTGACTCCAACCTGACATTCTATCTGCTGTGTCATCTAGCTGCTATGCATACATCGCTCTATGACCTACCATTTGTTTTCCTTGTCCAAATTTTCATAAATATTTTATAATAATAGTACTAGTGATCTCCAATTTCTAATATTCTACCATTTTTGGATATACAATGTATTCAAAGATATTTATAATGATAGTTCTGGGGCCTGAATGGCATATATGCCAAATGTCCCTTAAAAGTGAAACAGTACTAAATATAATTTGTCCCATGTGTCTGTAAAAGAACCCATTTATATAAGGACTAAGAAAGACACACCAAAAATTGAATTCTACTTAGAATTATTATTACAGTATAATCAATTAGCAATAGACTTAACAATAGTCTCTATCTCTAAAATTCCAGGAATATGTGTGGGGCCTTGGACATGTCCCTTAACTTCCTAAAGTCTCAGAAAATAAGGAGGTTGAATTGGATAACCTACAAACTCCCTTTAAGAGCTCAGGATATGAAAATTTTAAATCTTCTTCCAATGTTTCAGTAAGTGAAGTCAAGCCAGGAATCTGCCTGGCTCTTAGGGGATTCTCTTTCCTTAGAAAATTTATGCATTTTCCTCTTTAGATTATTTTGTGTTATTTGGTGTGTATGTATGTTTCTCCATACATTCTCTTCTGCCATCCTGAAAGATTATCAAAAAGCTCCATCAATTTTTGACCTCTTCCCTTTTTTATGAAAAAAAAATCTGCTAGATTTCAATGTATTTTTGACATTGTCACCTATGGTGGTTCAGTACATTGTTGATTCATAGAGTTGAATCAAGCCCATTATCTTTTCCCCTAAACCTCTCCCCCCTCCAAACTTGCTTATTACAGTGGAAAGAACCATCATCTCCCCAATCCTCTAGACTTGCCAACCAGATGTCATACTCAATTCTTTACTATCTCTCAACCCTCTCTATATCCAAACAATTGTTAAGTCCTATTAACTTCACCTTTGCAACATCTCTCCAATATGTTCTTTCTCTCTTCTGATACTACCACTACCCTGATACAAACTCTCATACCTCATACTTGAACTGCAACAGCCTGAAGGTGAGTCTGTCTGCCTCAAGTCTTCCCCCACTCCAAGTTACCTACCACTCAGTTGTCAAAGTGATTTTCCTAAGGCACAGGTCGAACCATGGCATTCCCTACTCAATAGTGGGTCCCTAACACCTCTAGGATCAAATGTTAAACCCTCCAGTCGGCATTCAAAACCATTCATAACCTCTCTACCTTTTCAGTTTTCTTACTCCTTACTCCCCACCATGTACTCTTCAAACACTGGCTTTCTGAATGTTCCAGGAAAAAAATAGTCTTGGCATTGCACATTTTCTCTGACTTCTCCTTATGACTGGAATGCTTTTTCTCCTTTTCTCCACCTTCTTGCTTCCCAAACCCTGTCTCCTATTGGAAGCCTTTATCAACCCCTCCTACTCCTACTCCCTTACCTCTGTTAATTATTTTATTTTTATCTTGTATATAAATTGCTTGTATACATTTGTTTATTGTCTCCCCCAATAGATTATAATTTCCTTAAAGGCAGGGACTCTATTTTGCCTTTCTGTATTCCCAGTGCTTAGCATACTGCCTGCTCCATACTAGATGTTTAATAAATTCTTACCGACAGCCAGAAGTATCACAGAATCTCAGTTAAAAGGAACCTTGGAGACCATCTGGTCCAGGTGTTCTTAGCATGAATTCTTGGCTCCTAAGAGCTCATGAATTCGTAAGTTCAGTGGTGCTTTATTTTGAATGTGAAGATTGCATCTTCACTAACTGAATTGAGCATTTCCTTCAATTATGAATATAAGTCACAAACAGTATTCTGAGAAACTGCCCACAGTCTTCACCAGATTGTGAAAGGGATCTATCTGTGACACAAAAGAGTTAAGAACCCATGATGTAGTGTAGTCCATATTTTAATAAGAATTCCTTCCAATATGTCCCAAGAAATGGTCATCTAATTTTTGCCTAAAGATATCTAGGGAGATAAGGAACCTACTGTCTCCCAAGGCAGCCCATTCTACTTTTGGGTAACTCTAATTGCAATTGGCCTTTCAAAGCAAAATAATTAGCTCTCCTCTCTAGGGAAGGTATGAACCAGAAAGCTTAAAAAGAAATGCCAGTTTTGCCTTAGATTAGTACTTTTCATGGGTTTGAAAAAGGAAAAAGCCTATAATGATGTCTTTCTTTCCCACCTACACATGCCCCCACTTCAACTGGATAATCCCACTTACTTGTTTCCAACCAGAAATGGTTCTTACCCCAATTGAAAGCTTTTAAAAAGCTCTCAATTATCAGCATCTTGTTGATATCATTTTTATCAAAGATTCAAAATTAGAAAGGAACTCAAGGTTCATCTTGTCCAGTATCTCATCCACTGTACAAATCCCCTCAACAAAAGATGCTTATTTGGTTTCTCTTTTTGTGAGATGCTGCCAAGTTATCCTTTCTGCTTTCTGACCCTTTCAAGTTCTCAAAATGTTTGACTCCCCTATATTGTCTTAAGTTTTGGTTCTAAAGAATGCTTCATTCCTATCTATACAGAATTTTTATTACATGCCTACCAATTCTATATTTGTTTTAAACCTGTTTCTGGTACACTACTTGCTCTGAATTCCATTATCTAGATTTCTTTGTGCCTGCCTGAATATGACCCACTTTTCTGTTTGGATCTATAATATAAACGTGTCTCCTGTATTCTAGACTGCTCATCTGTCTCCCAAACCATCATTAACTATCAAATTCTGAGTATTCTCATGAGTGTAACTTATTCCTATGTCATCTCTCTAAGCCACAACCTCTGGGATCTTAAGACTATTGGCCTTGGACTTTTTCAGTGATTAATGATGATGACGATGATGGCAAGCATTCATATAATGCTTTAAGATTTGCAAACAACTTCATGTATGTTTTCTCATTTGATCCCCACAACAAACATTGTTATTCCCACTTTACAGGTAATGAAACTGAGTCAGGTAGTTTCAGTGTCTCGCCCAGAGCCACAAGGGTGGTATATCTGGTTGAGGCAGGATCCAGACTTGGTTGTTCCTCACTCCAAGTTCCATAACCCACTCTGTCAGATAGCTAAAAAGGGATGTTAGCAAGTATCAGTCTGGGAGTAACATGTTGAACAGAACAATGAGAAGGAAAACTTAAGACTAGAGGAAGTCTTCAATCTCTTATTTCAAGAAAGAAGTCATGAAGCAGGCAAGGTTGCCTAGCTAAAGCAGCAAGGCATGTTGAAGGAGTGATGCAAAGCTGGATGCATCGGGCAACCCCTTCCCTAGGAACCAGTGGGGACAAACCTTGGAAACCCAAGATCCCTGGGAATAGTGGTGGAGATAGTACTCACTTTCTTTACTACTGCCAACTACTGACCAACTGACATTAATAGGCTAAGAACCCTGGAAATGGAAGTACTCCCCAGACTGGTCCTGCTGTACCTTTACAACCATTATCCTTGGAAGCAACCCTAGTAGAGATGGAGCATAGAAACTACTTGTGACTGTGTTGCAGACAGCTACTGATGACCTGGAAAAGAAAGTTCTTACTAAAAAAAGTCAAGAGCACTATCAAATAGCTCAAAAGCATATGCACAATAAAATGGACAATTCTTTCTTACATTGGTTTGTGTGTAGCCTATACACATGAAGTCATATTAACCAGTAAGATCTTGGATATACTACAGGTATAGTGGTGGGTGGCCAACTAAAAA
This sequence comes from Potorous gilbertii, assembly GCA_028658325.1. Lineage (NCBI taxonomy): Eukaryota > Metazoa > Chordata > Mammalia > Diprotodontia > Potoroidae > Potorous > Potorous gilbertii. Next base: position 58,767,713 of record CM053773.1, read on the forward strand.
GAGAACCCATTATCGATTACTCTAGTGCTCATAAAAAGAACTGAGCTTGATACAGGTGATCATTAATACAGGATACTTAATTTTGAGAAAGAGTGACTCTAGTGGGTTTTGGCTCATAAGGTGGGAACTACATCAAGAATCTAGGGGTCTCCTATACTGGCTGTGTTTTGGGTGTTTCATCTTCCTCCATCCCTATGGACGAATGTTTGAATATTTGGCATTTCTTTCCATAGGATTCAAAGCCCAGGGAACTTTTCCTTCATATGTGTGGGGTTGAATAATAATCTGATAGTATCAGATGGCTGTTCTGTCACATCCAAAGAAACAGTGCAACACAACGGAAAGAAACTTGTTCAGAAGACCTGGGTTTGAACCCCAACTCTATCATTTACTACTTGTATAACTCTGAACAAGTCATTTAACATCCCTGGGACTTTGCTTCTGCAGTTGTGGAATGAAAGAGTTGGATTAGATGACCTCTAAGATCCTTTCCAGTTTTAAATCAATATTTTTATTTATTCTTATTTTCAAAGGATTTTAATTTCTACCACATTAGATATATTCATATCCAAAGATAAATATCGATATATTTTCAAAGAGAGGTATTGTGGCACAGTGGACTGTGTACTTGTCCTTCGTTCCTGAAGACCATGTCATCAGAGAAATAATGACATGACTTGTACTTGACTGTGTTTTGAGTGATGGAGGGCTGTGCAGGTCACCATCCTCACTTCTCCTCCAGAACCATCTGAATCCAGGGACCAGATATTCATCAGGATGACTAGAGATGACTCAGTTGGGGTTAAGTGATTTGCCCAAGGTCACACAGCTAGTGAATGTCAAGTGTCTGCCGTGAGATTTGAACTCAGGTCTTCCTGAGGAGGTGCTCCTGCACTGGTGCTCTATCCACTGTATCACCTAGCTGCCCTCACAGTGGATTGTAGGCAAGCTTTGGAGTCAGTTGGACCTGAGTTCAAGCAATATACTAGCCAGGCAATCATGACCAAGTCTTGTGATTTCTCAGTGTTCTTCCACACCTCTATGAATATAAATTACAAAGTACTGCTCTGCTTGTGAAGAAGTTATGTTTGTCCACCAAGGGGTCTCCCCACCAATGAAATCGTAAATCCAGATATTCTGTGTCTCCTCCTCCCTTGAAAACAAACAAACAACACTAGCTTTCAAAATTAACTCATTATATGTTTGACATAAAATAATTTTTGACTGATACTACTATATTCTCTCAATGACATGAATATATAAAGAAAAGAAAATTTCTAAGTTTTCCTTTGGTATATTTTAACTCATCCACATTAGTTTTTCCTTTTCTCCACTTTCTACATTGTTCTAGTATGGCTACAGACAGGTGAAGCTTTTTTTCATACATTTCACCCCCTTTCTTTTCTCATTATCTTCACTCTCATTATGCATCCTGATCTAATTTGTTCTTTGATGGTATTCATGCAATTTCCTTTCTATCCTATTCAGTCTGCCAATATTTTCATCTTGGTTTCATGTACTGCTTCTGTTCTCTAAATTATCTCGTACGGGTCTTATTCCTTCTTGGTTGATTCATTTATTATTCTTACATGTCTTCCCAATCCCATGTATTCTGAATGGAACTCCTATACTTGGTTTACTTGTCTTTGCATCTTCCAATTCTAAACAAAATTTACTAAGTGCATCAAACTTCCCAATCTTTCCAAAGCTGAGTATATCAAATATATCCATATATATCCATGTACTTCACATTTATATCTATAACCTCCCAAATTTTAACACCATAATAGCCTCCCCCTCTTAATTTTACTCTTGCCATTATTTGCTCTATTTTACAGCCAGCTATGAATACTATTTCAAACTTCCCTAAAACCATGAGAAAGTCTTCTTATTCTTTAGGTTCCCAGTTCATAGGGTAGTCATGCTGGGAGATCATCTTTTTCAACTGCCCCAATTTATGGATGAATTAATTGAGGCCCAGAGGTGTGGCAAACTCTTTTCATAGGACTAATTCTAAACCTCTTATAGATTAAGGAGAATTATGTTCAAGTGTTCGTGGTTCTACATGATTTCCTTGGATGGGACTTGCATTGATACCATTAAGCGAATACCTTATCTTAGAATGTGGTGTCAATGTATGTATGTCCCCAGTACTTTTAGTCTCTTACATCTTTGCTTCCCTTTTCTTTCACTCATATTAGCTCATCTCTGTTCTTTCCTTTTCTCTAAACTGACAGAGGACTGCACCCTAATATTTATGTGCTTGTCTCTTAATTTTCCTTACATTATGATACCAGATTTTGTCATCTAAGTTCAGGGATAAAAGTCAGCATTTTCCTACTGGGGGATGAATGTGAGATGAGAAGAAGGGGAACTCATCCAGAAAAGAAAAATGTATTTAGTTACATATAATGATCTCCATCCTTTTCTATAGATTTTTGGATTTGTGAAAAATATTATGGAATAATTTTTTTTATTTTCTTTCCCTGACAAATGAGGATTTTCTTCATTTGTTTTTTAGTTTGTCCTGCCAATATGAACATAAATTACCAGTAATCATGAATGATGTCCAAAAATTGGCTTACTGATTTATTTGGCTTTCAATGCATTTTGTTTTCATCTTTGTGGTTATGAAAATCAATAAAGGAAAATGAATAGAAATGGTATCAGTATAATACAGTAATTGTATATAAAGTTAAAACAATGTAAGTTAAATAGCAATAAAACAAAAGAGGCCCCCCAAATGACCTTAGTGATCACATATTTGACTTACTTGACAAAGAAAGAAGCCTACTAAAGGCTCCACAAGGTTAGAATATAAACATATATGTAAAATAGCACAAAGAAGATAATAGACAAGTATGCAATATTATCTCATAAAGCAGAGAGAATCAATGAAGGGTAAAACCAGTTTAAAGGAAGCTGGGCAAGATATCAAACTAGAAAAAGTTCTCCCAAGGGTATTCAAGGATGGAAAGAGAAAGTGGATTACAAAAAGAATAAAAATTAGGGGAAACCACAAAAACTATTAAAACAAACTGTTTTCTGTAATAAAAATATCGAACTGTCATAGCTGGACACTGACATCACAGGGGTTGACATGCTTGGAGAAGAAGAAGAAGTGGCATTGAAAAGAACAAAGATAGAAAAAAAATCCATATTAGGATAAATGTATTTTGAGGAGATGTGTGCTGAAGAGGATACAAATGTGAGGACAATAAGGGACAAATTTAAAAGATTTCTCAAAGAGGAAAAATATGAAAAGCATGAAAAAAGTTGGACCTAATTAACACTATGCACACACACACACACGTATACAGAACAAATAGGTTTTTCGGAAATGATATTCAAAAATGAACCTTTTCTTTACCATCTAATAACTTACCAAAAGATGTAAAAAATATAAGATTCTGTCTTGCTTACTGTTTGAATTACGTTTTTTAAAAAAACCTTCAGCTTGGTAGAACTAAACACCACCTTCCAGAATCTTTTACAAAAGAATATTTCCTAAAGATGCACTGAGATAATTCAATATTTTTGGTAGATATTGCAACAGAATTAATCACATTCAGGGACACTGATACTAAATAAGTGAGGCATGAAAGGAAGGTATATGCTTAATCATTTTCGATGGAAGAGGTCTATTGCAAAGTACAAGTCAAGGAGGGATTTACTATAGATGGTGGATCATCCAGATGCTCTTGTTTGCAGATAGCATTATACTGACTGCATGTAGCCTCAATACATTTCAGTCCCTCTTTGAAAAGATCTGTAAAATAACTTGGTCTGTCAAATCATATAGGAAAGTTCAAATTTATAAAGAATGCTTATTGGCCAGATCTCAAGAAACATTTGAATAGACACTCTATAGACTTTATTCAACAGTATGCTTATTATCTGTAACAGATGACAGAGATGGATAATGATGGGGTTTAGAGTTGAAAAGGAGAAGAAGAAAGGAGGATGAACTGCTTTTTGAAAAATGCACAGCACTTTTATTGACCCCCAAGTTTCTTATGGAGGCAAAGGCTGTTTTTTCAATGCAAATATTTTACCTGTGTCCAAGTATGGCAGCCATACCTAGAAAACTACTGCCTCTAAAGAACCAATGATTGCCACCATATAGAGTGCAATGGAAAGATGTGAGTATGAGTAGTAGACTAAGACATATAATATATAACCTTGAAGAAAAAAGTAAAAGATTTCATCAAGGAATTTTACACCAGAAAGAGAAGATGACTCATCACATGGCAAGAATGAAAGATGACAAGGGAATGGTCAGAGTCCTCCATTGGCACTGGAGAAAACAAGAAAGAACTTCAGCATGCTGAGAGGTCCCCTTGTGGCAAACTTTGGAGATCACTTGGAGGAGTCCAGGGTCATTCCATATTTGATGAGGTCAAAGATTCATATGAGTATTTGAGAAATTATGAACATGAAATTTCAAATATTCTACACATTACGTACAACACTGCTTCTCTTAGAAAGTATTCATAATACGTTAGATTTATAATAGTAATTATATGTAGACATACATCGTTTTATTCTGTACTAAATATATAATATATGCATATGTAGTGAATAATTGAATATAGGTATACATTGTAAGAAATTACATAGAGTTAATTGCTAATAACATATTTTCAGATTCTTGTCCATTAAATGCACACTTAAGTGGTTATGGCTCTTAAATGAATTAATTTAAATAAAAGAGCTAAGATCCTACAAACATGTTATTTTGCTGGAAAAGGTTGGAAAAGTAAAGCTTTTAAATGAATAGCAGCGTAACTTCTCATGTCATGTTGATTGATTGGGATTTAAGTATTGCTGTACCACTATTATTAATGTTTTTGGACTACCTTTCTTTACCAATAACAAGCATTTGTAGTTTAAGAGTAAAAAAAATCCAGCTTGATTTTCAGATTTATTCTCAGTCAGGTTTATTTTTCCTATATAAAAATACAAATTTAGGTATCCTATATACAAATTCCCCATATAGGGAATTTTATACTGAAGTGAAATCATGAGAGATACATTCAAGCCTCGATAGAAAGAAAAAAATGTTTAATAGATATATCAAGTAATATAGTTACCTATGGCAATTCAGTGACAACAAAGGCATAAAGGCTCTTACAGAGCTCATATATTAGAGTATCAGTACCACATAGTAACTGTCAGGTTCTAGTTCAGTTTTTGTGCAAAAGTATACATTCACGGATATGTATGTATATATGTGTATGCTTGTATACATAAACATATACTTACACATATATTCCAAATATTCTAAACTTATGCTTCATGTATAACTGAAACCCAAAGTAGGTATATCTAGTAATCAAAAATTTCCCCCCAAATATTCAATAATCTCATTCTGTTTTTATATGGGTGTCTTCATGCTTAGGCAACTGTACTCTTTGGATAAGGAAATGATATGATTAACATGCCTTTTTCTTTCTTAAGGAATTAGATCTATTTTTGATAACATAAGTCTTGCCTGATTTGAAAAAGATTGTCATTGATTTCACATCTTAAAGTTTATCAAATAGAATCACCAAAAAATACTACAATATAATAACTTTCTTTTAAGGTGTGGCACAAAAAGGATATATACAGGAACTTAAAGTAATGTAGGTACAACATAGTCTTGGATATCTTTTTTTCTTTACCATCAAAGTGCTTAATTAAATTTAATGTAAGTCAGTTTTGTGCAATGTTTCAAATACTTTTTTCTTATTAAACATTTCTGTCTGCATTTATAAATATAAATGTATTTTATAAAGAAATATGAATGTATTTTCATTTCTTCTTTCTAATAAATTGATTGCTGAAAAAAAGGCTGAGGTTTCCCTTTTGGCCATCAGGGCTTCTGCTATGAGGAAGGGGCTCATTTTCTCAATAGCAAGCAGATGGCCACCCACCAGGAGAATGAACAGAGACTTACCTCTGTCATACAGAATTTCTCTGACAAGTGGCAAGAGGCAGGTGAGGAAAGGAAGGTAAATCAAAAGCAATCTACATATTTAACACTCTGCTTCCTTACTGCCTAGTTTTCTGTAGGACAATCAACTGAAGAAGACCCTGATGATAATTAGGAAAAACACAAAGGAGGATAACATAGGAATTCAGAGAATGAATTCTTGAACATCTGAGTTTAAGAATTCCAATGTTATCAACCAAAGTTGTATGGCAAAATCACAGAGCTATCATTTTTGCAGAGACAATTTAATTTTCACTATGTGCTTTCATATGTGGGATGCACTAAAGTAAGTGAAAGGGAAGACGAAATTAAGGAAAACTACACTTCAAGAGGTTTTGTATGCAACCTAGAGCACCAGCTTGATTATGAAATCATTCAAGTCAGTTTGGTGTGGCATATTTCAGAGGCACCTCTAGGTAGTTACCCAGAGCTGAGTCCTAGAAAGTCATAGAAAAGGAAACAAATTACTTCTTACTGTCAGTCTCTAGTTTGAAGATACACTTCCATGAGTGACCGATGATCAATAATGCCACACCTATCACAGAACCATTTCAAACCCCAGTGCACAGGGCAATTAAGGTAAAGGCCAATACGAAATATGATCATGTGACATAGCAAAATGAACTTAGCTAACCCTTGATTTCTTGAAAACACCAAGAATCTGTTGAAAAAAATCCTACCTTTGACCAGATAGCCAAAATTTTCCAAGAATGAGTTCTTGAAAGATCTTAACTGCCAGTCAAATATTGCTTTGAGATCTTATGAAAATAGCATAAGTGTAAATAAGTCCATGAAAATGCATAATTCCTCACTTCCCTGGGTTCCCTTTTATTTCTAATAATACTATATCCTGGTAACATTGTTGAGATTGGAGCAGCTAGGTGGCACAGTGGATAGAGTGTCAGTTCTGAATGATACTATGTACTGATATTCACCTGGTACATATGTAAGGAGCAAGGGCAATCTGGTTCTTCCTCAAGGTGACTTTGTTACCCAAGTCAAAACACCCAGGGAATGACTGTCCTAAAAACAGTGTAGACCTGGTCTTGGTTTTGTCTAAATTTTTGCATGTGGTTTGTTTTCGTTTTCATTTTGATATTTTTGCCTTAAACAAAAGTAATATTCACATATTACTATCTTCCAGAAGCATCCCCCTGCCTTGCTGTGCTGTCCACCTCTACCCCACCCAGTTTCTATCCCTGAAGAAAGAAAAGAGGGAAAGGAAGAGACACTACAATAGATTACTATGATTTGCTAGGCATTTTGCTAAGGACTTTACAAAAATTATTTCACTTGATCCTCAAAACTCTGCAAGGTCGGTTCTGTTGTTATCTCCATTTTACAATTTAGCAAACTGAGGCAAACAGAGATTAAGTAACTCACCCTGGGTCACTCAGCTAGTAAGTATCTGAGGCCAATTTGAACTCAGGTCTTCCTGACTCCAAGTTCAATTCACTATTCATTGTGCCACTTAGCTGCTTCTAGAAAATGAAGGAACTTATATTTGAACCCTATCCTATCTTTTTATCTAAAAAAAAAATGCTTCCAAAAGAAAGAGAAAAATGCTCTGCTCAGTGTTTTGAGTATTTCTTGTGTCCTAAATTTGGAAATTCCCATAGATTTTCTGACAGAGATAATATTATAAATGATTAGATAGAGTTTATTGTACACTTAACTTAGGTCCATTGTGAAATTTAAAAGGTTAGTACTTGGGAACTTTCCCACCATCTGTACTGTTGCTTATTTCAATGGAAAAAATGAGTTCTAAATCCCCTTCCTTTAAAAAAAATGTACAAACTCCTAGAACACAGCCTGTTTGTAAATTTTATACTGCTTTTATTTTTATTGTTTATAAATGTCCTTATACAGTAACTCTCTTTGGAGTGACTCAAATTACTTCCCATATGCCACACAATTTTCACTTTGAAAGATCCTTGGAAGAAAAAGCAAAAAGAGAGTATGTATAATCTTTTCCTTTACTTTCTGGTATACTCAGGAGTCAGGTACTACTCCTTCCTCTGACTAGAGATGATGCCAATGCCTCAAAAATATAACCCCGTAAGCTCCAGAATGCTGACCCTAGGACCTAATTGTCTAGAATGGAAAGTGTCTTATGTGGATCACTATATCTAGGTAGCTCCAGCCACGCCTCACTCAACTCTGATTGTCTTCTCATCATCTGACTTGTTGCTAAAAGTGCTTTTCACTCCTCATCCCTCCACTTTCCAGTCCTTGTTCCATAATCAAATGAGCACTATTATTTCAACTAAAAAAAAATCTATCAACCCAAATTTCTCAAAACTCCACTGAAAATTCCAGTGACTTTTCAAGCAAAGATACACCTTCTTGGCTGCCATTTCTCTATATGTGTTATTTTCCTACTTAGCATACAAGATTCTTTAGAGCAGGGACTGTTTTGGCTTTTTCAAATAAATTTATCCCCAGCACTAAGTATTGTGCTTGGTACACAATGCTTAAGAAATACTCTTTTTTATTCATTCAAAGTCTATAAAGGAGTGATCAATCAAAAACCATTTATTACATGCTTTATAATGTGCCTGGTAATACATATATAAGCAAAAAAGAAAAAAGAAAAGAAAAGTTCCTGACCTCAAGGTACTTCACATTCTAATGAAAGAAGACAATATATTAAAAAGTGCTGTAAAGTACAAAAGGAGGAAAGACCATTTGATGCAGAATGACTAATTTTTGAACTGTGGGAAAAACAAATGCATAAAGTAGACATTAAATGAATAGAAAGCTTCCAGGCAAACATTAATGTTGTACTTTGTGCCTAGACACACTTAACTTATTATGCATAACTGGATCATATGGGAATCTGCACGAATTGGCACGAAAGGGACAAATGTTAACAACTCTTTCCCTTCTTTTAATACTATTTCCATACTCTGCATACCATTTGAGCTTCATGAAATAAAATTTCACATTTTGAATATGGTTTTATATGTGTAAAATTACTTCACATTGATGTCATGTCCCAATTAGATTATAAGCTCCCGGAGAGGAGACACCATATTTTCTAATTATTTCCTATTCACTGCTTTCTGAATGAGGAATGTACTCACCCATTAAATGTTTACCAATTGAATTCTACTATTTGCTCTAGATTTCTTAATATCTGGACCAGCAGCTTTAATCCTACCAAGAAAATGATAGAAAAAAAGAGGTAGAATTTCAGTGAATTTGAATGGTTCAAACACATCTACCATAGACTCATAAAAGGTATCATGAGCTTATAAACCCATAGCATATGAAAAAAAGTAAGTAGATCTGAAATAGGTCAGATGTTAGAGAATGAAAAACTAACGTTCATTTCCCCAGGTAACATATACTTAAAACCTTCAGTATAAGTGAGGACAGCTAGGAATGTTTGAGTTGGAAGGTTTAACTAGAATTTTCTTCAGGCACAAAAAAAATGGCATTATAGGGAAAGTAATAAACAGCCCAAATCCTTCTCTTTGACAGATCAAGACTCCTTGGTTCCTTTGTACAGCTCAGGAATTAGGATGCTATTTACTTTGCTGGTTATTCATGATTTGAGTTTCCTTTCAATTAAGCCACTTGTTGGGATGTTCACATATAAAGAACTCTTAGGCAACCTTTTTTTCTTGGATTTCTGATATTGGTCTCAGGCAATGTATGGACTTCAAGGACAATACAAATCAGTAAGGTGATATGCAAATCAAACAAGTACCTCTGATAGGTTGTCCCCCAGTATGGGAACAACCTTCACCACAGTGAACTGCCAGGAATCAATGACTTACAATTCTACATCACTGAATATGTCTCGGAGGGCTTAAGTGACTACCACATGGTCACACAGCTAGCATGTATCATAAGGAGGATTTGAACCAGCCCTATCTTTGAGAAATTCCTCAAATATCTTCAGGCAATTCTATTCTGACAGTCAGCCAGCCCCAGTTCTGTCAGGGGCAAGTGTCCAAGGTCTGATTTCTCAGGTCTTTCTGGGTCCTTTGCCAGGAGCTAACATGAAATAATCCAACGCCCAATGGGTAAATTTCTGGATGACCTGCCAAGTCCTATTCAGAACAAACTCTTCCAAGCAGATATGATAGAGACCTTTCCAGCACTTAGCGTTACATGTCCTTGTTTGTGCTTATTACCTGGAACAACAATAATACTGATGGCTAGCATTTCCCTTTCTATTACCTGACCCATACCCATTAACTCTGAAGAATCCATACAAATTGAGAGACAGGGTAACCTCAGAATGATGCCCATCAAAGGAGCCTGTCATCTAGAAGAATCACTCCTTTTCTATCATGGCAAGCTCTGTTTATAAGAGCATGTTAACTGGTAGTTCTGTGTTCCAAAGTCCCTCTAATGGCCCATTTGTACTTGACCCTTAAGCAAATATTTTAACCAATAAGTAGTCTGTATCTAAGCCTGGAGCACTCAACAACCCCTGGATATTTCATAAACATAGACCTGGATCAGCAGAGTAAATGCCACTGACATCCTAGTCATTATTGGAGGAAATTGCCAGTGATCTTCCATAGTAAACTCCTGACTGTATTTATCATCTGGTTCTCCCTAGTCTTGTTACAATTAAAATAACAGGCTTTACATAACTGCTACACTGTATTGTTCTTTAATTTTACTTGCTTCCTCCCACCCAATGGCACCACAGGAACTAATAGCTTAATATAGACAACATGTGAATCCACCCCAGGCACCTTGAAAAACAAATCTCCTAGTTCTTCAAAATTCTCATGGACTTGTACCAATATCAACTCTTTAACAAACTTGAGAAGTGCCACTTTGGAATAGAGAGAGTCAACTTCCTGGAGGCATATTGTAGGTTATCAGAGAGTAGGTGAACCCCCAAATGAAGCAGTAGCCACACTGCCATAAAGGATACAACAGAAGGGCTTCAGTAATTTCTCGACTTCTCCTTCTATCTGTGTGACCATTTCTTCCCAGTTTCCTTTGCGGGTTCATGATCCATACCATGCCCTTTAATTTGGGAGCATTCCAAGTCTCTCATCTCTAAACTCCCTCTCTTGTTATCTTCATCAGTTCCCAAGAGATTAAGGAGTCCCACTTCTACATATCCAGGACTGGTCTCTCTCATCTCCAGTCCTACATCAACATTGTCTATTAGATACTTTCAACTGCATGGCCTGTAAGGCATCTCCAGCTCAACATGTCCAAAATTCCTAACAGAACACATTATCTGTTCTCCAATTTCCTTCTGTCTCAGGGATCTATCTGATCTGTGTAAGCATGTATTAAGAGTCTGAAGAAGAGGAAGTAAAGGCCACAAAAAGCTTAACAGTTTCATTAGTGGACTGAAGTCTATGAATTATAAGTGGCCAGGAACTCACCTACCCATTTTGAGGATCTTAAGACTCCTAAAGTCAAATTAGGTTCAAAGTAGTCATCCTATGGACAAGAATTCTCTCTTTCAGGATCTCTACAGAGCAACCACAAAGGATTACAAATATTAAAGGCAAAGAGTAAGGTGAAAAATTACACATTTGGGGTTGCAAGTAATGTCCCATTTTAGATCCTTGCATTGGTGTCCTAATAGTTCTTGTCTCTATATGAGTAGGAGGAATTATTCTGGAACAATCCATGCTATTAGGCATCCTAAAGAGCAGCCAAGGAACTCAAGTGACTTTCTGAGCAGTACTAATAATAATCTAGCGTGTCAATAAGTGCGCAGGTACCCATATAACGGCTATATGTAATTCTTTCCAGGCTTTATATGTAATCAAGCTCTTTTTAAAAATTGAAGAAAAAGGTTACTTTTACCTATTAGGTTGGTTTCTAAAGTAAAAGGACTTAGAAGAGTTGAAGTTGACCTTTTCCTTTTTAGTGCCAACTTAGTATGATGAATCATACTGAATCACTATTTGCAAAGTCTTAACAAAGTTAGAAATACCCCTTTGCCTGAAACTAACAGTGTGTGCTTTTAAAAGAAATCTTAAAGATAATATTTAGATCAGAAACACATTTCACAATAGGAAATAATTTCCATTGATGATGACATGAAATCTTTGAGTAAAGGGTATTCTGATGAGGTTATATCCAGTATTAATATCTATTCTTCTATTATGTACCTATAAATGATGTCTGATTGTTGTATTAAAAGGAAGTTACTCCAGCAGATGTTTTCAAATTAGCCAAAACCAAGTCATAGAGTAAGACAGTAGAGTTGGAAAAATGCCTAGAAAGACCTTCCCACAAGAAGCCTCAGGGAACCATTGAAATATTCTCTTAAACTTCCTTGTGCAGGGACTTGGCTTCATAGGCCAGAGAGATAAACAACTCATAGCACAGCTTTGCCTTTTCCAGTATCTTATCCAAAACTTCAACAAGACCTCTACTCACTTCAGTACCACAAGAATTTGGCAAAGATTGGCAGCAATCTAATCTCTTTCATGCAAAAGTCAGTGACTTATGGTTGCTGTTTTAGTTGTTATTGTTTTTACCCAGGTAGAAAACATAATTACTGGTAAAACATCAAAATTAAACAAGTCAAGTCAACAGGCATTTATTAAGTATCTATTATACTGCAGGTCCTTTGCTCAGTACTAGATTGAGGAAAGAGAGAAAGTGAGAGTGTGTGCATGGGGGATGGTATTTTGAATGTTTTATACACTATTTGGATGTTTTATAGACACTTATCAAGGAGGCATTAAAGAGAGTAAGCAGGCTCTAAGCGTTGTTATTTTTGAATTAATTATCTGTTTGGCTTTGGATTTCTAAAAAATAAAACAAGGGGGAAAGCCTAGACCCCTAAGGTCCCTTGGAGCTATACATTCTAAGAAGAAAAAGAAGACCCTAGTAAAAATAAATGATATGCCCCCATGGATATGTTATTAAATGCAAGTTAAGTAAGCAATACATGGGTTCAGAGGAGTAATTTGAATTCTCCTTGATGTAATTAACAGCTTCTTTGTAATGTTGGAACTTCCCAGAAGCAGCCATGATCTTTAGCATCTTAGATATATCCAATCACAAAAAAGTAATCATCAATGAGCAGCCTCAGGGATTAGGCTCACATAAAAAGTGGCAGCTTCCCTAAAAAATTCTATCAGGTGATAAAAGAGAGAAAAATCTTGCTAGTTTTCTTCTGCCTGCCAATACGGAACTTGCCTTGGTTAGCACTTACAGAATTGTCAAGGGGCACTAGGAAAAGCATTCAAGGACACAGAGCATGCACAGGGAAATCATACACTACTAAGTTAGGGTTTGAAACAATGAAGTTTCCCCGAAAGTTCTTGAAAAGAAAATCTTTGATCATTAAAACAAACAAAACCAAAATAAACAGAAAGGATGGAAAAATTAGACATAAGCTTTTGAATATTTCAAAAGAATCTTTTTACAATACCCATGCTATCCTGGCAGAGAATAAGAGAGCTCACTAATGATGTTCTGGAGTACAAGAAAGAACAAAGGGCAGAAAAAGGGAAAGGAAGAAATCTGGAGCAATGCTCTGGTTTCTCCTTAAAGTGAGAGGAGGAAGGCGTGTGGTTTCTATAGAGATGGAATCTTCACATAGCTTCCAACTGGATGCCTGCCACAGAAAGGATGTTTCCTTCCTTACTGAAGAAAGATGTTCTACTGATAAAGGGTGAAAAATTTGCTGAGCTGGCAGTACCATGGAGAGAGAGTTGAGTTTGAATGAGGAAAACCTGACTTCAAATTTGACCTCAGACATTTAACAAGATACGTGACCTTGGGCAAGCCAGGACCTCAGTTTCCTCAACTGTAAAATAGTGATGATGATGATGATGATAATATCTACCTCCTAGGATTGTTGTGAGGATCATATAATAGGTGCTATATAAATGTCAGCTTATTATTGAACCTATCATCATCTTGAATGTTATTAATGTCGTAGAAACTACAGACCAATAAAATTTTGCATTTGAATATTAAAAATTGCATCATATGCAGGCTCAAATCTTGATTCTTAAAATGGCATCACAATTTGATGGCATTATGCCTATCAATCAAAACTAAGAGAAAAACACTGACTATGAGTTTTCAATTGGAGTTGCTCTCCAGAGAATATGGTACTGGATTACATTTTGAATGAGGCACTAACACATAACATCTCAGACCTTCAGTCACTTATGTTTTCTGTCATATCCAATCCAGGAAAAAAAAATTTTTTTTAAAAATCTGTACAACAAAACCAAGCATTTCTGATATACCAGAATAGATAATAACTACAGCAAAATTCATATGGGCTGATTCAACACTATTCTTCCATTCTGAATGAGATTAAAAAGTAGAGCAATACAGTTCATATTTTCAGTGATGTTTTCTGAAACATTTTTGGGGAGAGGATGTACTATTTCTATTTGTTTACAGTAGTTATTGGTCATACATTCCCCCTCAATTTTTTGTACTCATTGTCAAATGTTTGTGTGAAAGGGGGAAAAAAGAAGACAGAATGAAAAAATTCCTCACATGCAACAATTTTTGTTTGATTCCTAAAATATACATCTACACAGTAAGAAATCTGGAGAGCTTTGTCAAGATACTAACTTTAACAACATCTTTTCTATCAGTTTTATACTAAAAACATATGTTCTTGGAGTAGTCAGTAAATTTAAACCTTAGGATCAAAACATAGCAATTTCAGAACTACCCTTAAATCAAGCATGTATTTAAATACTTTCTGAAAAGAAGTTGTTCTCTGTTTTCCTCTAAGTAAATGACTCCATCAATTGTTACTTTAAACTAAATATGGTTCAAGGTAATACTTTCACTGAATGTACATTTAGCTAAATTACCAAAACTTATTTCTAAGAGTGACAACAGATTTCTGTGAACCATCTTATCCTGCAACAACTACATTCTAAATTAGCTTTTCTAACTGAAGTTATATTTTTAAAATTGCATTTGTTTCTGTAATAAACATCTTCCAGATTCATTTATAATTAGGAACTTTGTAAAAAATAAAGTCTGAGGTAAATTAATGAGAAAATATTTACTCTTTTACATATGGAAATACTACATATGTTGCTAGTTCTTTACCTTAGTGGCATTCCTATTTAATAACACCAATTAAGTTTAGCTGCAAATTTTTGCTAAACCTGCAAAGCTGCAAAAAAGTATTGATTATAACACATGAGAATTGAAAGTTCCTTCCTAAAATGGAAGTGCTGCTAGCAATGATATGCCCAATAAATAAATCAAGTAGGCTAACTCAAAATGACCTTGCAAGATGTCATAATCATTTCAATTCAAGAAACATTTATTGAGAACTTCTACCCCCTTTCCAAATTGTCGAAGACTGCAACTTAACATTTCCTTCTGGGTGGGCAATCCTACAACAACTGAGAAAAACCCAATAAGAACAAAAGATCTAAAGATCTGCATTTCAATTGGTTCGTTTTTATCTTATATCTTTCACTGTTCTTCATGACAGAACTTAACCTTTGTTGCCTGTTTGGTGTGATGGGGAAGGTAAGGTGGCAGTGGGGGGAGGGGGGGAGGATGCACAGCTTTTCACAGCATCTAGACGTCTTTACTCACTTTGGAAAAAGTGGTGAGGGAATCTCCCTTAGTTTCATCCTCCCGCCCCCTTCCCCCAATAAGGCAACACTAGCCAGCTTCCCATTCCCAAGACTGAGGCCCCCGCCCCCAATAGCGAAATCCCACTAACCTACAATACAAGCGCCAGGAAGACTATGGAGGCGGGTTTGTGCTCTACGTTCTGCTCTACGACTAGCTAGGAAATAGATGAGCAGAGCTCCTCCTGAGCAGAATGTCTTCAGCATCTAAACAAATGCGATAGCTGGTACCAGAGTCTGCTCCTCGTTCCCAGGGCTTTCCTTCCATTACCCTTTCTCAATGAAGCACAGAGATTTCTACTTCCAGCAAGAATGTAAATGGAGCAGCGCGGGGTGCTGAATACAGGGTCTTCATCTCTTCCCCATTCCCCCTGAAAAAAGGTCTCTCCAGCAGCTGCAGCCGCCACTCAATGAAAGTGCAATTTGTTACATCCCAGAGCCCCGACGAGAGGTCACTGATTCCAGTTCCAGCCCCGCTTATTCAATTTGCTCGCCTGACTTCCTGAATACAGGGTCTGATCTTGGGTCCACAAGATTCAGCCAAATCAGGGCTTTAGCAGGGGATGACTCTAAAGCCCTCTCCTTCTCCCCTCGTACACCTCCTCCACACACACACACACACACACACACACACACACACACACACACACACACATACACACACAGACCCAGACACACACACACAGCAGGGACTTCTTTCTCCACTAGAATAGACAAAATGCCACCCGAAAAAGCATGTGAAACAACTTCTTTTCTAATGGACTTGGGAGCCTGCCAGGGAATCTCACCAGTTCATCTCTTTCTCGCTCCTTCCCCTGCAAGGTGCATTGTCGAGAGAGTGCGTGGGTGGGTGGGTGGGTGTGTGAATTGGGTTGGGAGGTATGGAAGAGAGCCGAAGCTATTTTCCCCTCCCCCTCCCCCAGGATTACTACATCCTGACACGGTCCAGTCCAGTAGCGATCTGTCCGGTGCTGAGGGTGGTCTGGGGGAAGTAGGCTGGCACCACGTTCCCAGGGAGAGGGACCCGGTGTCTGCTCTCCCGCAGTTCCTCGAAGGGGCAGGGGGCCGCACGGAGGGCGAGGAAAGGTGAAGGGAAGCGGGAGAGCAGGGGAACTCCCTTCCCGCAGCCCCTGGGAAAGAGGAGGAAGGGGAGCCAGGCTGGGGGAGCGGAGGACAAGACGCCTCGGCGCGCGGCGGGGACAGCGGCCGCGGCCACGGCAGCGGCTCCGGCTCCGGCTCCGCGGCTGCCGGCGCCCGCCCGGGCTCCCCGGAGGCGCAAGCCGCTCAGGGGCTCAGCCCGGCCGTTACCTTTCGGCGGCCCGCAGTCCGCTCGTCGGTGCGTGCTCCTGCCGAGCCCTTCAGGGAGGACGAGAGGAAGGTGCCTGCGAAGCCGGGACAGGTGCCGAGAGAGCGGGCTAGGGAGCCCCGGGAGAAGAGCGGAGTGCAGGCGCTGGAGGCGGCCGTGGCCTCCGATGCCCTCGGGCTGGAGCGTCCCCGCAGCGAGGTCTGGCCGGCCGAGGCGCGCTGCGCCGGCTACCAAGCTGCGCTCGCCTCTGGTGCCGGGGCTGAGCGCCTGGAAGAGGCGAGCCGAGGCAGAGAGGCTGAGAGCTGGTCACCCGCCCCTGGGTGCATGTTAATACGGTGGGGAGGAGGAGTCCCGCGCTTCCTCCGCCCAACCACCGGAGCGGGCGGCGGCAGCCAGCCAAGCAGCCCCCACCCTGCGCTACTCTGGCTGTGACCGCTAGTACCTGGCCCTAGCCCAGCCACGCGCGCTGAGGGCGGAGGGCGGTGGGAGGACCCGGCAGGAGAAGCCCGGTGTCTCCCCGAGAGCTTTCCTCTCTCACAGTGTGGTCACAGGGAATCCTTAGAGCCGGGCAGGACCTTGAGAGGTCACTTCGTCTATCCCCCTGACTTCAGGTAGGATTGAATCCCTACCAGTCCAAAGGCATTAGGGCTGCCAGAAGCAGCTGGGATTTGCCACCTGTCCCTGGAACCTGTTAGAGAATGCAAAGCCTCTCCAAGAGGCAGTGTCCTGGCTGCTGCTTCGGAGGACATCTCCCTCTGCCCCAGTACCTCCTCTCCTGTCACAGAGGCAGTGTCCTCTTGTGGAAAGAGAAATGCTTTTGTAACCAGAGGTTATTATTTAGGTTTAAATCAGGGGTATGTTACACACTGCCTGTATGACCTTGGGCAAGCCACTTTACTTTCTTGGATGTCAGTTTACTTCTTTGTAAAATGAGAGGAGTGAACTGCTAAGATACCTTCGGCTGTAGAACCTACTGACTTTTTAACTTCAAGTACTCAACTTTGGGGTGGAAGGGGACTAGGGGGAGGGTAAGTCAAGTTTGTTTTCTTCCTCGTGTTTTATCCTTGGGGATCAATTTGACCAGCATGGATTTGCTTTCCCATTCACTCCTTCCCTTCCCAGAAGAAATTTTAGAGAGCTGGTAATTGCAATTTCTCAAGACTCTGTAAAGGGAAACGCACTGACCCAGGCAGATTAGTAACCTTACTGAATATACCTTTTTATTTTCATCCTCCCTCAAACAGGAGTATTTCTTTCCATTCCATATATAAAAAAGATAACCCGCTCAATTTGAAGATGGTTCCAGACTCTATGGCTTAGGTCCATGCCTTTTAACCAGTCTCTGAAAATAGAAGAAAGCAGCAAAAGACAATCAGAGGAATAAAACTTATTTCAAGAAACCCTGAAATTTTTGAAAGGAGAAAACTGAAATCAATGGAGAAAGCGACAGAGACAAAAACAGAGAGGGGCGAGGCACGGGATGTGGGTCAAGGTCAGAAGAGCCCTTGAAGTTTTTGAGAGTTCCAAGTGTGAGCCTAGAACTGTATATACTGAGTGATAATTTAGAGAACAGGGTCCCCCCTCCTGTTTCTGTCTGTGCCAAAGAGAATGGGCACTGAGAGAGTGTATGTGTGTGTGTGTGTGTCTTTTTGTTCTGCAGTCCCAAGGGATGACCTCATGTCAAAATTTATGTAATCTTCTTTATGTAATTGTGCAAAAAAAAAAAAAAAAAGAAAAGAAAACCTCCCAAACATGAAGCTGTATGAGTCTATAAAGTTTTAAGGGTTTAACATTTGGTTAGGGTAGGATCTGATTATAAATATTTGTAGAACTGTCCTTTTAAAGAAATAAGCTCTCACAACTAAGCAGAAGTGAAGAGCATCTTCCATAAAACATGGCTCAAATAAATAATATCTATTTCTTGGAATTTGGCAGAGTTATTTATTTTTTTATTTTTATTTTTTCTTTTTCTAAGATTTTGTGAAGTGTTAAAAAAAATACTGAATCTACTGAGGGCAAACTTTCATCCTTATTTAACAAAGTGACCAAATGTTTTAACACTTTCCAATAGTTAAATTAATGCCATCCCAGGTCAAATTAGGTAATATCTCATCTGATAAATGCAGAGACATAAAATAGTCATGTAATCAAATGGATTCATCATCATATCAATGTGACTATTTCTTCCAAAGATGATCACATCCTATTCATATCTGCTTACTCTCTGTGACTTTTATTCATGTCTTCCTTTAAGTTCTTTACAGCTATACTTAAAATGATGAAGAACTTCCCATATTCTTGTTCATCTTCCTTCTCAACCATATTTTTAAGAATATTCTCTTTATTTTCATCCCTTCATATTTTCTTATTTATAATATTGCAAATGCACCATGTGCCTCTCTATTCCCTTCTAAATGATACTAATTTTTAGTCCTATGAAGACTATGGTGCATTATGACTCACAGCCAAATAACAATACCACACCAGTAGAATTTTCATTCATCAAAACATCAGCCTTTGTTTCAGGAAAATGTTTAGGATCATTAATGCAGTTTTGTGATTTTCAAAATACAAACCAACCCACTCTTCTCCTTCTGTTTAACTTGGGGTCCGAATCATTTATTATTTGTAGTGTCTACCCAAGTTATCTGTAAAAATACTGATTAATGAACTCTATGGGCTAGCATTCAGCAGCATAAAATAATCTGGTTAATGGACATTCTGCCTCCCCTTCATTTTCCCTGGATGGATAGTTAAACCAAAGCTTTTGAGTCATTGTGAATGTTGTTTTAGAGGTCATGCAATGTTCTGAAGCTTGAAGTAACCATCACAATATTGCAAATATGAGTTTCTTGATAACCTAACCATCTATAGCTTAAAGGACTTGCCTAGGGTCATACATCTAGTAAGGGTCTGAGGCACATTTGAACGGAGGATTTTCCGACTTCAAGTTCATGTTTACTGATTAGTATGATTCAAAGTAAAATATATGTAGCTCAAAAGAGAAACCTAGGCTAATTCTTTCTTGAATACACATTGGCTGTCTTCTTTTTTGCCAGCGGTCACTCCTGACTTGACTGTCTTTGAGTCAACTCTGCAGTGCATATCATTTTTTACTAGCAGAGTTGTTCAGTTGAGTCCAACTCTTCATGACAGCATTTGGGGTTTTCTTGGCAAAGATACTGAAGTGGTTTGCCATTTTTTTCTCAAGCTTATTTTACAGATGAGGAAACTGAAGTAAACAGGGTTGACCAGGATCACACAGAACTGAAACCATATTTCAACTCAGGTTAGCCTGACTTTGGGCCTAGCACTCTATCCACTGTGACATTAGCAGAGTAGTTTTGCTGAAAAGTACTATGACTGATGATAAGGGAAGGAAAGAGAAATCTCCTTTCCCCTGCTTCCTTTGGGTAGAAGTACAAGGGGAAGGACAAAGAGGGTTCTTTCCTCATAAGTGGAGTGCTTTACCTATAAGTGATTCTCTTCTCTGTCACCAGAGGTTACAATTTTCAAAGTAATCTCCAGCTTCTACTGAGTGGTCTTGATTTTTTTTAAGGGCCCCTAGGGGTTATTTAATCCTTCTGACTATCTGGCTAGCTGACCTCTAATTCTTCTGATTTAATTAAAGACTTGTACATGTTTCTTAAAGAAATAACAAGGCTTCCCTCTAATTCCATCAAGCTGAATTAGCAAATTTCTTTAATTTAGTTTAATATTTAACACATTGCTGGAGGGATCAGCAAATACGTTGGAGTACCAAGATGCAGTACAGCCCAAGTCTCTTTTTCAAATTACTCCAACAAAGATCAAAGAAAAGTACCTGAGTAATGATGAGAAATTCAGGTTAAAACACACTAGTTCATTTGTCAAACTCAAGGTCACAGATTCAGCCCAAAGAAAAGCAACTAGGATATGGGCCTTGACCAGATGTGGGCCAGAGGCTCTATCTTTCTGACCCTAAAAGCAAGATAAAGGATTCAGCCCAGAGGTGAGTAACTAGTGCAACTAGTACAGACCACATTCTGAACCATAGCAGTATCTTGGAATCAGACCACAAGCCAATAACTAGGGTATTCTATAGAGAAGAGGTTGACCCATAGTTCCCAAGCTCTGAACCCCAGTGCAGTACTTCAGATTCAGTTCACAGATCGTGTCAGGTTCCAGTAGCTGAGTAGCATGGGCAAATACTGCAAATTAAATATTAACCCTTCATATCCTCTCATATAACAAGCAGAGACTGGCCCAGCAACAATCTACTGTATCTCCAACCATTGACAAGTCTAGTAGTTGTGCTTCCTAGACACAAACTAGGATCTGCGGCCTCTGAAGCTAAGATCAGGAAGATATTGCTCTTATGTGCCTTAG
The DNA here is from genome assembly GCA_028658325.1 of Potorous gilbertii. Lineage (NCBI taxonomy): Eukaryota > Metazoa > Chordata > Mammalia > Diprotodontia > Potoroidae > Potorous > Potorous gilbertii. The sequence continues at coordinate 58,788,942 of CM053773.1, forward strand.
ATTAGCCTGCGTAAGGTCAGCTGAAAGACTGCAACTGCATAGTATGAGCTGTTTCTGTGTTCTTGAAGAATATAGTTTTCAATACAAGAAGAAAACTGTAGCAGGACCCCAGAAAAATGAATATTAAAATATATATGTCTATATATATGTCTATACTTATCTCTCTTCTCTCTCTCTCTCTCTCTGTGTATATATATATATGTTTGTGTTTGTGTGTGCAGATGTGTGTATGAGTGTGTGTGTGTATCTGTCAGGCATCTATCTCTAGATAAATAAAGGCTGTACAAGGATCCCAAATTTTCTCCAGTAATAAGAGTCAGTCTCTAGCAAAAAGTCCTAATTCAAAATATAACATTGGAAGGATGAATTTTTAAAAGATAGTTATGATAAAGAACTATCATGGATTCTGGAATGCCTAAGAAATAATCTTGGAAGACTAGAATAACTTCAAAACATCTGAAAGCAGTCTCAAATGAAAACACAGTTTGATCATTAGGTTAACTAAAATGCCCAGAAGAAATTAAAAGTTTGATTTTCTTTTTCAGACAAATGATATTGTAAATTAAATGAGAGCTCTGGAGGAAAGACTTAGAAAGAGAATTAACAGCTAAGCACAAGAACAACAACTTATTCAAGGAACCAACTCCTTGAAAACAAAGAGAAGTTAAAATTTCATGATTCAAGATGAAATTTAAAAAAAATCAAAAAACAATAAAAAAAGGAAAAAATAGAAAAGTCAAAAACAACTAACTGGGAAAAGAACTCAGAGAGAGGTAATTTAAAAATCCCTGGGAAACTTGAAGACATGCCAAAAAAAAAAATGGGCCTGTATATCATGTTTCAAGAAATCATGAATGAAAACTGCCCAGACCAATTAGAATCAGAGGGTAAGGAAAAATCAAAGAAATCTTCTGGCAACCTCCAGAAAAAAATCTCTAAATAAAAATCTCTCAGGAATGTCATAGCCCTACTTCTTAAGTTTCAGGTAAAAGACAAATTACTAGAAGGTGACATAAAGTAGATCACATAAGATTTAACAGCTACTACTTTAAAGAAGCTGAAATAAAGGCAGTTGCTTTTATGGAATATCATAAGGCAAAAGCTATATCTTTGTCTATAAAAATTGAGTATAATCCTGCAGAAGAAAATGAATTTTAATGAAAGAAAGAATTTCCAAGAATTTCTGATAAACAGAACAAAGTTAAAAGCAGTAAATAAGCGTAGATGAGTCAAAAGAAACATAAAAAGGTAAATACAAATGAACAACAAGAAAAGACTATGCAAATATGAAGTTTGTACATTCTAAAAAAGGAAAGCTAATATGCATCATTTGAGAATACTAAGGCCATCAGAGATAACATAGTGAGATCAATAATACAAAGGACTAAAGAGTGCTTTTTAAAAAATATTTATTTTTTAGCATTCTTTTTAAAAAATTTCACTTCCAAATTCTCTTCCTCCCTACCCATAAACAATATGACATCAATTATACATATAAAATCAGAAAACCATATTTCTGCATTAGCCATGTAACAAAAAATCAAGAAAAATGAAAAAAAGTGAAAAATTATACTTTAATTTGCAGTCAGAATTTATCAACTCTGTCTCTGAAGGTGGATAACACTTTTTCATCATGAATCCTTTGGAATTATCTTGGATTATTATATTGATCAGAGTTGTTAAGTCTTTCACAGTTGATTGTCATTACAATATTGCTGATAATATATAGTATTCTTGTTCTGTTCACTTCACTTTGCATCAGTTCATATAGGTTTTCTCATGTTTTTCTGAAACCACCTCTCTCATCATTTCCGATAGCATGATAATCTTTCATCACAATCATGTCACATCTTTTTCAATCATTCCTCAGTCGATGAGCATCCCCTCAATGTCCAGTTCTTTACCACCACAAAAAGAGCTATTATAAACATAAACATATGTATATAAATGTTCGTATTTATAATACACACACACACACATATATATGTATGTATGTATGTATAGCTCTCTGAGGATTGTTCCAAATTACTTTGCAGAATGAGTAAACTAGTTTAAAAATCCTCCAATAGTTCATTAGTGTACCTATTTTCCCTCATCTCCTCTGGCATTTGTCATTTTTGGTAAGTGTGAAGTAGTATCTCAGAGTTATTTTAATTTGCATTTCTCTAACAATTAGTGATTTATTATATTTTTCATATGAATATAGATAGCTTTGATGAATTCTTATGAATACTGACTGTTTATATCCCTTAATCATTTGTCAATTGGGGAATGGTTCTTTTTTTATATAAATTTGAATTGGTTCCCTATATATTTGAGAGATGAGGTCTTTATCAGTGAAACTTACTCTAAGTTTTTTATGTTACTTCATTTTTTATGGTACCTTTTAGTAAAATATAGTTTTACTGATTACCTCTTTTAATTAAGTCTATTTCTGCTTTTGCTTTGTCTGATATCATGATTACTACCCCTGCCTTTTTACTTTAGCTGAAACATAATAGATTTTGCTCTAGTCCCTTATTTTAATCATGTGTGTCTTTCTCTTTCAAGTGTGTGTCTTTTAAACAACACATTGTTGGTTTCTAATTTCTAATCCATTATGTTATCTTCTTCCATTTGCTGGGTGAGCTGATCCCATTCAGATTCATGATTATGAAAACTGTATTTCCCTCTAAATTATTTTCTTCTATTTACTGTTTCTTTTCCCCCACTCCTGTTCTTCCTCAAAAGACTGTTTTACTACACTCCCCTTTCTTTCATTCCCTTTTCCTCTATTTCCCTACTGGGTAAAATAGATTGCTATACCCAGCTGACTGTATGTGTGTTTGTGTGTGTGTGTGTGTGTGTGTGTGTGTGTGTGTGTGTGTGTTCTTTCTTTGAACCAATGCCAATGAGAGTGAGATTTAAGCATTGTCCATTACTCCACTTCATTTCCCTCTTCCTTGCAAGTTACTTGATTGTGAGAAAATTTTCCCCATTCCACCTCTTCCTTCCCCCTTTCACAACGAATCCTCCCTTTTCACCCTGTTTTGGGACATCATTCCAACATAATGAACTCACAATCATGCCCTCTATTTATGTAGACTCCTTCTGAGTGTACTAATATGATAAAGTTATTAGGAGTTACTAGTATCATCATCACATATAAGAATATAAACAGTTTAGCTTATTGAGTCTCATAATTATTCTTTCATATTTACCTTTTATGCTTCTCTTGTGTCTTGTACTTATGTTTGAATATCAAATTTTCTACTCAGCTCCGGTCTTTTCGTCAGGAATGCTTGGAAGTTACCTCTTTCATTTTTTTCATTCTTTTGACTTAGTTTTACTGTTTCTTGATGTTTTATTTTTTCTGGATGAGTTATTAGCTTCCACTTGCCCAATATGAATTTTTTAAAAATTATTTTCTTCAGTGACCTTTTGTAGGCTTTTTATATTTGATCAATTCTTTTTAAGGAGCTCTTTTCTTCAGTGAGCTTTTGTGTCTCTTTTACCAAATCACAAAGATTTCTTTCCCAATTTTCTTGTATCACTCTCATTTATTTTCCTATTTTTTTCCTGTATCAATCTTATGTCTTTCTTAACTCTTCCAGGAATTATTCTGGGGCTTGCATTCAACTAGCATTTTTTCCTTTGAGACTTTGCTTGTAGCTATTTTCACATTATGGTCTTAATCTGAGTTTGTGCATTGGTCTTCCTTGCCATCAAAATGGCTTATTTTTAGAAATTTGTTTCAACTCTGTATACATTTAAGAAATGAATCCTTTATCGGGTAAACTGCAAATCTCCTCCAGTTTCCTATTCTCCTTCTAATTTTGACTTCATTGCTTTTGTTTGTGCAAAATCATTTTTTTCATTTCATGTAATTATAATTTTCCATTTTACCTCCTATAAACCTCTTATTTGTTCACGATCTCTTTCCCATTTACAGATCTGACAGAAATTTTCTTCTATGCTCCTCTTATTTGCTTATGATATTACCTTTTATGTTTAAATCATATATCCATTTTTGAATTTTTCTTTGTATATGATGCAATATATTGGTCTTTGCTTAGATTCTGATGGAATGCTTTATAGTTTTCCCAGGAGTCTTGATGAAATAGAGAGATTTTGTCCCAACAGCTTTGATTTTGGGGTTTATCAAACACTGGTCACTTGATTTTATATATTGCATAGCTAATCTATTCTATTGAACATTGACTCTGTTTCTTATATAGTACCAAACTGTTTTGATGGGTACTGCTTCATAGTGTAGTTTAACATTTAATATTGCTAGACCCCTTTCCTTCACATTTTTTTCATTGATTCCCTTGATAGCTTAACCTTTTTGCTCCTCCAGGTGAATTTTGTAATTATTTTGTCCAGCTCTACAAAGTAATTCTTTGGTACTTTAATCCATAATTATTAAATTTTCTTCCCCTACCTGTTTTTGAGGTACATTTTTAAAATGTTAGATAGCATACATTTTATTCTGTTTTTTCTAATTCTAATTTTTTTATTTTGTTTTAATATTTCTTTCTATTTATTTCATTTAGACGTTGATTTCTATTTGGTTTATTTTAATTTTATATGAGTATTTTACTTGAATAATATTTACATCCATCTCTAAGCTATTTGTCCTCCTTCCAGCTATTTTCTCCAGAGATTTTCATCATTAGTTTCTTGCTTAATGACTTCTAGGTATTCATGTGGTCATTGTCAGACATCCATTTTTTCCTTTGAATCACTGCTTGCAGTTGTTTCAGAATTACTTTATATTAGAGAGGAGGGGGACAAATTTATATCTACAATAATATCATATTGATTGGCTATGTCTTTTATTTAATCATATCTCAAGTTTTATTTTCTGATTTGAGACATGAGGGATCCTGCTCTGAGTGCTGTTATGCTATGCTTGTTGCTACACCTCACTTGAACTTCCAAGGTCCCTGCTTTGGGTCTTTGTAACACCAAGGACCCTGACATACACAGGAGAGTCTACTGAACAGGTTCTGAGATCTGTTTTTCTGAAAGGAAAGCAACTTTTGAGGGATCAACAATCTATTTAATCAAGTACATATATCATTCACTTAGTTCAGGGGGAAAAGTCAGCACCCTAAACTTCAAAGAAAATACAAACAGAGAAATAAAGATCAACCATGAGGGCTTCCAACTGTCTGACCATAAGTAATGCAAACATCACAGATCAACAGACAGGTCCAACCATCTGACCATTACATACATCCATAGTTACCAGAGAGAGAAGGACTAACATCTGGATTTTCAAAGCCAGGGGGCTCTTTAGCAGCTACACAGATTCTTGTTTGACCAAACAAACACTTCCAGTGAGTAAGACCCAAAACAAAATCTCACCTCAGAATATATAAACATTTTTCAGAGCCAGAGGACGTCACAGCCCTTGAGAATCAGTGTCTCATTTGAAATTAACAAAAGGTATGAGTCTTCCTGCAAAACAAATCTCCCCTAATCAAACTTCCCCTAATGGGCAGGGCAATTAATGGGTGGGGAAGATCTTTAACTCTCTAATTAAAATTAAAGTTTCCAATTGTTGGTTTGATCAATCTGAAATAGAAGATCTCTATGCGATTGGTTTTTCTCCACACTATCATTCTGTACATGATGAAACTAGAGAGAAGATACTGACATAACAATCCATAAAAGTATAGTAAAAACCTCCATATTACTGTCTTAGGTGAGACCTGACACTGTTAAGTGAAAGATAATCTGAAAGTACTAGTTTTCAGCTACAGTAATGCTGATTTAGAAATTAAGCCTTCAGCTCTCACCACCTATGGACACAGAGTCTTTCAGGCAATACTTTTGCCTGATCAGTTTTTGGTTATGTTGGGAGACTAGTTTTATAGATTGTGTTGGCACTGACTTTGCTGGTGGTCAAGATTCCTATTGACTATGGCCTTCTGGCTGATTTTCTGTGCAATTTTTGTGTGGAAAAAGTCACCTTGAAGTTTCTCATTGCAATTTTTCATCACCATTTGGTTCAATGTGAATTTCAGACTCTGTTTTTATTAAGTAGTTAAATTTATTTTTAGTTTTCAACATTTATTTCCACAAGACTTTGAATTCCAAATCCTCTCCCCATCTCTCTTCTCCCTCCACCCCAAGATTGCATGCATTCTGATTAACTCTTCCCCCAGTCTCCCCTTCCTTTTATCATCCTCCCCTCTTAACCCCTTCCCTTTACTTTCTTGAAGCACAAGATAGATTTCTATAACCCTTTGCCTGTATATCCTAATTCCCAGTTGCATGTAAAAACAATTTTTTAGCATTTATTTTTTAAAACTTTGACTTCAAAATTCTCTCCCTTCTTCCCTCCCCACTCATCCTCATTGAGAAGGCAAACAATTAAATATAAATTATAATGTGTATTTATGCAAAACATAGTAGCTATGTTATGAAAGACTAATTATATTTCCCTCCATCTTATCTTATCTCCAATTATTCTATTTTCTCCTTTGATCCCGTCCCTTTTCTAAAATGTTTGCTCCTGGCTACCTTTCCCCCAATCTGCTCTCCCTTCTATCAGTCCCCCTTTTTCCCCTTCCCCCCTACTTTCCTGTAGGGTAAGATACCCAATTGAATGTGCATGTTATTCCCTCCTTAAGCCAAATCTGATGAGAGTAAGAATCATTCATTCCTTCTTACATCCCTCCCTTCCCATCCATTGTGAAACCGTTTTCTTGTATCTTTTATGTAAGATAATTTAACCCATTCTATTTCTCCCTTTCTCCTTCTCCCAATATATTCCTCTCTCACCCCTTAATTTTACTTTATATATCATCCCTTCATATTCAACTCACCCTGTACCATCTATCTATCTATCTATCTATCTACCTATGTATCTGTTTGTCTGTCTTTCTGTCTGTCTATCTATCTACCTATTTTTTGCAACTACCCTAATACTGAGAAAGGTCTCATGAGTTACAGATATCATCTTTCCATGTAGGAATGTAAACAGTTCAACTTCCATAAATCTCTTACAGTTTCTCTTTCCTATTTATCTTTTCACGCTTCTCTTAATTCTTGTATTTGAAAGTCAGATTTTCAATTTAACTCTTTTTATCAAGAATGCTTGAAAATCCTCCATTTCATTGAATTTCCATTTTTTCACCCTGAAGGATTACATTCACTTTTGTTGGGTAGGTGATTCTTGGTTTTAATCCTAGCTCCTCTGACCTCCAGAATATCATATTCCAAGCCCTTCAATCCCTTAATGTTGAAGCTGCTAGACTTGGGGTTATCCTGATTATATTTCCACAATACTCAAATTGTTTCTTTCTGGCCTTCTGGCTGCTTGCAATATTTTTTCCTTGATCTGGAAACTCTGAAACTGGGCTACAATATTCCTAGGAGTTTTCTTTTTAGGATCTCTTTCCAGATGTGATCAGTGGATTCTTTCCATTTCTATTTTCACATCTAGTTCCTTGATAATTTCTTGAAAGATGATGTCTAGGCTTTTATTGATCATGGTTTTTGGGTAGTCCAATAATTTTTTTAAAATTATCTCTCATGGATCTATTTTCCAAGTCAATGGTTTTTCCAAAGAGATATTTCACATTGTCTTCTATCTTTTTTATTTCTTTGGTTCTATTTTATAATTTTTTTTATTTTTTATAAAGTCATTAGCTTCCATTTACTCCATTCTAATTTTGAAGGAGTTATTTTCTTCAGTGAGCTTTTGAGCTTCCTTTTCCATTTGGATAATTCTGCTTTTTAAGGCATTCTTCTCCTCATTTACTTTTTGGACTTCTTTTGGATTAGTCTATTTTTTAAGGTGTTATTTCCTTCCTTATTTTTTGGGGTCTCCTTTAGCAAGCTGTGGACTCAATTTTCATGATTTTCTTGACTCACTCTCATTTCTCTTCCCAATTTTTTCTCTGCCTCTCTTACTTGATTTTCAATGTCATTTTTGAGCTCTTCCATGACCTTTGACCAATTCATATTTTTCTTGGAGGTATTTGATATTGGAGCTTTGACTTTGATGTCTTCTTCTGTTTGTATGTTTTGATGTTCTTTGTCACCAAAGTAAGACTCTGGTTTGAGTTCATTTACAATGTTTACTCATCTTCCCAGTCAAACACTTGGCTTTCTAGCTCTTCATCAAGGTAGGACTTTGCTTCCAGTGGGGATGGGGGTGGGTGTACTGTCCCAGGCTTCAGGGGTTCTGTATCAACTGCTCAAACCCCAATCTGTGGGTCCAGAGCTCCATAAACAGCCTTTGCTGCTGCTGCCACCACTGGATACTGTTGCCACTACCTCTACCTCCTTGGGGCTGAGGCTGAACCTGGCCAGACCATATGCTTCTCTTGCATCTAGGTCCCACAGAGTTTTCCGACTGACCTTGATGTTTGTGAGTTGAAAAGTCTAGAAACTGTCACAGCTGCCAATGATTCAGTTCCCTGAGGCATGCTCTGGCCACTCTGTGTCAGTGCACCCCATGTCAGACTGCACTTCACTCCCTGTCCAGTGAAATAGACCCTTCCTTTCAATTCTCTGGGTAGTTTGGGCTGGGAATTTGTTTCTCTCTGTCATTTTGTGGTTCTGTAGCTCTAGAATTTGTTCAGAATCATTTTTACAAGTATGTGGAGGGTTTTGGGGGAGAACTCAGGGAAGTCTCTGTTTTTACTCTGCCATCTTGGTTCTGCCCCTCTCAGACTTTTTCTAAAATAAATTTTTATATCTAGGTGTTCCAAGCTGTTCAGACTGGCTTCCTGGCTATAAAGCTCAAATCACTTTTGTTGCTTTATTTTTGTTAAAAAGGTTAAATTTTATTGATATATTTTGTTTTCATTTTACAAATATTTACAGATTACATCATGCAGAGCAGCAGCTGGTTCTTTCATTATTCTTCCCTGAGAATCCCTTGCTGGCTTAGCAGAAGAACATGAGGCCTACTTGTAGTTCACAGCCCTCCTCTTTTCCCAATATTTCCATCTTTGTAGTCTGGCTTATCTGTAGAAATTTCTTCTAAGAACAAAAGTGGCTAAAGACATTGGATGTTCTACTTAAATGTACTCCTTTGAGCCCACCTCCTTGTCTTCATGATAACATCTATGGATGGAACTCTGAAGTGGGTGCTTAAAAAGAAAAGCATATGAGTGATACATGACATTTGCAATTAGATAAGATATGAACAAAATATTTCACAATTAATTATTGTGAACTGTGAACCATTATCACGAACCATAGAAGAATTGTAGAGTTATTATAGAGCCCTAAACTTAATCTAGTTCAGTTTTCTAATTTTATAGGTAAAGAAACGGAATATTTTGGCTGTTACTTAGAATTATAGAGCTGTAGAGTCTCAGTGTTAGAAGGAACCTTGGGCATCATCTGTTCTAACCAGCTTTCTAAGGAGTGAATCTGCTCTATGGCATCTAGTGTCTACTTGAACACTTCCAGTATGAGGGACTCATAAGATAGATGATATTTTTGAATAGTTAGAATGATTAGTCAAGTTTCCTTAAGATGAGTTGAACTCTGGCCCTGGAACATGTATGTACACATCGATCTAGTTCTGGCCTCTAGAACCATTTATCATACATGTAATTCTACTTATATTTTATAGCCCTTTAAATATTTGAAGCCTTCAAAATTTTCTCATCTTTATTCTAAATTCATAAACCTGACCTTTATGCGGAATAATTTCAAATTGTCCTCACTCTCTTGCTTGATGTTTCCTGAATGTGCTAAATGAACACAATACTTCAAATTTCATTAGGCTATCACAGAGGATACTTATATAGCTTTACACAATGTTAGTCTTTTAGAAGCTACATCTTGCCATTAATTCATAATTTTATTGTAATCAATTGCCATCTCCTGGTCCTCTCATGTAATCTGTTGTCACTTAATATGCCAGGGCTATTCTCTGAGTCACAGAAGCAACAAGATGGAGGACTAAACATTTTCTCTGAACCCTTTGAACTCTAAAACCTCTTCAAAACACAATTTATGCATCAAAGACAAAGTATCTTCAGTGGTTTCAAAGGTTTAGAACACCCAGAATCCAAAAGAAGGTTAAAAATCTCATGAACTGATACCTACCTGAGGCTCCCTCAGCATCTCTTCCCTACCTCCCATAGAAGTCCAGTCATCCCTCCCACTTTTCATTGCTGTGGAGACTCTATTTCCAGGCAATGGAAGTTTGGTTGGGCTGCATCAGGCCAGTAACGTGGCAGCCCTTCAGGAGTAAAAGCCTTCTAGGGACCACGATGGAAAAATAGTGCTGCATCAGACAATTTTGTAGCACCAGTACTACAGAAAACTATGTAGTACCATCACTATAAAGCTCTGAACTTCTTATGGTAGGGCAAATCACCCCTTAGCATAAGTGCTGCAATATTCTAAACTGTTGATGTTAGGGCAGGTGATCCTATAGCATCAATTCTATACTCTCTGGATTGCAGGTACATCAGAGAACTGAGCAACTGAAGGAGTAGGATGGGACACTGGGATAAAGCAAAGTGAACAATAGAGGGAAATAAGAGGTGGCAGGGTGGGAAAAGATGGAAATTGCCAAAGATCATAGGAAGAAGAAAACTCAAAGACCTTGCATATAGGCAGATAAAACAACAGGGAGAACACTAGCATAAGAAGCTAATATGACCTCTAAATCTAGTAAACGAGTTCAGATATCAATAAACAAATATTACAAAACAAAACAAAGGAAAATGACCCAATCCTGGACAGGAAAGAGAACCATGTGGAATTTGAGAAGAGCATGGAACCACAATATGTTGTTCCTAAGTAGATAAAAAGAAATCAGAATTATTAGCTGAATTCATGGCCTGTACAGCAAAAAAAATGATTGAAATAAAAGGGGTGGATTCTTCATTGGCAAGTCTCATCAAAATAAATAGGATAACACTATATTAAGAAGGCAAAAATACAGTGAAACACAATTTAAAAGAAGAGGAACAAAAAAATTTAAAAGAAAAGAAACTCATTTTAGGAGGAAAACATACTGATCTTGAAGACAGGATGTTTAAAAACAACCTAAGGATAACAGGTCTCCCAGCAGAACACAACAGGACAAAGAACCTTAACACCATAATGCAGAAAATAATGTAACTGTTTGGAATTTCTGAATATAGAAAATGAAATACTAATTGAAAGAATTCAGAGATTGTTCTCCCAAAAACCCCACTAATGTCTCAAATTCCAAATCTCAGGCTAATTACATTTAACCATTCAGTTCAGAAATGAAAAATTCTGCAAGGGAGAGCTTTTCAAATACAACAGAAAGGAAATTTGAATAATGCAAGATTATGATATACCTACCAGAAAATATAGGAGGGAATGGAATAATACATTCTGAAGAGCAGTGGAGCTGAGAATGCAGCCCAAGATGCTGTCTTGTAAATCTATGCTCAACTATAAAAGGACAAAAACATAGAAATTTTATAATAAATAACTATTTGAAAGAATTTTAGAGAAAAAACCAAACCTGAATTTGAAGAGATCATCTTCTTAAACATACCAAGTTACAGAAATGCTTGAGGAGTAGAAAAAATACAGTAATCAAGAACATCAATAGTAATAAAAACAGAATGGCCACAGAAAGATCAGTACAAATACTCACAAGGAAATGGGGTAAAGGCAAAAGTTTAGGGGAGATAACAATGAAAAAGCCACCAGGGACATTATAGGCAGAATCTCCCTACAGATCAATGTTTTTGTGTGACTATATTTCAACATGAGATGGTATTCAAAAGGGAGGAGGAAGGAGTCGGGAAATATAGAAGAATGTGCAATATATCCAGGTCAAATCAAGAACCAGCAATAAAGAGAAGCCAACACCTATTGTCTTAGTAAAAGAAGAGCTTGAAGGGGATTGGGTAAAGAGGAAGGGAGAGGATAAAAAGGGAAGAAAAGAAAAGAGGCCTTTCTTGGATCCTGGAATGGTGTTCATTGAAAAACTCTTATGTGTAAGGAGAGATGGTCTATAAAGGCAGTTAAGACCTTAAACTGAGTGTGTTCTGGGAGGTTTGGTGCCTGAAAAGTCTAGTTTTCCTACCTTAAGAGAGGGAAAGTAGGAATTCCTGTGGACAATAGGCACTTGGGGGAAGGTGAAGTGATGGACCCAGGAGAGATTTTGAGGCAGATGGGGCAAAAAGGTTATAAAAGGAGAGTATAGATCAGTGGTAGGCTACATAATCAGGGACATGATATAGAAGGATCCCTAACATGGCATCTTCTCTGACACATTCAATAATTGACATTGCTCTGTGAAGTGTCAACTGAGGAAACAATCAAGTAAAATGAAAGAGAGATAAATTAGAAAAAAACCCACAAAGCTCTACTATCTGTTGCTTATAAGAAGTATACTTAAAAAATCATGAGATGGGGTGGAGCCATATTGGCAAAGAAAAAGCAGGGACTCACCTGAGTTCCCCCCCCAAACCCTTCCTAACAACATTAAATTATGCCTCCAAATAAATTTTGGAGTAGCAAAACCCACAAAAGGAGTGAAATTTTTTATCCCAAGGTTAATAGGAAAGGTCTGTCACATTTCAATGAGAGTGGTGTGAAGTCCAGCATAGGCCACACCCAGCAATACACTTTGGGGGCAACTGAATCAGTGGCAGCAATGGTGGTTTCCAGAATTCTCAGCTCACAGATTGTAAGGATGTAGGACAACTGGTCCAAAGGAGATTATAGAGGTCCCTTTTCTGGCACTGGGGGCAATACTCTGTTGCATTGCCCATACTTGGTTCTGGGTCACTTGGTCTCAGTACCAGGGCAAGAAGGAACACTAGTACATGAGAACTTGCAGTCACAGGGGAGCTGAGAGACTGGTCAAAAACTTTTCCAGCAGAAAAGTTTGCTTATGCTTGCACCAGAACACGAGATGGGAAAGTAGTAAACGTATCTGTCCTTAGATCATACCACCTTGGAAGAATAAAAAACTTACAGGTCCCCAAAATTATCTTTGAAAATAACTGTCTAAAACCTAGGGTTTAGGACAGGACAGTGCCCTTTCAACTCTGGAAGAAGAGTCCAACTTTAGCATAGAGATAAAAGTCAAGAAATAGTCTGGGAAAAATAAGCAAATTGCAGAGAAAGATCCTGGCTATAGAGAGTTACTATGGTGACAGTGAAATTCAAAACACAAATTCAGAAGAAAACAACAAAATTAAAACTGATACATTTAAAGACTCAAAGAAAAATACTACTTGGTCTCAAGTCATGAAAGAGCTAGAAAATAAAAAAATCACGTAAGAGAGGTTGAGGAAAACTTGGGAAGAGAAATGAGAAATGATTCAAGATAATCATGAAATAAGAGTCAGCAGTTTAGTAAAAAAGGCACACAAAAATCCTGAAGAAAATAACAGAACGGAACAGAACAGAAAATAAAAGGACAGGCCAAATGGTAAAAGAAGCACAAAAATCCAATGAAGAGAAGAATGCCTTGAAAAGAAGAACTGGGGGGAGGAGCCAAGATGGTGGAGTAGAAAGACACATTTATGCTAGCTCCAAAACCACAGCCTATAAAATATCTGTAAAGAAGAACTCCTAACAAATTCTGGAGCAGTGGAAGCAACAGAACAACAGAGTGGAGGAGATTTCTGTTCCAGAAAGACCTGAAAAACCCTCATCAAAGGTCCGTCACATACAGGACCAGAGTGGAACCCAGCCCTACCTTGGCCGTGCAGCCCCGGGAGGAGCAGATCTGAGCAGGCTTCAGGGATGGAATCTCCCGTGGCCACGCTCCATCCACAGAAGCAAAGGTCAGTGAGAGAGACTTCTGGGCTGGTCAAGAGGGGAAAGGGGTGTCTCCATAACTCAGGTCCCCTTGGGAGGCAGCAGCAGAGGCAGTGGGTGGCCAGAAGCTCCCAGAGCAGGCAGGAGCTCAGCAGGAGCTCCATTACTGAAGGTCTCTGCATAAACCCCCTGAGGAAACTGAGTCTGGGAGGCAGCCCTGCCCCCACCTGAGCACCCGATTTAATCTTACCCTGAATAGCAGCTAGGCTTGCCCCGCTGAAAGCCCTGAAGGTGGGAAGCAGCATTTGAATCTCAGACCCCAAGAACTAGCTGGGCAGATATAGGTGGGGGTGGAGAGAAATGTCAGAAGTCAAGTAACTGGCTGGGAAAATGCCCAGAAAAGGGAAAAAAAAATAAAACCATAGAAGGTTACTTTCTTGGTGACCAGATGTTAGCCCCTTTCCTTTCTGAGGAGGAGGAACAATGCTTACCATCAGGGAAAGCCATAGCAGTCAAGGTCTCTGTGTCCCAAACATCTGAAATAGATATCCAATGGGCTCAGGCCATGGAAGAGCTCAAAAAGGATTTTGAAAATCAAGTCAGACAGGTGGAGGAAAAACTGGGAAGAAAAATGAGAGAGATGCAAGAAAAGCATGAAAAACGGGTCAATACCTTGCTAAAGGAGAGCCAAAAAAGTGCTGAAGAAAATAACACCTTGAAAAATAGACTAACCCAATTGGCAAAAGACATTCAAAAACTTAATGAGGAGAAGAATGCTTTCAAAAGCAGAATTAGCCAAATGGAAAAAGAGGTTAAAATCTTACTGAAGAAAATAGGTCCCTCAAAATTAGAATGGAAGAGATGGAGACTAATGACTTTCTGAGAAACCAAGAAATCACAAAACAAAACCAAAAGAATGACAAAATGGAAGAGAATGTGAAATATCTCATTGGAAAAACAACTGACTTGGAAAACACATCCAGGAGAGACAATTTAAAAATTATGGGACTACATGAAAGCCATGATCAAAAAAAGAACCTAGACATCATCCTCCATGAAATTATCAAGGAAAACTGTCCTGATATTCTAGAACCAGAGGGCAAAATAAGTATTCAGGGAATCCACCAATCACTGCCTGAAAGAGATCCAAAAAGAGAAACTCCTAGGAACATTGTGGCCAAATTCCAGAGTTCCCAGGTCAAGGAGAAAATATTGCAAGCAGGTAGAAAGAAACAATTCCAGTACTGTGGAAATACAATCAGGATAAAACAAGATCTAGCAGCTT
>CM053773.1:58804451-58824648 GCA_028658325.1 Potorous gilbertii
GACTGGGAGGCCGGTGGCGCCCCGAAGACTCATCATGACTGGGATTGGTGAGTAGGAGAGCAACCTAGCTCCAGGACCGGGGACCCTGTCAGAATAGCTGGAAGGGATCCACAGGGTCACGTCGCATTACTCTCATGGGACTTGGCTTAAGGAGGAATAACATACTCAATTTGATATGGAAAACTATTTTACCCTGCAAGAAGGAAAAGGGATAGGAGAGGGAAGGAGGATAGGAGAAGGGACAGGAAATTGGGGGAAGGGATAATCAGAAGCAAAAACTATTGTGAGAGGACAGGTCAAGGGAGAGAGTGGAATAAATGGAGGGCAGAATAGGATAGAGGGAAATGTCTTTTACAATATAACTATTATGAAAGTGCTTTGTATTGTTACACATCTATGACCTATATTGAATTGCTTGTTTTCTCAATGAGGGTGAGTGGGGAGGGAGGGAGAGAATATGGAACTCAAAGCTTTAAGAATGAATGTAAAAATTGCTTTAGCATGCTACTAGAAATTAAGATATATAGGCAGTGGAGTATAGAAATCTATTTTGCCTTACAGGAAAATAGAGGGGAAGGGGGATGAAGGAAGTGTGAGTAATAGAAGGGAGGACAAACTGAAGGAAGGGCTGAATGTGGTGCATACTGTCCTGGGGTGGGGGGTGGGAAGAGGTGGGGAGAAAATTTTCAATTCAAATTCTTGTCGAAGTGAATGTTGAGAACTGAAAAATAAATAAATTATATATTAGAGAGGTAAAGATTGCTATCCACATTCAGATAAAGAACTATAGAGTTTCATACTATTTTCACTTTTTTTTCTTTTCATGGCTTTTCCCTTTTATTCTGATTCTTCTTTTACAACATGAGTAATGCAGAAATAGGCTTGACATGATTGTACATATATAATCTATATCACATTGCTTACTGTCTTGGTGAGGGTTTGCAGAAGGGAGGAAGAAAAATTTACAACTCAAAATCTTATAAGAAATGAATGTTAAAAAGCTATCTTTACAAGCAATTTGCAAAAACAAAATGCTGTTAAGTGGGGAGAAAGTGGAACTGGCCAAGTGGAAAAAGAGTTATGAAGCTTCACTGAAGAAAGGAACTCTTTATAAAATAGAAGTCATCAAAAGGAAAGGGAGGTACAAAGCTTCACTGAGGAAAATAATTCCTTTAAAATTAAAATTGGGCCTTGCAAATAAAAAAATCTAGAAAAAGAACAAATTAAAAATCCCCAATTAAATACCAAATTAGTAATTCTGATAATGAAAGGAGAGATTAATAAAAATGAAATTAAGAAAATTATTGAACTAATAAATAAAACTAAAAGTTGGTTTTATGAAAAAACAATAAAATAGACTAACCTTTGGCTAATTTGATTTAAAAAAAGAAGTGCAAATTGCTAGTATCAAAAATTAATTCACCTGCAGAGAATAATTAGGAGCCATTTTCTCCAACCATATATAAATAAATCTGACAATCTATCTTTTTTCTTTTTTATTATTAAATTATTTTGTTTTCATTTTTCTACAATCACTTCCATATATCTTAGAGTTTTTCCTCTCACATCCCCTCCTTCCCCCCTCCCTCCCCATTCCCTCCCTCAGGTGATGTACAATCTTATATAGGTTCTACACATACATTCCTATTAAATACATTTTTACCTTAGTAATGTTGCATAGAAGAATTAAAATGAATGGAAGAAACCATGAAAGGAAACAAAACAAAACATAATACAAAAGAAAATGATCTGCTTTATTCTGTCATCCAATTCCTTAGTTCTTTCTCTGGATGTGGAAGGTGTTTTACCTTGAGTCCATTGAAAATTTTTTAAGTCCTTGCATTGCAATGAAGTACTACGTCTACCAGAAAAAGTCCTTGCACACTCTGGTTGTTGCTGTGTTCAAAGTTCTCCTGATTCTTCTCCTTTCACTCAGCATCAGTTCATGTATCCAAGATTCTCTGAAGTCTTCCTGTCCATCATTTCTTATAGCAAAATAATATTCTATTACCTCCATATACCATAGCCTCTTCTACCATTTCCCAATTGATGGGCATCATCTTGATCTCCAGCTTTTGGCCACCACAAAGAGAGTTGCTATAAATATTTTTGTACATGTGGGGCCCTTTCCCATTTTTATGATCTCCTTGGGATGCATTCCCAGAAGCAATGTAGCTGGATCAAAGATATGCACATTTTTGTAGCCCTTTTGACATAGTTCCAAATTGCTCTCCAGAATGGTTGGATCAGCTCACAACTCCACCAACAATGAATTAAATGTTCCAACTCTCTCACACTTTCTCCAACATTTATCATCTTCCTGTTTTGTCATGTTAGCCAATCTGATAAGTATGATGTAGTACCTCAGAGTTGTATTGATTTGCATCTCTCTAATCAATAGTGATTTAGAGTATTTTTTCATATGACTATGGATAGTTTTAGTTTCTTCCTCTCAAATCTTCCTGTTCATATCCTTTGACCATTTATCAATTGGGAAAAGACTTGTGTTATTGTACATTTGACTCAATTCTCTTTATATTTTAGAAATGAGGTCTTTATCTCAGACACCAGCTGCAAAAATTCTTTCCCCATTTTCTGCTTCCCTCCTAATCTTGGTTGCATTGAGTTTGTTTGTGCAAAAACTTTTCAATTTGGTGTAATCAAAATTATCCATTTTGCCCTTTATAATGTTCTGTCTCTTGTTTCGTCAAAAATTTCTCCACTTTCCATAAATCTGACAAAGGCACAATTCCTTTATCCCCTAATTTGTTTATAGTATCAATCTTTATACCTCATTCATGTATCCATTTGGACTTTATTATTGTGTACATTATAAGGCATTGGTCTATGCCCAGTGTCCACCACGCTATTATCAAGTTTTCCCAGCAATTTTTTTCAGTGAGTTCTTATCCCAGAAGCTGGGGTCCTTGCATTTATCAAACAGTAGATTGCTATATTGGTTGATTCCTGTGTCTTGAGTACCAACGCATTTCACTTGTCTAACCCTCTGTTTCTTAGCCAGTAACAAGTAGTTTTGATAATTGCTGCTTTATAATACAATTTAAGATCTGGTAAGGCTAGGCCACTTTCTCTAGCATCTCTTTTCATTAGTTACCTTAATATTTTGGACCTTTTGTTTTTCCAGATGATTTTTAATATTATTTTTTCTAGCTCTGGAAAATAATTATCTGGTAGTTTGATTGGTATGGCACTGAATAAGTAAATTAATTTAGGTAGAACTGTCTTTTTAATTGTATTAGCTCGGCCTACTCAATGAGCAACTGATGTTTTTCAACTTACTCAGATCTGACTTTATTTGTACAAAAAGTGTTTTGTAATTGTGTTCATATAATCCCTGAGTTTGTTTTAGCAGGTAGAGTCCTAGATATTTTATAGAGTCTACTGTAGCTTTAAATGGGATTTCTCTTTCTATCTCTTGCTGTTGGGCTTTGTTAGTAATATATAGAAATGCAGATGATTTATGTGGGTTTATTTTGTAACCTGCAATTTTACCAAAGTTGTTTATTATTTCAATTGGCTTTTTATTTGATTCTCTGGTATTCTCAAAGTATATCATCTTCAAAGAGTGATAACTTAGTTTCTTCTTCGCCTATTCAAATTCCTTCAATTTCTTTTTCTTCTCTTATTGCTACAGCTAACATTTCTATTACCGTAATGAATAACAGTGGTGATAATGGACATCCTTGTTTCACCTTTGATCTTACTGGAAATGCATCTAGCTGATCCCCATTGCATATAATGCTTGTTGAAGGTTTTAGGTAGATACTGCTTATTATTTTATGGAAAATTCCATTTATTCCTATGCTCTCCAGAGTTTTCAATAGGGATGAATTGTATTTTGTCAAAAGCTTTTTCTGCATCAATTGAGATAATCATGTGATTTCTGTTAGGTTTGTTGTTGATATGATCAATAATGCTTATAATTTTCCTAATATTGAACCTGCCCTGCATTCCTGTCATAAATCCTACCTGATGATACTGTATTATTCTCATGATAAGTTGCTGTATTCTTTTTGCTGATATCTTATTTAAAATGTTTTCATCTATATTCATTAGAGAAATTGGGCTATAACTTCCTTTCTCTGCTTTGGCTCTTCCTGGTTTAGGTATCAGAATCATATTTATATCATAAAAAGAATTTGGTAAAACTCCTTTTCCTTCAATTTTCCCAAACAGTATATATAATATTGGAATTAATTATGCCTTAAATGATTGATATAATGCACTTGTAAATCCATCTGGCCCTGGAGATTTTTTCCTAGGGAGTTCATTGATGGCTTGTTTGGTTTCTTTTTCTGAGATGAAGTTATTTAAGTGTTCAACTTCCTCTTCTGTTAATTTGGGGAATTTATATTTTTTAAAAATAATCATCTATCTCATTTAGATTGTTGAATTTACGGGCATAAAGTTGGGCAAGGTAATTTCTAATTATTGTTTTAATTTCCTCCTTATTGGAGGTGAGCTTACCCCTTTCATTTTTGGTAATTGGTAATTTGGTTTTCTTCTTTCTTTTTTAAAATCAAATTGACCAAAAATCTATCAATTTGATTGGTTGTTTCATAAAACCAACTCCTGGTTTTTATTAGTTCAATAGTTTTCTTAATTTCAATTTAATTAATCTCTCCTTTGGTTTTCAGTATTTCTAATTTGGTATTTACTTGGGGATTTTCAATTTGTTTTTTTTCTAGCTTTTTCATCTGCATGCTCAATTCATTGATCTCCTCTTTCTATATTTTATTCATGTAGGCATTCAAAGATATAAAACTTCCCCTGAGAACTGAGTTTGTAGTATCCTATAAGATTTGGTAGGTTGGCTCATTATTGTCATTCTCTTGAATGAAGGTTTGATTGTTTCTATAATTTTTTGTTCAACCTACTCATTCTTTAGGATTGGATTGCTTAGGTTTCAATTAAATTTTGGTTTCTATTTCCATGACTTTTGATTACATAAAATTTTTATTGCATTATGATCTGAGAAGGATGCATTTATTATCCCTGCCTTTCTGCACTGGATTGTGAGATTTTTATGTAGTACATGGTCAATTTTTGTATATGTGCCATGTGCCACTGAGAAAAAGGTATATTCCTTTCTATCCCCATTCAATTTTCTCTAGAAATCTATCATATTTACCTTATCTACAGTTGTATTCACCTCCTTGACTTCTTTCTTGTTTATTCTGAGATAAGATTTATCAAGTTCAGAGAGGGGGAGGTTGAGGTCCCCCACTAGTATAGTTTTGCTGTCTATTTTTTCCTGTAACTCCCTTAATTTTTTCTCTAAGAATTTGGATGCGATACCACTTGAAGTATATATGTTTAGTAATGACATTGCTTTGTTGTCTATGGTGCCTTTTAGCAGAATATAGTTTCCTTCCTTTTGATTACATCTATTTCTGCTTTTGCTTTGTCTGAGATTAGGATTGCTATCCCTGCTTTTTTTTTTTTTACATCAGATGAAGTACAATATATTCTGTTCCAAACTTTTACCTTTACCCTGTGTGTATCCCCCCATTTCAAATGTGTTTCTTGTAAACAACTTATTGTTGGATTATGGCTTTTAATCCATTCTGCTATCCATCTCCATTTTATGGGAGAGTTCATCCCATTCACATTCACAGTTATAACTGCTATCTGTGTCTTTTCCTCCATACTCTTCTCCCCATTTGTGCCTTTAGTTCTTCCTTCTCCCCTCCCCTCCACAATAGGGTTTTAATTTTTGACCATCACCCCCCACAGTCTTCCTTTCCTCCTTTTAGCCCCCCTCCCTTTTATTCCCCTTTTCCTTACTACTTGTTCCCTTCATTTTAGCCTCACTTCCTTTTCTTTCCCCCTTCCTGTACTACTGCCTATAGAGCTAATTTGATTTCTATACTTAACTGAGGTTGTTATTCCCTCCATGAACCAAATCAGATGACAGTACTTCTCAAACAATGCTCATCTCCCTCCCCTCTTTCTCTCTACTGTAATATATTTTTGTGCTAGTTCCTGTGATATAATTTACCATTTTCTCATCTCCTGTTACAAACCCTTTGCACCCTGATTTAAATCACATTTTTATCATCACATCATCTACTTTATACCTGCTTCTTCTATCTATGTACATCCCTTTTATATTTCATGGTAAGTATACAAATCTCAAGCTTAACAGGTATCATATTCCCTTATAAGGAATATATATGCCCATATACATACATACATACATATATATATATATATATATATATATATATATGTATATATGTATATGTGCCCATATTTAATAACAAGTTTTTTTCCCTTTTGTCTTTTTCTATCTCTCTTGAGATTTGTGTTGAAGATCAAATTTTCTATTGAGCTTTGCCCTTTTCATCAGGAAGGTCTGGAAATCCCTTATTTCATTGAATATCCATCTCCTTGCCTAAAATATTATGCTCAACTTTGCTGGGTAATTGATCCTTGTTTGTATTCCCAGTTCCTTTGCCTTAAGGAATATCATATTCCAATTCCTTCAGTCTTTTAATGTAAAATCTGCAAGGTCCTCTGTGATCCTGACTGTAGCTCTTTGATGTTTGAATTGTTTCTTTCTGGCTGCCTGCAGTATTTTTTCCTTCACTTGACAGTTCTGGAATTTGACAACAATATTCCTTGGTGTTTTTAGTTTGGGATCCCTTTCAGGAAGTGAACGATGGATTCTTTTGATGACTATTCTGCCCTCTGGATCTAGTACTTTTGGGTAGTTTTCCTTGATGATTACTTTGAAGATATTGTTTAAGCTTTTTCTTTTCATCATGGCTTTCAGGTAGACCATTAATTCTTAGATTTTTCTCTCCAGGATCTGTTTTCTAAGTCAGTTGTTTTTTCAATTAGATATTTTACATTTTCTTGTATCTTTTCATTCTTTAGATTCTGTTTGACTGATATGCAATGTCTCATAGAGTCACTAGCTTCTATTTGCCTAATTCCAATTTTTATCAACTTGTTTTCTTCAGTTAGCTTTTGCATCTCCTTTTCCATCTGCCCAATTGTTTCTTTTAAGGAGTTATTTTCTCCAGTTAGGTTTTGTACCTCCTTTTCTATTTGTCCAATTTTCCTTTTAAATTATTATGTGATTTCTTTTTTCTTATTTTTAAAATCATTGGACAGTTTTTCTTCTATTTCTCTAATTTGGCTTTTAAAATCCTTCTTCAGCTCCTCCAAGAATGCTCTTTGAGCTTGCAATCAGTTCATTTTCCCTTCTGAAGTTTCAGATGGGAGTACAGTCTCAATATTGACCTCTTTGGTATTCATGCTTTGGTCCTTGTCCCCATAGAAAGTTACTATGGTCTTTTCTTTTCTACTTTGCTTCTTACTCATGATGCTCACCCTTTTCCTGGCTTTTAAAGTAGATCTCTACTTCTGGGGCACAAGGGACTCTGTCCCACAGTTCCTGTGCCTAAAATTTGAAACTTTGTGTGCTGTGGCCTCTGATTCTTTTAGCTAGAAGCTAAAATGCTGCAGCTTACCTAGTGCTGAGTTGGAAGGTGTTGGAAAGCAGAGATCAGGTGAAGTCTTTCTGAATTTCCTCAGATTTACCCTGGAGCTGGATGCATTAAGTGGGGGGAGGGGTGGTCTGGTCATAGGATGTCTCCTCTGCTGAACTAGAGCATAGGCAAGCAAGCTCAGTGGTTGGTGAATCTGTCTACACTAGTGTCTTCCAAATTCCCCTGGGGTGCTGAGGCATGCCTGGGGTCCTGGTGTTGGTGGTTGTGGGCTCCATCCTCCTGGGGCTCAGGATGTCCTCCCTATTTCCTGTGGTGGGGCTGTCCAGGAAAGTTCTGGTCCTGCACTGGTCTCCTTCAGCCTCAGCAAGAGGGACCCCCCTTTATGATTTTTCTAGTCCCCCAGGCTAAGAGACTCTTTTCCCCTTAAGCTGATACCACTGCTCCAGAATTTTTCCTGGGGAAATATTTTATGGGTCTTTCAAGGTCAACAAGGGGTGGGGTAGAGCATTTGCCGATCACTTTGCCATCTTGGCTCTCAAAAATTCAAGTAGGTGCCTTACAGACATTTAATCTGTAGGCTGGTAATCTCAGGAGCAGCTGCTGCAGTTACCTGGGTCTCTGAGGTTGTCAATCTCTTGCTTCTGCTGGATCCTCATCCTGGGCTGATTTTGAGATTTCACAGGGCAGCCACTTCTTCATACTGCCCAGGGCTTCCTGCTTGACCCTGTCACAGTGGGATCAGACTAGTACAGCCTGTGAGCTGTGCACAGTGTGCTCCTCCCGCTTCAGCAACAAATCCTTCCTGTGGTCCTTTCAGTCTGTCCTGAAGTGTGAATCTGCCGCAGTCTATCTCCTATTGGATTCTGTCCCTCCAAAATCTATTCAGATTCTCTTTTTAGAGGTATCTAAAGGAGTTTGTCTTAGACCTTAGGTGAGTAGTTGCTCTCACTCTGTCATCTTGGAAAAACAATTAAAAAAAAAGTAAACAAGTTAACTATGTTATGCTAAAGGAAACCATAGCCAATAAACTAATATCAGTAATAATCTTGTCGCTCCAAACACCTTAGCATTGTAATTCATAAAGGAAACATCCGTATTACAAAAAAACGACAGACAGTAACATAGTAATGGCAACAGACTTCAATATCCTCATTTTTGGATAAATATAAAAGAAAGATGGGCAAAAGGGAAAGTATGAACCTGAACATAGAGCTGGAGAAACCAGATTTAAAATATTTAGGCTATCTTCTCCATTAGACTGCAAAAGTATATACATATATCTGTATCAGTAAGCACCCCAACATACATGTGGGTGTGCTATCACAGGTTCTTGACCAGCTTCTCCTAAAGGAAAGGCAACTTTTGAGGGATTAACAATCACTTTAATCAGGCACATGTCTCATTCAGTTAGTTCAGGGAAAAAATGTCAGCATCCTGAACTTCAGAGAAAATACAGAGAAATCAAAAATCAATATACATGCTTCCAAATGCCTGACCATTAACATACATACATCTTTACTACAGAGAACAGCACCAACGTCTGGGTTTTCAAAGCCAGGGGGCTGCTTAGCAGCTTTCCAGAATCTCATCTGGCACACAAACCTTCTTTCTAAACCTAAGCCCCAAGGTAAAACCGCACCCCAGAGTCTTTATACACTTTTTAGAGCCAGAGGGCATCACATCCTTTGAGAGCCAGTGCCTCATTAACAAAAGGTGTGAGCCTTGCTACAAATCCTCCCAGGTCCATTAATGGGGGGGGGGGGGAGGAAAGATCCTCCTCAATCATATTATTCAGATAGAGGTATTATACTTCTTGAAAATACTAAAATAATAGTAGCAAAAGATTCTACTTTGCTTGGCCTTACAATGTCTACTACATAGAATTTTTACCAAAATTAACCATATACTAAAGCACAGAGATATTGTCAACCAATGTGGAAAGACAGAAAGAGTTAATACAGCCTTTACATAAAATAAAAGATTTTGTTTTGATAAAAATGATAATTCACTTAGGAACTTAAATGGAGACAATATTGGAATCTTAAATAATGAATGGGCAAAAGAACAAATGATAGAAATAATTAATAACTATAACAAAAATAGAGTCATGAAACATGTCAAAATTTCTGGGATACAGCTACAGCCATCCTCCGGGGCAAATCATATTCCTACAAACATATATTAATGATATAGAAAAAAAGAAAGTTAATGAGTAGACTATGCTTTTTTCAAAATCAGAAAGGCAACAAATAAATCTAAAATAAGGACAAAATAGGAGATATTAAAAATTAGAGATGAAATAGAAAAACTGGAAACAACCTCTTTAAAATTATATACAAAACTAAAAGCTAGTTCTGTGAGAAGACTAATAAAATTGATAAACTCTAAGCTAATCTGATTAAAAAGAAGAGAGCAAGAAATCAAGACATTAAAATATCAAATGAGCAAGGTGAAAACACAACAAATACAGAAGAAATAAAAAGAACTAGAGCATATTACACAGTTATATACTAACAAAAATAAGAACATAAAAGAAATAATGAAATACTTTCCAAAATATAAAATAGCTGAACTATGAGAAGGGCAGATAGAGACATTAAATAACCTAATCACATAAAATGAAAGCATTCTAGCTATAAAATAACTACAAAAGTGTGGGCAGGTAAATTTGATCTTGATGGATTCACAGAATTCTATCAAACTTTAAAAAAATCATGCCAATATTTCAGAAATTATTCTTACAAAATGAGAAAGAAAGCACTGTATAAAAATCCTTTTATGAGACAAATAATGACCCTAATACCTACACTAGGGAATAATAAAACATAATATATATGTATGTGTGTGTGTGTTTCATAAGCCATTCCCCAATGGATAAGAAGTCAAAAGAATATGAAAAAATAATTCCCCAAATAAGGATTACCAGGCACTTCACAACATATGAAATATACTCCAAATCTCTAATAATAAGAGACATGCAAATCAAAAGAATGTTTCATCTCATATCTTGTAAATTGATAAAAATTACAGTTAGTGGAGTTGAGAAATGGTACTACCAGTTTTTTTAGAAAACAATTTAGAATTATGCAAATCAAATAACTAAATTGTCCATACCATTTTGACATCATTAATTGACTTCTACCCTAAGAAAGACATCAATAGAAATAAAGCTCCTACATATACCAAGATATTTATAGCAACACTTTTTGTGATAGCAAAGAATTAGAAACAAAAGTAGATGTCCATCAGTTGGAGAATGACTAAACAAACTATGATACATGGAATATTTGCACAAAATAGTAAAAGTGAAATGTGCAGAACCAAGAGAAGACTATATGCAGTAACATCAATATTATTTTAAGAATGAATTTGAGCAAATAAGTTATTTTGTCTATTATAAATACTCAGATTTACTATAAGGGACATATAAAGAAAGATAGTTATCTGCATCTGGAGAAAGATCTGATAAATAGATATACATATAGAATAATTTTACATACTTGCATATATATTTATATGCATATACCCCACCACCCCCACCTCTATTTGTGTCTAATGGTAGCCATATCTAGGGTTGGGGTGAAGGAAGACTGAATTTGCACAATTATTTTTATGTATTTATTTAAGTTTTCAACATTCATTTCCAAAAAATTTTGAATTCCAAATTTTCTCCCCATTTCTCCCCTCCCCCGCCCCAAAACGCCAAGCATTCTAATTACCCCTTTCACCAATCTGCCTTCCCTTTTAACATCCCTCCCTTCTCTTATCCCCATCTTCTCTTTTGTCCTGTAGGACAAGATAACTTTCTATACCCCATTATCTGTATTTCTTATTTACTAGTTGCCAGAACAACACTCAACAGTTGTTCCTAAAACTTTGAGTTTCACCTTGTCTTCCTCCCTCCCTCCCCACCCATTCCCTTTGGGAAGGCAAGCAATTCAATATAGACCCTATCTTTGTAGTTTTGCAAATGACTTCTATAATAGTCATATTATGTAAGACTAACTATATTTCCCTCCATCTTATCCTGCCTCTCATTTCTTCTGCTCTCTCTTTTGACCCTGTCCCTCCCCATGAGTGTTGACTTCTAATTGCTCCCTTGCAAAATTATTTTGTTGTATATTTGAAAGGAGTAGCAAATTGTGCATAGTGGAATTGCAGTTTCATGTACAATCATCTTTTTTATTGCTCTGTTATGGAAATGCTTGTTTTATTCCATTTATTAAAAATAAAATAAGAAATAATATGTGTGATCAGTGCAGTGAAGTATAGTAACATCTGCATGAACTGATGCAAAATGAAGTAAGCAGAGATTAGAAAACAATACAGACAGTTACTAAAACAATGTAAATGGGGGAAAAAAGAAACTACCTCACTTAAGTAACATTCCATTTTCATAAACTCTGGGAACAAAACAGAGACTCCTAAATAAAAGCTGTAATCACACAAAGAGAGTTAAGCCTAACTATTCATAAAGAAAAGCACAAATGGGTGGGGAACATCTATTTTTCAGACAATGAGATGTAGTTGAATGGATATCCAATGGACAATAACACATATGTCTTGGGCAGATAGTGATAATGAAAAATGAACTAATCCCAGAATTGAATAGGAAGAAGAGTAGGGTAGATTCAATTTAGGAAATTGTGTATTTTTTTAAAATGAGCACAAGCTTCCACTTAAAATAAATGCCACATAATTGTACATCATGAAATATAGGCTCCAAGCATTAAATTTATGAGTGAAACAAAAGATAGTCAAAAGACATATGGTTTGGGATGTTCGATAAAATCTGGAATATTATTCAATCTTGGATGCTATCCTAGGAAAGATATGGGTAATCTGGGGAGCATAAAGAGAAGTATAGCCATGAACTTGAATCCATGATATATGGGAATCATTAGAAAGAGCTAGGGATGTTCAGACAAAAGAGAAGACTGTGAAGATATGACACGTTTGCTTGAGTGATTAGATTTGTTCAGTTTGCATGGAAGGTGAACTGAGGCAAATTTGGGCTTGAGGGAAAAATAATTCACAATTAGCACTATACAACCTTCCTAACAATTATCATTATACAAAGTATAATAGATTACCTTAGAGGTAATGGGTTCCTATTCATTGTAATAGAAGCAAAGCCTACATAACAGGTTGAAGAGAAGTCTTCAGAAATATTATAGAATGAAGACTTTTCCTAATATGGTTTGTTCTATATGGCTATTGAGGTCCTTTCTGCAGATTGCCCAGATTGGTGACTCTGCACACAAGTGCAGAGCAAATAAACCAACACTCAAAGGATGCGTCACACAACAGCTACAACGAAGCAATTCAAGACAACACTTAAAGACCATACAACTCAGATTAGGTACAAGGACTAAGGTTGGTTCCATGTGACTTAGATTAAAGAAGCTTTCCTTTCTATTAGTAAACTAAAATCAGTGGGAAGTGACATATGCTACTAATGGGAGGTATTTATTAGGAGGTGACTGGAGCACAATGACAAATAAGGACAAGGAGTGAGAAGAAGAGGAGTTATAATCTGCTTCACTTGGGAGGACAGAGGTAGAACTAATGGGTACAACTTTTTTTGTTCTTTTTGTTTTTTGTTTGTTTTTGTTTCTTTGGGGGATGTTGAGGCAGAGTCTATGTGTTGCGGTCACACAGCTTGTAAACATCTGAGGCCAAATTTGAACTCAGGTCCTCCTAATTCCAAGGCTGGTCCTCAATTACTGTATCACTTAACTGCCCCATAGGTAGAAATTAAAGAAGATAACATTAGCTTAATATTTTGAAGAATGTCCAAATATTGAAAGCTTTCAGGAAATAGAATGGGCTTCCCAATCAATTAGAAGCTAGATGATCACTTGTCAGACATGTCATGCAGAAGTTTTTTGCTTCATGGTAATTTGTACTAGATGGTGTCTGAAATCCCTTCCAACTCTAAGATAGGTAGATTCTTTCACATTCGTGGGAGTTCTATTCACAACCTCATCTACATTTCAATGACCGAATGGAAGAACTACATAAATCTCTCCATTCATTTTAAAACCCCTCCATTTCTTTTTGGATGAGTAGGTAGTGCCTGTCTCATATCCTTACCAATTTTAGACTGGAAGAGACCTAAACAAATTATTCACCTTGCAAATACCCCCAAACAAGAGAAATGCAAGGAAAACCATTGAATATAAAAATGGAATGGATATTAAGAAGGACAAGGACAGAGAGAATTATAATCTCCACCAAACATGAAGTTTATGAATACTCATTTGAATAGTCATCAAAGAAGATTCATATATGACATTATGACAATAAAAATCAGTATTATAATTAAAGGAGAAAAATGAATTTTGGTACCAAGATATGTACATGAATATGAAAATGCTATATGGCAACTGCCACATAGGTGGCAAGGATGACTGTTATACACTGATGAGTCCTCCAAATGCCATAATCTTACCTCTTTCAATTTTAAAGCAGTGTAGTTCATTTTGGATTCAGTAACCCAATGGATATTTGTAGAACTTGGATAAAAAGCAAAGTTATAAATATTATGTAGTAAAAACATGTAAAGTAGGTAACAAATTGGTGTGAGTTGCAAAATACAGGACAGGGTCAAAGATGTCTAGGAGATTTTCAATCCAAAGGACAATTATAATTGCATATCAAAATGATACCAGTAACATATGGCAGGAAACCTAGAAACCAGGGTATGTAATTCATTTTTCAAAATACTGAACTTCAAGTGTTTTAGTTCTCTTCAGCATAATCATATATAAATGTTTCAAAGTGGGAAGGGGAAGGAGTTTTGTTTTTGCATCTGTCTTCCTAAATGCTTATTGAAATGGGTAAAAAATTGTAATAGATTTAGGAATGAAATGAAGCAGAAGTAAAAGGGCATGACCATAAGATGTTGTAATGGTAATTTAAATGGGGAAAAGTGACCTGTTTAAATCATGTGGAAGCCTAAGTCACATGTGGTGGGAAGAGCTTGCTGAAGAGGTAGAACAGGAAGGGTGGAGCAGGACTGAGAAGAAGTTGGTCAGACTGATCAGAGCTGGGATGAATACAAGCAGGCAGGCACAGCTTAGGCTTGTGACTTTGTTTGTGGGAAGGCCTCAGCAGGGGGCCTGGAGGCTAGGGAATGGCTTTACCCCCTGTGATAATAATGTTTATTGACTTCTTGGCTATCATGACAGATTTAACTTTATGGTTCTGGGATTTGGCTTTCTGGTGTCTGAATAAATGTTTTTCTTCTGCCTTTTATATGGAGAGCCTGTTATACTTTGCAACTGAGGACTACACTGGCATATTCATAGTCACCACCTGTGAATATTGCCTTGGTGATACAGATGTGAAATTTAAAATCATGCATATAACGTTGTTATGTGATGGAAATTTGGATTTGATAAGTATAAAGGAATTGGTCCAAAGTACAATTGGTGAAGAGAGCTTAAGGTAGAGAGCCTCACTGCCACCATTAATAGGGCAGAGAGGAAAGCTCCAAAGGAGTGTCCTTAAAAGTAAGAGAAATAGTCTGATCCAAGATAGTGGAGTGAAGTGGTCAAAAGGACACATTGTTCTCACCTCCTAAAAGTAGTTCCCAAAAGAAGGAATACAATTTTAAACCGTGAAAAATAATTAAAAATTTATCTTACTGATTCTGTCATGATGAACTCAACAAAGCAGTGTCACCAAACTTGCATACACCAAGAACTTAATCCTCATTAACCAATGTCTCTGTTTTGTAAGTAAGAAAAAAGGTGCTGATAGAATTAAAATATGCTATAGACCTATTGAATTAACACCAGTTCCAGAAGTGATGGTGATGAAAAACAATGTTAGATATCCCTAGATATATTCTCAAAGGAATAAAAAGCATGACATTATAATTGGCTAACTTTAGTTTGTTCACAAGGTGGATATTTGAAAAGCTAATAGATTTCACAAAGCTCAAAGGGCGGCATAGGCATTTCAAGGAAATCTTCAGGCAACTAGCAGGCATCCCAACTAAGAAGACAAATATTTTAAATAATCAAGATAAAAGAGTCACTGACAAAATATAAGACCCTTCAGAGGATCTTAAATTGACTAAATTATTAATGGTCTCATAAACATGTTTCAGAGACACAGAAAAAGAAAAAAAATAGATCCAAGAGGACAAGGGATAATTGTTCAGGGAAATCTCATATTTAAGCTCCCATCTTTAATAAAGAAGAAATCCTAGTTAAAGTAACCTAAGTAGTTATTAATATAGGACAGAGGAACTTTGCTTAGAGTGGTTGCAATAGTATGTATTGATAAAAATAGCTGAGAGAATTGTATTAAGTTTTTATTAATAAAAATAGTTACAAGAAAGAGAAAGTATATATTCCTTTCCTATAAAATACATGTGACTTGAACTTGACAATAAAATGACAGAATAGATTAAAAAGTAGAATCCAACAATATGTTGCTTTAAAAGATACCAAAACTCTGAAATGATCTAAATAGATTCGAAATATAAGAATTGTCCATAATTTGCCATCTTTCTTCCAAATCATTCAAAGTTGGAGTCATAGTAATGATATTGGATAAAGTTGCATTCAACAGAAAATAATAAAAAAGAGCTTAACCAAGACATTTACATGCTAAAAATTCTATTCAAATATATCAGTCTTAAATATATCAACTAAAAATTCTATATCAAATAATTGTACCAAAAGAAAAACCTCATAGTTTATTTCAAGAATAAGTAAATTAAAAAGATATTTATAAGCTATTTTTTTCAATGTATGATAAATTCCAAAAAAGAATGGATGATTTAAAAAATACAGACTAAAAAATATAGTAAGCAAACAAGAATTAATGGAGAAAGGAAGGAATGACCTCTTTTGGCTCAGCATTCTCAAAAATTAACCAAAAAAAGGATATTATGCTAGATCACAAAGAAGGCAAAGTCAAATATAGAACAGATTCTCTATATTACATCATACCATAACATGAAAAAACTGTTAGTAAATTCATAATAAATTAAAGGTATTATTTCCCCTGGAAACTAAAAAAAGTGACAATCTGTAGATAAATGAGGAAATAATAAATATTTAAATTATAAAATATAATAGGTTGTGTCAAAGATAATGACAAAGCAGAGGGTACAGAAAAAAAATATGTGAAATTCAACCAGAGAAATACAAAAGTTATGTAACACAATTAATCAGAAGTGTAGCCAGTATAAGAATCTGTTGTACTTTTACTTGACTACAGATAAGCATTTGATTCAGCAGAGAAAAGGGCTTCCATGATGGCTTCTTCAATTTTTTTTTTCTAAGAAAGGGTAATTTAAATATTCTACTTTTTCTTCTGTCAACCTGGCAAATTTATGCTTTTGTAAATATTCATCTACTTCACTTAGATTGCCACATTTATTAGCATATGATTGGGCAAAAGAGCTCCTAACAATTGCTTTAATTTGTTCTTCATTGATGGTGAATTCACCCTTTTGATTTTTGATACTGGTAATTTGTTTTTCTTTTCTCTCTTTTCAATGAAATTTACCAATGGTTTATCTATTTTTTTGGTTTTTCCCATAAAACTAGCACCTAGTTTTATTTATTAGTTCAATAGTTTTCTTATTTCAATGTTATTAATCTCTCCTTTGATTTTCAGGATTTCCAATTTGATGATTAGTTGTGAATTCTTAACTTTTTCTAGTTTTTTTTTCTTTAGTTTCATGCCCACTTCAGTGACTTGTTCTTTTTTCTATTTTATAGACATGAGCATTTAGAAAATGAATTTTTTCTTAAATGCTGCTTTGGCTATATCCCATAAATTTTTCTTGCTGTTCATTGGTGTCATTCTCTTTCATTCTTGATTTTTTGAATGATTTATTCCTTAAAAAACTCATTCTTTAGAATTGTTACTTAGTTTTCCATTAATTTATTGAATATAATTTTTAATGAATCATTATGATATGAAAAGGATGCCTATAACCCGTATGTTTTTTCTGCATTTGTGAGGTTTTTATGCTCTAATGCATTAACCATGCATAGGACTTTTTTTTGTAGGTGCCATGTGCCACAGAAGAAAGTATGTAACTTTTCTATTCCCATTTGATTTTCTCAAAGTCTATCATAACAACTTTTCTAGAATTCTATTCACCTCCTTAACTTTTTTCTTAGTTATTTTATGGTTAGATTTATCTAACACTGACAGGGGAAAGTTGAGATTCCCCAGTAGGACTATTTTATTGTCTATTCCCTCCTGTAACCCATTTAGCTTTTCCTTTAACAATTTGGATACCATACCATTTGGCGTATATGTTTTTATTATTGATATTGCTTCAATGTCTAGGGTACCTGTGCGCAAGATGTAGATTCCCTGCTTAGCTTTTAAATATATCTATTTTTTACTTTTGCTTTGCCTGAGATCATGATTGCTACCTCTGCTATTTTTACTTCAACTGAAGCATAAATGATTCTGCTCCAGTCCCTGTGTGTCTCTCTGCTTCAAATGTGTTTCTAATAAACAACGTATTATAGAATTCTAACTTTCAATCTACTCTACTATCCACTTCTATTGTATAGAAGAGTTTATCTCATTCTCATTCACAGTTATGGTCACTAATTATGTATCTCTTTTTGTCACATTTCCCCTCCATTTATTTCTCTCTCTCTCTCTCTCTCCTTTTACACTATTCCTCTGACATTTCCCATACCAATTCCCTAATTTGCCCTCCTTTCTCTCACCAATCCTTTTCTTATTATTCCCCTTCCCTTCTGTTTCCCTGTAGGGTAAGATAAACTTCTTTATTCAACTGAGTGTACACATGATTCCCTCTTTGAGTTAATTCCAATGAGAGTAAATTTCAAGCATTGCTTGCCCCTTCCCATCTTTGCCTCCACTGTAATCTTTTCATACCTCTTTTATGTGAGGTAATTTATCCCATTTTACCTCTCTTTCCCTTTCCCAGTGAATCCCTATTTTTCCTCCTTAATTTAATTTTTAATATCATTCCATCATAGTCTAGTCACATCCATGTTTTCTGTTAATGTACACTCCTAACTGCTCTAAAAATAAATAAAGTTCTTGGGGATTGCCAATACAGTCTTCCCATGCAGGAATGTAAACAGTTTAAACTTCTTGAACCTTATGATTTCTCTTTCCTGCTTACCTTCTGTGCTTCTTTTGATTCTTGTTTTTGAAAGTCATATTTCTATTCATTTCTGGCTTCATCAGGAACGCTTAAAACTCCTTTACCCAGTTGTGCTGAGTAGGTGATTCTTGGTCGTAATCCTAGATACTTTCCCTTTGGGAATATCACATTCTAAGCCATTTGGCAGCTGATAAAACTTCTGTGATCCTGACTGTGATTCCATGATAATTAATTCATGTCTCTCTGGCTTCTTGTGATATTTTCTCCTTGACTTATAAGCTCTGAAATTTGGCTATAATATTCCTGGGAATTTTCATTTTGAGCTTTCTTTCTGGAAGTGATTGGTGATTTCTTTCCATTTCTACTTTACCCTCTGCTTCTAGAAGATTGTGGTAGTTCTCCTTAATAATTTGTTGAAAGTAGATGTTTATCCCCCTCCCCTTTTTTATCATTACTTTCAGGTAATTCAATAATTTTTAAATGAACTCTCCTCAATTGATTTTCCAATGATTTTCTAATGAGATAATTGACATTTTATTTCACTTTTCATTCTTTTAATGTTGTTTGTTTGTTGTTTTGGTATCTCACAAAGTCCTTAGTTTCTTCTTGGCAAATTCTTATTGCTGAGGAATTACTTTCTATAGTAAGTTTTGTACCTCATTTTACATTTGGCCAAATCTATTTTTAAGGGTTTTTTTACTTCTTTGTCATGTAGCCAATTCTACTTTTTAAAGAATTCATCCCTTCAATGTACTTTGTCTGTCTTTTCCAATTTCACCAATTTTACTTTTGAAGACATTCTTTTCCATTCATTTTTGTGCCTCTTTTACCATTTGGCCTATTCTATTGTTTGACTTTTTTCAAGGTATTATTCTTTTCAGTATTTTTGTCCCTCCTTTATCAAGATATTGACTCTTTTTTTCATTATTTTCTTCTATTATTCTTATTTTTTCCTATTTTTTCCTCTGTGTCTTTCATTTCATTTTTACAATTCCTTTTGAGTGCTACTAGGAATGCTTTTTGAACCTGAGACAAATTTGTGCTTTTTTTCTGAGACTTTGCATGTAGATATTTCAACACTATTGTATTCTTCTAAGCTTGTGTTTTGATCTTTCCTGTCACCATAGAGACTTTCTATGTTCAAGTCTTTTTTTGTTCTTTATTCATTTTTCCAGTCTGTTTCTTGTTTTTTTCTTTTTTTCCTTCAATTTATTTTATTTTATTTTTAATATAAATTTATTTATTTAACTTTTCACATTCATTTTCACAACTTTTTGGGTTCCAAAATTTTCTCCCCATTTGTCCCCTCCCCGACCCCAGTATACTGAGCATTCTAATTTCCCCTATCACCAATCTGCCCTCTCCTCTGTCATCCCTCCCTTCTCTTGTCCCCATCTTCTCTTTTGTCCTGTAGGGCCAGATAACTTTCTATTCCTCATTACCTGTATTTCTTATTTCCTAGTAGCAAGAACAATACTCAACAGTTGTTCCTAAAACTTTGAGTTCCAACTTCTCCCCATCCCTCCCTCCCCACCCATTCCCTTTGGGAAGGCAGGCAATTCAATATAGGCCATATCTGTGTAGTTTT
>CM053773.1:58825148-58842179 GCA_028658325.1 Potorous gilbertii
AGTGCTTGGGGTCTGAGATTCAAATGCTGCTCCCCAGCCTCAGGGCTTTTGGCGGCAGGCCTGACTGCTCTTCAATGGGAGCTTATCTGCTGGTTCTCAGGTGGGGGCAGGGCCACCTCTCAGGCTCAGTTCCCTCAGGGGGTTTATGCAGAGATCTTTTGTAAAGGAGCTGTGGTGGAGCTCCTGCCTGCTCTGGGAGTCTCTGGCTGAGCTGCCTCTGCCTCTGCCGTGGCCGCAGCCTCCGGAGGGGGGTCCGAGTCCCGGAGATACCCCGCTCCCCTCTCAGCCCGTCTCTCTCACTGACCTGTGCGTCTGTGGGTGGAGGGACCTTCGCGGCCGCCCGGAGATTCAGGTCTCTGAAGCCTGCTTGGGTCTGCTGGCTCCTCTCAGTCCCACGTGGCCGGGCAGAGGTCCGCGGCTGGGGTAGGGGTAGGGGAGCACTCTGCAGGGCAGGGCTCCGCTCCCGTCCGGGGTACCTTTGCGGTCGGTTTTTCAGGGCTCTCTGCCACGGAAATCTCCTTCACTGTGTTGCTGCGCGGCTTCCACTGTTCCAGAATTTGTCAGGAGTTCTTTTTACAGGAAATCTATGGGCTGTGGATTCGGAGCTAGCAAATGTGAGTCTTTCTACTCCGCCATCTTGGCTCCACCCCAGAATCCTACATTCTTTAAGAGCTTTTCCTGATACTCTTAATTCTAGAGCCTTCCCTTTGTTGATTATTTCTAATTTATTTTGTACGTGTCTTGTTTGTATATAGTTGTATCGATGTTGTCTTCCCATTGCACTATGAGTTCCTTGAGATCAGGAACTTTCTTTTGCCTCTCTATCCCCACTGCTTAGCACTGTGTTTGGCTCATAGCAGATATTTAATGAATGCGTATTGCCTGGTTGACTGACTTTGATTTCTTCTGGAAACATGTTAGCTATACAATAATTCAATTGGATATATTCAGATCTAGTTGAGTAACCGAGAATGGTCATCAATTGTCCAATACCTATTCACTGGTCATCACTGATAATGTGCTTTGAAGTCCATTTGATACCTTACCTCTCTCAAGTCATCTTTCTATTACCCTCTTATCACTTACAATTATAAAATTATGGTATTATATAATTTACAGTAGTACATCATCATCATGAGAATATTGATTTGAGAGAAAGAGGCTTTTGTGTTAGAGGGCAGCTTGGATCCCTGACAATGCTACAACATTTTGCAAACTTGATCCAGACCAACCTTCAATTCATAATCAATGCTACTCACTGTACATTTGTAGTACTAAGTCAAAGAGCATTTATCAAGTACTTCTGTGTTCCAGGCACTTTGGTAACCACAGAGGATGAAAAGAAAGGGAAAATGTCACCCCCGATCTCAAAGAATTCACAGTTTAATGGGGAAAGACTGCATAAAAGTAATTAGGTAAAAAAAGATAGTGTAACTTGGAGATAATCTTGGAAAGATGATAGAAGAATTAATCAGGATTGGAAAAGGCTTCTTGCAAAAGGTGGGATTTTAGCTGTGGCCTAAAGAAAACCAGAGAGGCCAGAATGTATAGATGAAGACAGGTTCCAAGCATGAAGGACAGTTATTGTAAATTCTCTTTCTGGAGATGGATAGTCTCATGACAGGAAAGAGACCAGTGTCACTGGATCATAGTATATGATGCCAGCGACAATAAGGTATAAGAAGTCCAGAAAGGTAGGAGTGGTCCAGGCTGTAAAAGGTGTAAGTGCTAAACAGAACATTTTATATTTTAGACTGTTGATAATAGGTAGCCTTCGGAGTTTACTGAGGCAAAGAGACCAAGGAGAATGTTATTACAATAGTACATGTGAGAGATGAAGAAGTCTCCCCTGTGGCTGTCACTGTGTGAGCACAAAGGGTTATAGAAGAAAGAACCTGCCTCCATATCCTTGCTTTCTGAAACTGTTGGACTAAACTAGTTCTTCCATTAATACTGTATTAGTAGTGTGTCTGTCTCTCCATAGTTCCTCCAAGATTGACTATTTCCATCTTTTGTTCTTCTTCCTCCACCATATTGTTTGTGTTTGGAAATACCAGAGTTGTTTTCATTTTCATTTCTCCCATTATTAGTGATCTGGAACCATCTTTCATAGTGGTGTAAAAGGTTATAATCTTCTGAGGACAGGGTATTCATATCAAATGGCAATTTATTTGTTTAGGAAAGATTGTTTGGTCTGTTTTAATGTAAGAGAATGTAAGTTCTTTGAGGGAAAAAGATGTTTCATTGTACCTTTTATATACTCAGAAACTAACAATAGATGTTAAATAAATCCTACTTGATTGATTCCCAGAATATCTTTGATAAAAAAATTTTTAACAAATATTTTCCTCAATCAATATGGCTAATGGGAACATTTTAAGAAAGATATTAGCAAATGTAAGCACAACCTATATGCAGTTGTGAGTATGAAAATGGCCTTTAAAAAAACCATGCTATAAATGGGATGATTGAGGGAATTTGGGAAATTCAACTTGAAAAAAATAAGCCTTAGTGAATCTATAATGCCTGTCTTTTAAGTGCGTAGTGGAGAGTAGACTGGTACCCATAAAGAGATAAATGACAAATGAGGAAAGGAGGGATAATTAAATAGGGACAGCTATTGGTTAAATAAAGGCTAACAATTGACCTACACCCAAATAGGCAACCAGATGAGGTAGGAAGCTTCATGCCACTAGAAATGTTCAAGAAGACATTTGATGATGTGAAAAGAAGGGTCCTACCTTTAGTGGGAAGGTAATTTCCAAGATTCTGTCTAACTACATGATTGTATGATTGGATCAATATAAAACTCTTCATAGTAATATTAAGACAAACCAGACAAAAACAAGGAATGGTTTTAGAGTTTTTAAATCTGAAATCTTAAAGATCAAAGTAATTAGCATGATTTTTTTGTAATTTTCTTGAAATTAGAAAATAAAAAGATTAGGAATAGTACCCCTCATTGAGTAATTCTTATTTTGCCTTTTAGAAATGTTCCATACTGTGGTTCATCCACTTTCTTGATAAGGCTCCTATGGGGAAAGAAATTGGTTAGGATCACTAACTTCTACTGAGTATCCCTCACAGAAAGAACTGGAAGTAAAAGCTCTTCCTTGTTGGAGTCTTGGCCCAGATTCTTCAGCTGCTGGATTAAATGTTTTTGTTACTTCAGTTTTCTTTTTAAAATAACAAATAAATCACTTTCCTAGCATTCAGAGCAAAATTCTTTAGATGACTAGGGTTTTTTTTCCTCTTTAAAGCTGAAATGTTTGTTTCTCTTTGACTATGAGAATGAAGCTTAGTACCTCTAGTGTGAAGGCTATTGAGCTCTTTTCAAGACAGCTTGTCCACCTTTGCTGTCCATCTGCCATCCAGCTATCACCTGTGGCTCCAACAAGCTGTAGTATGCACAGTGACAATAGCCTAAACAAACCATCTTGGCAGAGTGGCTAAACTAAGTTGAGGGCAATCTAGAGGCTTCAAATCCATTGCTGAGTTGGGGGGAAGAGTGTCTACCATGTAATAAGTAGATGTGATTCAGTGGGTCATGGAGGCAGTGGAAGCAGGCTGTCTGAAACAATTAGAGCTTAGCATCTTGGACAAGATGCTAAGATCATCTACTGCATCTGAAGCCATAACCAGTCATTTGGACTTTTGTCTTGTCCCTGGGTTCCAATGACTCTGGAAAGGACAGTGAGGTTGACAATTTGTACAACTTGGTCTCACTCAATTTATATCCAATTTTTGTGTGAATAAAAAGGCAGCACCCATATCATTTTACTATATCATTATTTTATTTGTCAATAATTTTGCAACCTTATTATTTTGCTATTCAACTACTTTACTATTTTATTATTAGGTTACTATTTTACCTACCTTGCAGTCGTGTGATTACAAACTAGTGAAAAACAGCTGGCGTGGATACACTGGGACCTGTCATCATAACCCTACACATAGGTGGCCCAGGATATAGGATTGTCTTCTCACTGTACTGAAGCAGAAGTGGGATTTGGCAGCCCCTCTGGGTGTGTGAGCAGCCTTCTTTGAACCATACCAATCACTTCCTGGTTTGAGAAAGGGACTAGAAATGATGCCTTAAAAACCTTGGTTTGCTTATCTGTGTAAGGATCCCATCCCATACTTAAAACACAAAAATATATACAAAAACTTTTATGAACATGATTATACTCACCATTGGTACATGAAGTATATGCTTGCTTATGGACAACAAGAAATCTAGTAGACCTGAAAGATGAAAAGCTCATGCTGTGAAAGAACTCAACTGGTATTATATCCAAACAACAACTCTGAAACAAGGCTGACAGATGAAGGCTAGCTTACCAAAGTCAGAGCTCGATACACATTGTTTTGGTGCCATGAAGCTAGTGGGGATTTCATAATTAAATCTAATTCAGTCAACAAGCTGAGTACTCCCCCAAAAGAATGAACAACAGGTTCATGACAATGTAATTGCCATTGGCAGGAAAGCTCTATGCCACCATCATCAGTGCACATATCCCTACCATGATGAACCCCTATTGAGGTGAAAGAAAAATTTTGTGAAGACCCTCATCATCAGTGTGCTGAAAGAGAGCAAGATTATAATTCTAGGTGACTTTAATGCCAGAGTAGGCACAGATCATTGGACATGACAAGAGTCCTTGAGAGAATGGAAACAGAAATAGCAACAACGATGATCACTTACTACTGAAGACTTGTGTGTCTCATGACCTCATCACTAATATCGTGTTCCATTTACAGAAACACAGTAAAACTTAGTGGATGCACCCTCATAGTAAACATTGTCATTTAATAAACTATGTAATTGTAAGGAGAAGAGACAGACAAGATGTGAAAGTGATAAAGATGCTGTGTGGTACAGAGTGTTGGACCAATCATAGACTAATCCTACTCAAACTAAACATTTGCATTCAACAAAAGCAGCAGCATCATCACCAACAGATTAGAACTCTTCTCAATGTGAAAAGTCTGTTACTAACTTGGAGTGAAATCTGAGCCAACCCGCTGTTGGTAATAGTGGAACAGAAATGGAAAAGGCAGTTTTCAGAGAACTGGTGTATAACTCTACATTTACTCATCTGGGTCAGAACACTAGCAAACTTCAGAGTTGGTTAGAAGAAAATGATGGAGAAATTCAGAAGCTACTAAATGAAAAATGCGAACTCTACAGGGTTCACCAGTAAGATAGTTCATCTATCTCTAAAACGATAGTGTTTAATTTTATCAAAAGTAAAGTATAAGCAAAGTTTAAAGAGATTCAGAATTCTTGGCTCAGTAAGAAGGTAAATTTAATTCAGTTTTGTGCTAATAGTAACAGTCCAAAAGCATTTTTATGATGCCCCAAAGGCTGTTTATGGGCCAAAGACTTTTGGTTTATCTCAGTTACTCAGTGCTGTTGGAGATACACCGATCAGTGAAAAGGACATGATCCTGGAGAGATGGGCTGAACACTTCCATAGTGTTCTCAACAGATCATGATTAATCAAACCATTTGCTTCAGGTTGAAGTCAATCCCACTCTAGCCAAACATCCAACCACAGAAGAGATTTTGAATGTCATTAGGCTCCTCTCATGGGGCAAAGCACCTGGTGATAATTCTATTCTAGCAGAGATTTACAAGGTAAGGGGTCTACTACTCAGACAAAAGCTGATGAAAATCTTCTAGGTTACGCGGCAAGGTGAGGGTATCCACCAAGAGATCAAGGATGAATCTTTTTGTCCATCTATGTAAAGGAAAAGAAAATAGGTTGTCTTGTGGTATTTCTCTCTTAGTCATTGCCAGCAAGATTCTTGCCAGAGAGCTCCTTAATTGGTTGCTCCTTCACATGGAAGATGGTCATCTACCCAAGAGCCTGTGTGGGTTCAGAAAGGGCTAAAGAATGGTCAACATGGTGTTTGCTGCCCAGCAACTACAGGAGCAATGCCAGGAGGAGAACAGACGTCTATACACAATATTCCTTAATTTAACCAAATCAACTGTCAGTTTGATCCTGTCAGTAAGATCCTGCCCCCGGAAGATTATGGTGAAATTTGTTTGCCTGAAGTTCAAAAGTTTTGTATACCAATTTCATGATGGCATGCTTTCATGAGTTTTTGAATAATGGACTTGTGCTTTCCCAGTCTCCAGTGGAATGAAGTGGGGCTGTATGCTTGCTCACATACCTCTTAGCAAGATATTTTCAGTGATATTGTTGGGTGCTTTCAATGAGGGTGAAAACAGCATCAGAGCAATTTTTGCACTAATGGTAAATTATTTAATTTGTAAAGGCTACAAGCCAAGACTAGAGTGGAGAGAGAACTGGTGTGTGACTTTCTGTTCACAGGTGATTGTGCACTCAATGCAGCCTCTGAGACTGAAGTGCAACAAAGTACATAATAATTCTCTGCCACTTGTGCTAATTTTGACCTAAGAATTAGCACCAAGAAAACAGGTTCTCCACTAGCCAGCACAATATCATTCAGGCATGGAAACTTCAGTTACAACAAATGGAAAATTTCTGAATGTTGTGGACAAGTTCACTTACTGTAGCACCAATGTGATATTCACAGCACCTATGGCAGCTATGAATATGCCAGCACAGTTCTGAATCACAAAATATAACAGACTTCCCACATACAAGGCAGAAGAAAAATATTTATTCAAATGTCAGAAAGTCAAATCCCAAAACCAGAAAATCAAATTCATCACAGCAACAAAGAAATCTATACACAGTAACCAATGCAGGGGGCACTGCCATCCCCAAGCTTTCTTCCCAATGTTAGGCTTCCCACAAACCAGCTCTTTTAAACAAATCATGAATAGGCTCCTTTAAACAAAAGTCACAAACAAGTGTTCCCTCTCATGCTAGCCTGCTTCCTCTTTCCTAGCTCAGACTAGTCTGACTAACTTCTTCTCAACTCTGCTCCAGCTCTGCCTCTTCCTGTTCCACTTGTCCTGCTACACCCTTTCAGCAAGCTCCTCCCACCACAGGCTTCATGTGACTCAAACTTATGTGACTTAGGCTTCCATGTGACTTAAGTAGGTCATACAGGCCTCGTAATGGAATGGGAAAGATCTTCCCATTCCGTTAAAATGACACTAACTCCATTAAAAATACGTTAACAATACCTTGGCAGTAATACTTTCTATGGATGTGCACCTAGATGGTAAAGTTGATACATGTATTGCCAGTGCTAGCCTAGCATTAGGGAGGCTCCAAAAGAATGTAGGGGAGAGAAGAGGTATTAGACTGCTTATCATGTTGGAGGTCTACAGAGCCATTGTGCTGACTTCATTGTTGAATACCTATAAAACCTGGACAGTCTAACAATGCCATGCCAGAAAATTCAATTATATTTGGATTTCCTTAGGAAGATTCTGAAGATCAACTGGCA
Organism: Potorous gilbertii; assembly: GCA_028658325.1. Taxonomy (NCBI): domain Eukaryota; kingdom Metazoa; phylum Chordata; class Mammalia; order Diprotodontia; family Potoroidae; genus Potorous; species Potorous gilbertii. The sequence goes on from CM053773.1 coordinate 58,832,544, forward strand.
AGATAAGGTACTGAGCACTGAGGTCTTTTCTTGAGTGTTATTGCCAAGCAATTAAGCTCTACTGCAGAGAGTACAACTGACTGACTGGTTCCATTGTTCAAATGCTAAATGTATGCTTGTCTAAAAGACTATTTTATGGAAAACTCACACAAGACAGGCACTCACATGGTGGTCAGAAGAAGTAATACAAGGACACTTTCAAGGTCTTTCTGAGGAACTTTGGTACAGAATATGGGGGAAAATGGCACAGAATTGGGCAGCATGGCATGCTTGCATCAAAGAAGATGCTGTACTCTACAAGCAAAGCAGAACTGCAGTAGCTCAAAAGAAATGTGAGGTGCACAAATTTAGGGAAATCTCCCTCCTAAATGGTCATATGGACTATTTGTGTCCAACCTGTGGTAGAGTCTTCTGATCTTGTATGTGTATGATCAGTCACAGCTGGAAATATACTGTACATAGACCCCAACATGGCTATGCCATTTTGGTCTTCTTCAAGAGCAAAGTACAAGCATGTTTTAAGTGAGTTCTTCCTTATGCTTTATAACTTGTTTGAATTCAGTCATGATCTTATCCCTTACCTTGTGTTTAAGCTTACACATGTGATGGCTTAGAAATCCCTGACTGGTTGTTAGGACACTGATAACTATGAGTCAGGTCTATTGTCTCCTGCCTTAAAAGTGAGATATCTGCATTAAGACAAAGAGCATCACGCAGAAAATATTTTCATCTGATTCATAATATATTCCTAGGTAGGGCTTCCCAGACTGGACTCTAAAATAAAAGATACTTAGAATTTTGCTTGGTATTTAAATATTTGTCTAAATTTTCCAGGAACAAGGGTTTAATCATTTAATCATTTTCGTCCTATAATTTCCTTTATAAATAAACAAAACAAAACAAAACTGGGACCTGTCCAGAAGTTCCTGCCTTGTAATTTCTTTGAGGCTATCTGACATGAACCTGTTACTGATAGTAATGCAAGTCCTATGCATTAGCCTATTCTATGTCTCCTCTCTCATATCATGTACTCTCTTCTCAAAGCAGATTTCGGAGGCCCAGAAGAAATTTTATTCAAAACGAGTGACAAAACCAAATATGGTTTATATCTTCTCAGAACTACTTTTCTAGGCTCATATAAATGCTATGCAGGGAGAGAGGGTCATTAGGACCATACCTCTGACATAGTTGTTTTTTTGCATAAACAATAGCTTTTCAGTTGATCTAATATTCATCAACTCACTCAGTAACCATCACTTGTACACACTACTGTAATCCTCTCACCCAGAATTCATTCTCTGAGTTTTCCAGATCCCTTAAGCACTGCTCTGTCATACTTACTGAGTCCCTCTCAAGCAAAATTGTCTTTCATTCACAGCATTATCCTTTCCATTTACAAACTCAGTCATTCTTATCACCATACCCAGGGCTATTTCTAATGAACCATGGCAAGATTTAGCCTATTTCCTGGTACTCTTAAGTCAGCTTGGGAAGTAACTGTCATCTGCAATCTCTTTAGCCCTTGTACACACATACTGCCAGACTTCCAACCTTGCCTCTTCCCTGGCATTCCCATCACATAAGCAATCATTTGTTAAGTGTTTGTTCCTTATTTCCCTGTCTCCTCTATTCATTTTTTCCTTTCTGTGCACAAATGGAATGCAAGCCTGCATCACCTCTTACTTAAAGCATTGTTTTAACCTCCTGTTTCTTTCTTTCTCCCTGCTGCAATTCTCTACTTACTCTAATCTACCCTGTTCTAAACTAAGAAACTCATTTTCCTTAAATGTGATTGTGATCGTGTCAAATCCTTCCCACTCAACATAAGTAGCACCGTATTACCTCTCTGAATATAAAATGTTCTGTTTAGCATTTAAAGTCCTTCATATCTTGGTCCTTTCCTCCCTCAATATACTTTATGTTCAACTGTATTGTCTATTTGAGCTTCTGGCAAAATATTTCAACTCCAGATTGTGTTCTTTTTCAATGACTGTACGCTATTCCTAGAATGGTCTTCCTCCTCCTCATCATTTCTTGGATTACCTTGTTTCCATCAAGACTTAGATCACATCCCATCTTTGTAGGAAGTCTTTCCCAGTCCTCCCCATTAGTAGTGTTTCCCTCTGAAACTACCTTCTATCTACTACATCTCTTTCTTACATATTGTCTCCTCCATTATAATGTGATCTCCTTGAGAGTAATTGTCATGTTTTGGCCCTTCTTTGTTTCCTCATGGATTAGCATAGTGCTTTGCTCATAGCAAATGCTTAATAAATATTTCTGACAGGCTGATTTTCTTAGCATTCTTAACCTTTACCTATGGGAAGAAATAGGGACACTATTGGACAATTTGTGCAGTGGCCTGTGGGAGGTAATCGGAATTTATTATTTTTTCCCAGAGAAGGTATATCACTAGTGGCAAACTTATCTCTTGAATTAAGAACTCTCTATAGTATTAATGTTTCAAAAAGTACCTGAAAGTTCAATCTACACTTATTTATAAGTGCCACTATATCTTATGTTATTTAAACTTTTGAGTGACCTACAGATATATTTTCATATGGTAACATTTTTAAAAATATATAATCTATTTATTTTCAGTTTTCAACATTGATTTTCATGAGAATTTGAATTCCAAAATTTCTCCCTGTCTCTCCCACCCCCCACCCCAGGACAGCAGGCACCTCATCTACCCCTTCCTCCAGTCTGTCCTCCCTTCTATCACCCCCCCCTTCTTCCATCCTCCTCCCCTCTATTTTTCTGTATGGCAAACAAGACTTTTATACCCCATTGCCTGTACATCTTATTTCCCAGTTGCATGCAAAGCCAATTTTTACCATTCATTTTTAAAGCTTTGAGCTCCTTATTCTTTCCCTTCCTTCCTCCCCACCTACCTTCATTGAGAAAGCAAGTAATTAGATACAGTTTATATATGTATAGCCATGAAAAACATTTTCATAACAGTTATGTTGTGAAACATTAACCACATTTTCCTCTGTCCTGTCCTTCCCTCCATTTATTCCGTTCTCTTCCTTGACCTGTCCCCCCATAACAGTGTTTGCTTCTGATTACCCCTTTCCCCAATTTGCTCTCCCTTCTTTCATCTCTCTCCTATCCCCTTCCCTGCTGCCTTCCTTCAGGGTAAAATAGATTTCCATACCCAATCGAGTGCATGTTATTCCCTCCTTAAGCCAAATCCCGTGACAGTAAGGCTCATTTATTCCCTTTCACTCCCGCTCTTCCCCTCCATTGTAAAAGCTCTTTCTTGCCTCTCTTATGTGAGATGGTTTACTACATTCTACCTCTCCCTTTTTCTTACTGCTAGTACATTCCACTCAACAGTAAATTTTATTTTTTGGGTATTCTTCCTTTATATTCAGCTTGCCCTGTGTCCTCTGTTTGTGTATACATACATATATGCATATGTATATATACATACATGTACATGCATATACATATACCTATATATACAAGCATAATATACACATACGTACCTATACACATCAGATACCATGGGGGAAATGCCACAAATGGAAAGAACATAAATTATAAGTGTCTCATAACATTTATGTACTTCCAATATGTGACAGAGTGCTTTTCAGACAAAGCTCAGTAAATGTGGTTAATTACAATAACAATATAATTGTAAAAATAACTTCTTTTCTGCCCTGTTCTTCCAAGGTCAAAGAGTGGTTTTTTTAGCTATATTATAGAAGTATATATAATTATTCAAGTCAACTATTCCCTCTGCTGCTGTTGTTGACAGTATTAATACAAAAAGTAGTGGGTACATAAGGGAATTAGTTATATGGCGCAATGGAACACAATGTCATCATTTATTTCACTTATTTAACCATACCTATTGGGCCTAGCCCATTCAAGCCACAAAGCCATAGACAAGATATCATTATTCACCAGTGTTTATCTAAATTGTATTCATTTACAGAATGAGGGGAAATATTACAGTGTGTGAATGAGGTTAGAATACCAGAGTGATTTCTTGGACACTTCTCTGTCTCCATTCAGCTCCAACACCTGATGAGATCTCTGGATCTCTAACTTTGACAATGTTTTTGCTAGTGATATCACTTCCTAAATTCTACCTACCATCTCCAACTTACCTTTCCCCTCTTCCTTCTATCCCTCCCTGTTTCTCCACTGTATTTAATGTATATCAAATGCTTATTATTGATATATTTAATTTGCCTTTTATGGTTTCACATATGAATGAAGTTCATGAGATGCTTGGTCTGACCATCTTTTCCTTTGTGTTTGTGTGATCTTCTTTTAGGTAGATCCTAATTAGTAAAAATAGCAAGTTCTTATCCCTTCTTGATCATTTCTTCTTAGGCCTTTGGGCCTTGTTTCTTTTCATTATTAAAAGCAACAAAATAAAAAAAAAACTACCCCAAGACTCATCTACACACACATACACATACATATATGTGTATATATGTGTTACATATATATTTAATTTTCTCTGTTATTCCACAAACTAGTGGAATTCTGAAGCAATTCGTGCATCTTGCCACATTTTTTATACTTGACAAGCCCTTATATTTGGATGATATAGCAAAAGAGATAACTATTGATGCCATCCTGTCATAATATTACTCCCTTCCATATCTATATTGGTGTGATGTAATTCTCATTTGCAAAGTTGTATATCTTTTAAGTTTGCAACAGTAAAAACCAAACAAAGCAATGCAACATGACTATACTCACAAATATCCTCTGTATCAACAAGCAGCCTATCAAGTTGAATACATTCGTCAGGCAATGATGGGCAGAATATAGCACAGCTCTATTTGCATGTGTGTTTGGGGACATGCCACTTATATATTTCTTTTTATGAATAAAAGGAGAGTGTTATGTTTTTATGACCTGTCACCCTCTCAGATGAATTTTCAATGACATATTAGGAGTTTTCTTCCATTAACAAGTCTTCAGGAATTATATGACAATAGTAAAATACTAGGGAAAACATATAAGCCATATGAAGGGTTAGCAAGCAATATTAGCAAGCTCACAGTGGAGATAAAATTGGATTAAATTCAGCAAACATTATTAAGTGTGTATTATGTGCAAGGCAGTGGGCATACAAAGGGAAGCATAAAACGGTCCATGACCTCAAGGAGTTTTCTTTCAACTGCATCCTAGTGGGGGGTACAATATACATGTACACAGATAAACATATAAAATAATTTGAGGCAGGAGAGAGTACTAACATCTAAGGAAGGAAGAAAGAAGATGTCTTAGGAGTGCCGCCCAAGAAGAAGCATTAGTGGTGAGACAGGAAAGAAGGTAAGAATTCTAGGAGCCAGAAGTAAGAAATGAGTTTATTTTAAGTGTAGAAAGCAGCCTTGTGGCAGCACAGAGACAGAAGGTGGAATGTCAAGTTTTGGGAAAAGCTAATAGGTCAGTTAGACTGAAACACAGGCCAGGATTATTTTATCATAAGACCAATAGGGTATCGAAGACTTTTGATTAGCGGAATGACATGATCAGAACTATGTCATGGAAATACTTATTTGACCATTGTATGGAGGATGGATTGTAGAAAGGAAAGACTGGTAGCAGGGAAACAAATTAGGAATACATTGTAACAGTCTAGGCAAGATATAATGAAGACATGAACAAGAATGGTAGCCACTTGAGTGGTTAAAAGGAAGGATAGAAAGAGTCATTTATTAAGGGTCTTACTCTGTGCCAGACCTTATGCCAAGTGCTTTATCTCATCCTCACAATAACCCTGAGAAGTATGTGATATTTTTACCTCTATTTTACAGGGTAGGAAGCTAAGTAAATAGAGGTTAAGTGACTTGTTTAGGGCCACATAGAACTCGGGACTTACTATCTCCATGCCTAGCACAATATCCATTGGGAGATAGATGAGAGGCATGGTGGATCTTGAATGGATAAGGATTGATAGTTAATGGTATAAAGAAGGTGAGGGAGAGGCCTAAGAGGACTAAAGAAAAGTATGTTTAAAGACCTTTAGTACTGATGACCTCTGAATTATTTTCACTTCAAAATTTTTAGAATATTAACATCTATGATTTTTTTTCATTTATTTATTTCCCATTCCCCTTGGAATACACTGAAAATTGGTTGCTAATTTTTTAAAAGTTACATTACTTTGAGGGTAGATTTATTCAGATGTATTCATATTTCCCAATTTCACCTTTGTGGGGGAAAAATGTTATTATAGACTTGATGAACACTGTCATGAACATTTTAATATGAAAAGAAATAAGAAGAGAATTCATATGAAAATAATTCTACATTAAATAAAGCTTGTTTTCATTGCAGTATATGTGTGTATACTAAATTCACCATGTGAGTTCCAAACATGTTCTGCTTAATGATGTTTACTTATGAAGCTTCTATTGTCTTCTAATCCCCTTCCATCCCCAAGTTTAAGCCTCCAGATATATCCCTTGTAAAGAGCTTGTAGGGTCAAGCAAAACAAATCCACATAATAGAGCAAAATATTTAAATCTGTTTCTGTTTATTGTTGCAGGCTTTATTGTTGATTATCCGGAATTGTGGCTGATCACTGAACCAATAAGAGTTCTTAAATCTTTTTCCCCCTTAAAATTTCATAATCATCATAAAAGTATTCTCCTAATTCTCCCTACTTTACTCTTCATCAGTTTGTAAAAATTTTCTTCAATTTCTCTAAGTACAACCCTTTTATCCTTTCTCAAGACATATTAATATTCCATTATTTCCTTATGCAAATATTTGTTCATTCATCTCACAATTTATGTGAATGTCTTTAATTTTGACTTCTCTGTTACAAAAAGGTGTTCCTATGAATATTTTTTCTGACTTAATCTTCTTAAATACCATTTCTGTTTCCCATATAGTACATTGAGGATTTAGGAGTTAGAATCCAAATACAGGAGCTAATAATAGACTACATTTGGCACATTGAAGTTTGAAAATTTGTTTTATGTTTACCCATTTTGTCCTCACAACAACTGTTAGATATACACTCTAGGAATTAGTATTGTAATTTTATGGATAGGGAGGGCAGAACAAGACAGTGGAGTACTGACAAATTTTCCCTCAAAGCTCCCCCACTAAATAGCCACAGAAAATTCCAAACCTAATTCTGAGATTAAATGTCAATAAAAAAACCATACTAAATCATTTTTTCCATCACAGAGTAATGTAGGAATATAGAGAGTCTGTGGACAATGAAGTGAGGACTGGCTGGTGGCACAGTGAGGTAGAATTGCAACTTGATTGTGAACTTTAAAGGTGAAAGGGGAATCATTGGTGATACTGGCCATACCCAACACACAGGGACAATGAAGTGACTGAATATATGGGAGAGAGAGAGAGATAGAAACACCAGGGCCACCACCAATGTTTGCAGGATCAAGAGCACTTAGTAGTCATCCATTACCTAATTCCAAGTCAAGTTTCAGTGCAGAGAAGAATGAGATACTGGTCATGAGGGAACATTGGCCATACTTGGGTGAGGACTTCATTCTAGGAAGGCAATCATTAGACTTCTCTTGGAATAATTCCATCTTGGAAACAGTAAAAAAAAACACAGACATAGCTATGAATGCATCAGAACAGAAAATACTGAATTTCAAGTAGGTAATCCTTTATATCAAGGTGAGGAGAGCTCAACTCTAACACAAAGTCAAAAGTCAAAAATTTAGCTGGAAAAATTCACAAATAACAACAAAAAAGAACCTGAAGATAAAATCTTCCATTGTGACAGGAAAACTCAAAGTACAAAAAAAGAAAATTACTTAAAAATAATTACAAGAGAACTTTATGAGAAAATTATGAACAAAAGTTAAAAGCCTGGTAAAAGAGGCACAAAAATTGAAAGAAAATAATTCCTTAAACATCAGAACTGACCAAATGACAAGAGATGCAAAACTTGATTGAAGAAACTAACTTATTAAAAATTAAAATTGATTTGTACACAGCAACAACCACAGTGAGCAAGGATTTTTTTCTGGTAGACTTAGAACTTCATTGCAATGCAAGGACATAAAAAATTATCAGTGATCCTTTAAGGCAAAATGCCTTCCACATCCAGAGAAAGAATATGGAATTCAATTGCAGAATGTAGCAGATCATTTTCTTTTGTATTAAATTTGGCTTGTTATATGATTTCTCCCATTCATTTTAATTTTTCTATGCAACATTGCTATGGTAAAAATATATTTAATAGGAATGTATATGTAGAACCTACATAAAATTGTATGCCATCTCTGGAAGGGAGGGGGTAATTAGCGGGGAAGGAGGGGGAGGGAGGGAAAAAATCTAAATTATGTGGTAGTGACTGTAGAACACTGAAAATAAATAGAATAAAATTTAAAATTGATCAAATGAAGCTGATGACCAATGAGACATCAAAAACAGCAAAAAATAATGAAAAGACTGAAAAAAAACAAATTAAATTGAAAATATCTGAAAAAATGAAAATATAAGAAAAACAACTAACTTTGAAAACAGATTGAGGAGAGACAATTTAACAAGTTAGACTACCTTAAAGTTATAATCAAAGAAAGGGTCTAAATATTGTATTTTAAGAAATTATAAAAGAAAACAACCCAGATACTAGAAGACAATGTAGAGAGTGAAAGTATTCACTGGTCATCACCTGAAAAAAAAATTTCCAAATGAAAACTCAGGGATATCCAGTCAAAATCTAAAACTTCCAAATCAAGAGAAAATCCTGAAAGTAGTCAGAAAGAAATAATTCAAATACCATGGAACCAGAGTCAGTATCACACAAGAATTAGCAGCTACTACAATAGAGAAGTGGAGGACTTGAAATATGATTTTATGGAAAACAAAGGAGTTAGGATTACAACCAAGAGTAACCTACCCAGAAAAACTAAGTGTAATCCTACAGTGGAAAAATGGAGATTTAATGAAATAGAGGACTTTTAGGCATACCTGATAGAAATACAAGAGCTGACTACATTTGGCATTTAAACATTAAACAGAAAAGAAATATAAAACATTAACTTGAGTGAGAAATCATAATGGATTTAGGGAGATTAAACTCTTTGCATTCCCATATGAAAATATCAAATAATTCCCATATTAGTGTTGATAATATTATCATCACTAGTGCAGTTAGAAGCAGTCTGTTTGAATAGATACCATGGGTATAAATCTTTTATGTTGGGATAATCTCAAAAGAAGAGCGAGTGAGAAAGAGGGAAGCATTTGGGAGAAAGGGGAAGGGAGAAGATAAATGGGGAAATGATAAAATATTTTTAAAAAATGTACAAAATGGAATTTTTATGACAGAATGATTAACATTAGGTGGAGCAAATTACAATTTGACCTTTATCTGAAACTTGTCTTTATCAACAGGGAAATGGGAAGGGATGAGCTTAAGGGAAAGGCAGAATGATAAGAAGGAGGGTAGATTAAGGGAAGTAATATTCAGAAACAAAGTAGACTTTTGAGGGGGCAAACAGTAAAAAAGTAAAGGATAAAGAGAAGAGCATAGAAATTGAAGGAAATATACAATTAACAATCAAAACTGTAATGTGAATGAAGTGGATTCATTCATTAAAGAGAAGAGGATAGCAGAATAGATTTGAAACCAGAACCAAATATATGTTGCTTAAAAGAAGTATATTT
>CM053773.1:58842279-58854667 GCA_028658325.1 Potorous gilbertii
ACTGGCTTTTTGAACCTCTTTTGCCAATTGAGTTAGCCTATTTTTCAAGGTGTTATTTTCTTCAGCATTTTTTTGGGTCTCCTTTAGCATGGTGTTGACCTGCTTTTCGTGCTTTTCTTGCATCTCTCTCATTTCTCTTCCCAGTTTTTCCTCCACCTGTCTAACTTGATTTTCAAAATCCTTTTTGAGCTCTTCCATGGCCTGAGCCCATTGAATATTTATTTTGGATGTTTGGGATACAGAAGCCTTGACTTCTATGTCTTTCCCTGATGGTAAGCATTGTTCTTCCTCATCAGAAAGGAAGGGGGGGAATCATCTCCTCACCAAGAAAGTAACCTTCTATGGTCTTATTATTTTTTCCCTTTTCTGGGCATTTTCCTAGCCAGTTACTTGACTTCTGACATTCCTTTCCACACCCACCTTGCCTCCAGATCTGCCCAGCTAGTGCTTGGGGTCTGAGATTCAAATGCTGCTTCCCAGCCTCCGGGCTTTTGGTGGGGGTGGGGCTGCTATTCAATGTGAGATTAAGTTCAGGTGCTTAGTAGGGGCAGGGCTACTATTTAGTGGGAGATTAAGTTCAGCAGCTCGGATCAGGGCAGGGGCACTGCACGGGGCTCAGCTCCCTCAGGGGGTTTATGTAGAGACCTTCAATAATGGATCTGGGCTCCTGCCTGCTTTGGGAGCCCCTATCTGCTGCTGCCTCCCCAGAGGGCCTGAGTTATGGAGACACCCTGCTCCCCTGTTGGCCAACCATAAAAATTCTCTCACTAACCTTTGCGCCTGTGGGTGGAGGGACCTGCAGGGCCACTGGAGATTCTGTCCCTGAAGCCTGCTCAGATATGCTCCTCTCAGTGCTGTGGGGCCAAGGCAGGACTGGGCACTGCTCCAGGTCCGGTGCACTATGGACCTTTGGTATCTGTTTCTATTCTTCTTTTGTTGAAGTGAAAAAGGCAGAAATAGAAAACATGATCTTGGAAAAAGCCAAAACAAAAATAAAGCTAATTAAAACTAATATTCAAGAAAACTCCATTTTTACTAAAAGGGACCATCTACAATGAACATCAACACTGAATACAGATGCACCAAATGGCATGGCATCCAAATTCTTGAAGAAAAAGTTAAATGAATTACAAGAGAAAAATGGATAGTAAGACTGAATAGTGGAATCCTCAATTACCTCTATCAAAGCTAGATAAATCTAATCATTAAATAATTACAAAATAAGATGAATAGAATTTTAGAAAAGTTAAATATGATAAATCTCTAGAGAATGTTAAATGAAAATAGAAAAAAGTATATTTCATCTTCAGCAGTTTATGGCACCTTCACAAACATTGACAACATAATGGAACATAAAAACCTCAAAAGTAAGTACAGGAAAGCATAGATATTAAATACTAACTTTTAAGAATATAAATTATATTCCATAAAGGGTCTTAGAAGTACAGAGAAAGTATTAATTGAAAATTTCATAATCTAATCCTGAAGAATGAGAGGGTCAAATAACAAATTATAGACATAATCAATAATTTTATTGAAAATGATGAAAATAATGAGACACCATGAAAATTTGTGTGATGCAAAATACTACCTATGAGAAATTTTATATCTCTAAATTATTACATTAATAAAAGAAGGAAAGGGCATTATCAATAAATTGGGCACATAAATAAATAATCTAGAGAAACAACAAATAAAAAATTACAAATTGAAATAGAAATTTTAATAATCAAAGCAAAGATTAATAAAACTGAAAGTAAAAGAATTGTTGAATAATAATTAAAACTGTGACAGTTCCATGAAAATAATCCCAATAAAATACTTAAACAATTGATTAACTTGATTAAAAAAAAAAGATGAGAGTCACATTATCAGTATCAAAAATGATAAGAATAGGGGAGTGGAGTCTAGATGATTTATTAGAGGCAGGAACTCGCCTGAATTCTCCCAAATTCTCTTCTAAACAGCTTTCAAATAACACCTCAAATTCAGTTCTGGAATGGCAGAGTCAACAAAAGTTTGTGGCAAAACAATTTTCCAGTCCAGGACAACTTGGAAGGTCAACAGGAAATGTCTATTACACTGGGGTAGTGGTTGGACCTGATGCTCAGCACACCTTGGCAATTCTAGCAGTAGATCTTAGAGGCAACTATAACCATAGCAGCAGTAGTTTTGAGAGTTCTCACAGATAGTAAGGCATCAGAAACCTGATCAGAAAGAACATACAGGGGACCTTTTTCTGGTGCTAGGTTAATTGAGTTGTCCAAGGTATAATAATGTGGCAAATCTCATACACAATTCTAGATCACAATTCCAAGAAAAAGAGGAACACTACCACTCATACATAGCCTCAGGTTGCAAGGGGCCTTGGTAGAAACTCCAAGGAAGAGAAGTGTGCTTGTGGTCACTCACAAGGGATTAGAACCCTAGTCTTGTTTCCAAGGCAGAAAGGAGCACTAGTGCTTTGGGCTGCCAGAAAGCAAGGAGCCTGGTCAGAGTTCTGGAGCCAGGAGGAATACTAGCATTTTGCAGCAACAAGGGATCAAAATGCCATAGTATTAGCATTCACAAAGGAAAAATTAACTGAATTGTAGGAAGAAATAAATAATAATATAGTAATAATAGATGACTTTAATGATCTTTTCTCAGAACTTTAGAAATCTGTCTTAAAGATGAAAGAGAAAACATAGAATTGAATAAATTGCTAGAGAAATTAGAACTAAGAAATTTATGGCATCTGAATGAGGCTTCTAAAAAATGAATGAAGGGGAAGGGAAAAAGCATTAAAAGTATTATTTCATTTGATTCTCACAACAACTTTGAGAGGTAAGCACTATCACTCTCCCCATTTTACATCTGAGAAAACTGAGATAAACATAGGTTAATTGAGTTGTCCAAGGTATAATAACCAGTAAGTGTCTGAGGTCAGATTTGAAGTCATCTTCATGACTTCAGGCCCAGCTTGCTAGTCACTGTGCCATCATTGACTTCTCAAAAATGTATCTCCCAGTACTATTTGTAACTTACAAAAATTGACCTTATATTTTGCCACAGAAATTATTGAAAATAAATATAAAAAGGCAGAAAGATTAAATATATTCTTTATAGATCAGAATATAAAAAATAATCAGTTCAGTGAGCACAAACAAAAAATACAGATATAAAGTGAGGTTAATTGATTAAATCCTAAATAGTCAATGAGTCAAGAACACATGATAGAAACAGTCTATCAGTTAGTTAAGCATTTGCTAAGCCCCTGCTATGTGCCAGGTACTGTGCTAAATGCTAGGAATACAAAGAAATGTAAAAGACAAGAGCTAATAATGAAATGTAGAAGACAACATGTAAACAACTATGTACAAACAAGTTATAGTTAAGACAAATAGGAAATTAACAGCTGGAAGGCACTAGAATTAAAAAGGATAGGTAAAAAAAAATTCTGTAGAAGGTGAGATGGCACTTGAAAAAAAATGGAAGCTAGGAGGTTGATATGAGGAAGGAAAGCATTTCAGGCATGGCTGAGAGCCAGTGAGAGTCAACTGAGAAATGGAGTGTCCTGTTTGAGGAACAGCAAGGAGGTTAATGTCATTGGACCAAAGAGTGAGTATGTGTGAGAGGTTAAGTTATAAGAGAACTGGAAAGGCTAATAATAGCTGTTGTCCTTCCTTCTTTAAGAGGACCAAAATGGCATCACTTTGTTAGAGTCAAGTTACAGTGTATCCAGTGTGATCAAACGTATATGAGCTCGGAATCTCTACCACAGACCGGGCATAAAATAGTACAAGTGAACATTTGCAATGGATTCTCTAAATTTGGGCATCTCACATTTTTTTAAATCTACCTCAATTCTATTTTGCTAATAGAGCACAGCAACTTCTCTGATGAGGGCACTCCATGTTGGGTGGCCCTGTGCCAGTGCTTCCCATGTCACGTAATCAATTCCAAAATTCTTCAGAAAGACCCTGAGAGTGTCCTTGTATCACTTTTTCTGACCACAATGTGAACACTTTCCTTGTTTGAGTCCTCCATAAAGTCATCTTTTTGGCAAGTAAACGTTTGTCATCTGAACAAAACGGCCAACACATTGGAGTTGTAATCTCTGCAGTAGAATTTGAATGCTTGCCAGTTTAGTTTGAGAAAGGACCTCATTGTCTGGTATTTATTTTATCTTCAGAATCTTCCTAAGACAATTGAGATGGAAATATTTCAGTTTTCTGGCATGGTGCTGGTATACCATCCAGGTTTCACAGGCATACAACAATGAGGTCAGCACAATGGCTCTGTAGGCCTTCAAATTATCAGTCTAATATCTCTTCTCTCCTACATTTTCCTTCAGAGACTGTCAAACACTGAGCTACAAACATTATTTGGGTAAGGGCTGTCTCCATCCTGTTAAGGCAAATCATTGACAACCAATTTTAGAGGAAAGGCAAACCAAGCCATTGGCTCATTTTTATGTGGTTGAAGTTTATACCCAGCATCTCTCTCCTCCCCTGATATTCAGTCTTTATTGACTACTCTATCCTTATCACTATCTCATTAGTGTCCTGATTCACTCTATTCCCTTTCAAGCCCATTCTCTAACCCCTAATTTATCCTAAAAGGTAAATGACTGATAAAAAACTTTGCATGGCATCCCTCATGAGAATGAAATCCTGTGGAATCTGAGAAATCACTCAATGGTCAGAGGAAGATTTGAAAGGCCATCAGATTCTTCTCTGCATTACTAAAATTCACCCCATTGTAGATTATCACTTACTGATCCTTTCTGAATATAATGCTTACTATGAGTAGGAACACCATTTTACTTATCTAAAAAGCTTACTCTTTCCTTTGTAACAATTCCATTTGACAACTGAAATAAAATAGATGTGTTAGAGTGTTTCATACTTAATGCTGTATAATTTTAAAAGTTTGTCTTAAATAGTTTAAATATTTATTATGTAAAAATTGTTAGCAAGGCAAAATGGATATGAGCACGTATTTAAATAAGCATGCAAAATTATTGCAATGATGCATATTTTTCATCTGATAAATTATAACTTATGCATTGTGGAAATATTATATATTAAAATATTTCCTATTAATGGAGATGACACTTAATAATATGTACAGTTCTAAAAGATGCACTAATTAACATAAGGCCAAGAAGAAAGAAAAGTATTTCTTTAAACTTTACAAAGTACTTAGAAAGAAATTTGACATATTTAATTATATTTTGATATTTGATATATTTTGATAATTTGATATACTTAATTATAACTAATTGTAAATCATGGATTTTAAAATCAGAACAATCATTGCAATGTTTTAACATCAATCTGCAACCATCATTCTGTATTACATTTTGTCATATTTTCACCTGGACAGCAAAAATCTGTCAATAAATCTTTTTTGAAGATACATAGTACTGAGTTATACATGATCATTTGAATGACCTTATCAAGGAAATAGCTTTTTGATCATTTTGCAAAACTACTTTGAATTTATTGGGATATTTCATGCCATAGAAAAAAATATAGACATCCCACAGATAATAACAGCAAAGGCAATCAAAACAGTTTTAACATGTTGTCAAAATCCTATTTAAGAGATTTCAGAGGCACTTTACAATTGTAAAGAGTCAGAAGGGAATACCTATTGGATAAGGATAGAGTGGAGACATATAAATGACAATAATTTAACTATTCATAAGAAAATAATATGCTTTACTCCTCTGAACAACTACAAAATAGCTACGAAATTTCCTGAAACTCATTGCCTCTGCTATTCACAAATGAGACATCAAACAGGAATGAGCTGCACTAGATAAAGCAAATAAGGGAGCCAGTCCAAATACATAAAGTTAATACTTAGAAAATCTAAGAGATGCTTCATTCTGACATTAGTAATGGTACAACATTTTTGTTCATTGTCTACATATCAATATAAATTTTATATATGAAAATACCCTCGAGATCTAAGTTAGACAGTAGATTTTTAGTGTTCTGATAATTCTGAGTGTTCCAGGCAATTCTCTAAAACTATAAATTGCTGAAGAGTTGCCCATCTGGCTGTCCTAGTAAAGGAAATTTCCTCATGAAGGTTTTCCTATACCACTAAAATAACAGGAATCAGAAAAAGAAAAAAATAAGCATGCATTTGTGGCAACTAACATATATTTTGAACATATCTTGGACTCCTCCCTCCTAACTTTCCAATCTTCTTACATCTTACTCCCCAACACATATTCTTTGACACAGTGATACTGGCCTCCTATCTTTTCCACAAACAAGACACTCTATTTCTTGGTTTTGGTATTTTCTTTGGCTATCCCCCATGCCTATAATGTTCTCTCTGTTCCACTCCAACTATTGATCTCTGACTTTAAGTCTCAACTAAAATTTCACCTTGTACAAGAAACTTTTCTTAGCTCCTCTTAGTTACAGTACTTTTCCTCTTTTAATTATTTCCAGTTTATCACACACATGTGCACACACACACACACACAGAGCTTGCTTTGTAGGCATTTGTTTGCATGTTGTCTCCCCCATTTGATTGTAAGTTCCTTGAGATCAGACAGTCTTTTGCCTCTTTTGTATCCCCAGAACTTAGCACTTAATAATGGATACATTAGGCACTTAAAAATGTGTTTTGATTGGATAATTAAATCCAATTTCTACAGGTTACCTTTATGACTCAAAAGGATGCTTGCCCTTTCCCAAAGTATGAAGCTTACACAAGAGAAATAAAGATGTATAAAGAGGACCAGACTTTACAGGCATGAGACTTATGCTCTTTCTGGTTGTACTAGTTTTTATGTGAGCAAACGCAGTGGAAAAGACAAGTATAAGACCACCATCCATAAACATCATCCAATTCATGTCTTCCCAATGAGAAAAAGCATATTTGTCCCTAAAGAGTTGTTTCTAATTCAAAGTTAATTAGTTTTGCAACCTCAAAGAAAATAGAAAGTGGAAAAAAAACCAGATAAGTAGATGTAGCCGTTGTTGCAGGAAGAAATCATTTTTAGTAAGGCTGATTAGCAGGCATATGTAGATTTCAGCCTCTGCAGTTGATACCTAAATGGTCAAACAAATGAAAGGATCTTCTAGGATGGGAGCAGTTTATTAAGATGGTGATTTAAAGATAGATCATGTAGTAAGTATATTAACAGGCAAGCTTAGACTACCTCAAAATTGAGGCAGAGTAGAGTGTTGAAGAAGAACATTGTACTGAAGGTCAAACACCTCATTTCAAGATGGGGCTTTATTACCAATGTGTGATGTGACTTTGGGAAAGTCATTTGACCTCTAGACTTCAGGTTTTCCTCTTAAAAATTGAGACATTAGATTAGAAGAACTTTAAGATCTTTTCCAGCTGTAACATTCTAGGGATTTATAGTAAACTGAAAATTCTCTTTAAACCAACTTCCTTGGAACAATTTTAAAACGCAGGCGTGTTGGGGAACAAGTAACGTCCTAATTTATATAAATAGAGGAATTGGAAAGACATGGAAACATGGAAAACTTGTGAAATTCATGTTGTCTTCTATAACCCCTTAGCTTCTCTATCTGAATTCCTTTTCCTCCTTGTGATCCCATTCCTCATATCCTAGATATTCAGTGTTCTTCTATCAGGTTTCCAGAGCCCCTTGTTGAAGCCATGTATTCAAGCTTATCCTATCCAGAAGGCATTTTAATATTAAAAACATTATCCCAGGGGAGGAGCCTAGATGGCGGAGTAGAAAGACACACTTATGCTAGCTCCAAAACCACAGCCTAAAAAATATCTGTAAAGAAGAACTCCTAACAAATTCTGGAGCAGTGGAAGCCACAGAACAACAGAGTGGAGGAGATGTCTGTTCCAGAAAAAGCTGAAAAACTCTCACAAAAGGTCCGTCACACACGGGCCCAGAGCAGAACCCAGCCCTACCTTGTCCATGCAGCCCCGGGAGGAGCAGATCTGAGCAGGATTCAGGGACGGAATCTCTGGTGGACACGAGGGTCTCTCCACGCAAAGACACTGCAGGTCAGTGAGAGAGACTTCTGGGCAGGCCGAGAGGGTAGTGGGGAGTCTCCATAACTCAGGCCTCCTCGGGAGGCAGTGGCAGAGGCAGCTGTGGCCAGAGGCTCCCAGAGCAGGCAGGAGCTCAGCAGGAGGTCCATTACTGAAGTTATCTGCATAAACCCCCTGAGGGAACTGAGCCTGGGAGGTGGCCCTGCCCCCACCTGAGAATCTGATTTAATGATACCCTGAATAGCAGCTCCACCCACTGCTGAAAGCCCTGAGGCTGGGAAGCAGCATTTGAATCTTAGACCCCAACAACTAGCTGGGTGGATCTGGGCAAGGGTGGAGAGGAATCTCAGAAGTCAAGTAACTGGCTGGAAAATACCCAGAAAAGGGAAAAAAAATAAGACCATAGGAAGTTACTTTTTTGGTGGAGAGGAATCTCAGAAGTCATAAAATTTGTATTTTTCCAACCAACAGTCATTTTTAATTCTCTCATCACCTTACCTTAACACCACCAATGTTAGAAAAAAAAATAAGAAAAATGAAAACCAAATCTGTTATAATTAATATACACAGTCAAGCAAAACCCATACTGCCCTTGCCCCAAATCTGTGTCTTCTGTATATGTACCAGAGGAGATATGAGGTCAACTGTTAAGACTGACTACTCCTGAGACGCATAGTTCATTGACTTGGTGATCAGGCAGATATTTCAATTTCTCAGTTTCTAGGATTACTCTGAACCCAAGGTGATGTACCTTCAACAGCAGGAATGAATATCCTTTCAGAATCCACGACACAGAATTCTTGTCTCTGTGTCACTTTTCTTCTTCAGTTTTCTTGAATCCAATAAAAAGCAGTGTATATTGAGATGAAAAAAACATTGGCACCATTATTTTACATAATAATCTATAATTATTTTTTCATTGACTGAAATTACTCATGACTTTAGCTATAAAATGTGGAAAATAATACCTGAGTAAATTATGTCACAGGGTTGCTATGAAACACAAATGATATCATGTATGCAAAGAACTTCAGAAACTTTAAAGCATTATGTAAATGTCAGTCATTAATATTATCTAATATTGTGAATTGAGATATTTTGATTATTCAAATAGTGAGCAAATGTGTTAACATTGTATAGACAAATTTTGCATACATATATTCCATCTATTTAATTTGACATATGCAAATCCATCATTTTCAGATGATCATAAAGTAAAAACATTTTTCTTTTTTTGCAGCCAAACTACTTACACAAATGGAATTTGCCAAAGCAATAAAATGTTGAAGATAACAAATCATCATATTTATTCCATATACTCCTGATATTGATTTAGGTACACTTAACCTGAGAACTACCATTTACAGAGAGAAAAAACGTGGAAAAATAGAGAAAGCATGAGTTGGATTCAAGGAAAAGTGACTGGCAGGGGCAGGACTTTGGTAGTAATCTACTTGTTAGCAATGGATGTTACCATGGACACCAGTACAGCACAATAAATCATGAGTGGGAGACAAGGAAAATTATGAGAACTAAGAATAGTTTCTCTACATACAGCCTTCATGTAGCAGGTAATTATTTACTTGGAATGTATTTGCTGAAAGCTATCCTTTCAGTGGTGACCGATCCTTCTGTTATAATGTCACAGTTCCCTGGCTTGTAGTGAAAGGAATACAGGGAAAACTTTCAATTAAATATTGTTAAAAGCTCAGGTTAGGCTGGCATTTCCATTTCAGTTTGTTGTTTACAGGATTTAATATACTGGTCCCTTCAAATTGTAAAACCTTATGACATTTGCACAGAAAGTTTCAGGTATGATATTTTCTCTAGAAAAATTATACACCATACATGAAGATCTGATGAATGGTTCCCTGTTTAAAATGACAAAAAATATTCGTTATTTTAATTATTTCATCTCTCAGAGAATGAACTTTGAAAAATAATTATTCATTTAGTAGAAATATAGTTCTGCTTCAGTGTAGTTTATTGAATTTTTTTTTTGTAGAAAGACTTTGTGCTTATTGTATCACTAAATGTTTCCTGGACCACAGTGCTCATTGTGTGGTCATATAACAAAAAGACATAAATTATGCTACCATCATCTTTGGAAGCTTGTCCTGTTTCATATGTGTTGCCTGTGCTTAGTAGAAGACTCATGAAGTACCAAGATAACATTAAAATATGATCATGATTCAGAGATGTATGTGCAGAAATATAATCCACTATGACATCACAATTTCACCAGACTAATTCCATGTTATGAATGGAGGGTTTTTAGAATCTTGAAAAAAGAAAAGATTTACTATTTTGGCTCTATTGTGTAAAATATATACAAATGGATGTTGGCAGATTCAAAAAAAGAAGACAGCTGGGGACCTGAATTGTGAGTTGATTAGATTTTTTAGTTGATTTGACCCTCTAAAACTTTCGACTTTTATGATACCTGTATGCCTGACCCTCCAGTCAACATAGCCATTGTCTAGACCTATCCCATGTATCCCTTACTGACTCAGTCACATCAGTAAGGTATGGTGTAGGGAATGATAACATACAAAACCTGAGAAAATAAGACCACTGAACAATGGAGACTATGAGATTAAAGTAGGCATGATTATTGCTGATTATTACAGAACTTTCCAGAGAAATCCATTTTCAACTTAGTAATGTCATTTTTAAAACCACAGCTGTTTTCTTACAAAAATTTATAATTACTCCAGCATTTTCTATTTGTCATCCTTTGAAACCATTTGCACTAACTAGTTTACATTTTTAAAAAATGATTAACAGGATAAAAATAAGTATCCCACTTTGGGAAGACAGTTTCAGTAAGTATTTTTTAATTTCATCTTAGCTAATTATTATATTAATATAAAAACCCCAACGAGCTTGATGGAGGTTTAAAAACTTTATTTGTTGTTGTTGTTGAGTCATGCCCAAATCTCTGTGACTTCATTTGAGGTTTTCTTCCAAAGATACTAGAGTGGTTTGACATTTCTTTTTCTAACTTATTTTATAAATGAGAAAACTGAGACAAATAGAATCCAGTGACTTGCCTAAAGTCACATAACTAGTAAGCATCTGAGGCCAGATTTGAACTCAGGAAGATGAGTCTTCCTGACTCTAGGTTTGATGCACTCTCTACTGTGTCACCTAGTTTATCTAATAATTCCCAGCATTTCTAGTGTGTCAAACCCCCTTCATTATATATATCATAAAGTTCAATCACATTATACTTTATAATGACTAGTTCAAAGTTATCATCATAATCATTTTAGCTAGAATAGCCATGTCAGGCATTGGTAAAGTACTAATAAATGGGTCAGTTGTTCCCATATCCACTCCCCCCAACCACTAACCCAAACCAAAAACCAACTTGGTGATGACAAGATGATAAAGAAATTTGTGAGGGGCGGAAACAAGATGGGAGGGGTGAGCCAAGATGGTGGAGTAGAAAGACTCTTATATGCTAGCTCCAAACCCACAGCCCATGGATTTCCTCTAAAAAGAACTCCCAACAAATTCTGGAGAAGGGAAAGTCTTGCAGAAACAGAGTGAAGGAGATTAACGTTGCAGAGTGCCCTGAAAAACCGATCCCAAAGGTCCATTGAGCACCAGATAGGAGTGGAGCCCAACCCTGCCCTGGCTGCGTGGCACTGAGAGGAGCAAGCAGACCCAAGCAGGCTTCAGGGACAGAATCTCCAGTGGCCGCGAAGGTCCCTCTACCCACAGACACACAGGTCAGTGAGAAAGACATCTGGACAGGTTGAGAGGGGAGTGGGATGTCTCCATGACTCAGGCCCCTTCGGGAAGCAGCAGCAGAGGCAGCAGGCAGCCAGAGGCTCCCAGAGCAGGCAGGAGCTCAACATCAGCTCCATTACAGAAGGTCTCTGCATAAATCCTCTGAGGGAACTGAGCCTGGGAGGTGGCCCTGCCCCCACCTGAGAATCAGATTTAATCATACCCTGAATAGCATCCCCGCCAGCCACTGAAAGCCCTGAGGCTGGGGAGAAGCATTTGAATCTCAGACCCCAAGCACTAGCTGGGTGGATCTGGGCAAGGGTGGAGAGGAATCTCAGAAGTCAAGTAACTGGCTGGAAAATGCCCAGAAAAGGGAAAAAAAATAAGAACATTGAAGGATACTTTCTTGGTGACCAGATGGTAGCTCCTTTACTTTCGGAGGAGAAGGAACAATGCTTACCATCAGGTAAAGACATAGGAGTCAAGGCCTCTGTATCCCAAACATCTGAAATAGATATCCAATGGGCTCAGGCCATGGAAGAGCTCAAAAAGGATTTTGAAAATCAAGTTAGACAGGTGGAGGAAAAACTGCAAAGAGAAATGAGAGAGATGCAAGAAAAGCATGAAAAACGGGTCAATACCTTGATAAAGG
>CM053773.1:58855167-58879528 GCA_028658325.1 Potorous gilbertii
CAAATGGGGAGAAAATTTTGGAACCCAAAATCTTGTGAAAATGAATGTAAAAAGTTAAATAAATTTATTTAAAAAATAAAAAAAAAATTTTGATTTCCAAATTCTGTCCCTTTCTCCCTCCCCACTATCCTACCCCATATGCCTCATCACCTATCCATTTTGCCACCTATCTTTAGAATATATCTTCTTTAAGACTAGTAAGGATATCCTTTAATATTCACAATACAATTTTGCCCTAATATCAATTTGAAAAAAAAAAGTCTGATATAACAAAAAATTAAGTGCAGAATTCCTGATTTTCCAGACTTTTTTTTAACATTCACTCACCTATTCTTCCTTCCTTTCTTCTATCTATCCATCCAACCAATATTTATTATAGTCTTACTACATACAGAGCACTATCCTAGGTCATGTGGTAGCCAGAACATAAAAATAAGAGACATTCCCTGTTCTGAGAACTTTCCAGTCTTGTATAAGGTGAAACATGGATAACCATTATACATCAAAAGGGATTTAGAAAGTTTCAAAGCATAGTACTTGTGAGATGAAAGGGGAAAAGCCATTTCTGATGAGGTCCTGCTGAAGAAGGCTCTATGAAGGAGAAGTGATTTAAATTAAACTTTAAAGAATGGGTAAGACTCCTAACAATCTTATTCACAATTATATTTATTTATTTTCTTATCTTGAACATATGATATAACACTATAAGGAATAAATTAATTTAATTTTAATTAATTGAATCCTTTAACCTTTATTTACCCCACTGTGTTCATGTTTAATGTGTTTAAAATATATAGAACTTTACATTTCTTATTTAAGGTATAGATATCTAATTTCTTTCTCAAAAATGTAATGTGAATATTAGGGATAAACAGGAGTATTAAATTTCATAGAAAGTTGCCCTACTTATAGAAAGGAAGAATTGCTAATCTCAGCACCTAACTACCAGGGAATTAGACATGAGAGTAAAGTTGATTCCCTCCTTCCTCATTAATAACTAGTTCTTTAACAATGGGATCAGATGTGTATTGTCTCAGAGGTATTTTTGGAATTTATTTCCTGGAATGCTTATCATTCATCAATATTCTTCATAAAATCAAATAAAAAAAGCTGTTTCTGTCTTATGAGTTCAGATTCCTAAAGTTATAGATTTTCTTTCTTCAATAAAAAATTTCTCACAGTTGGAATAGAATCAGAAAAGTAGCTTTAAGAGTTACCTGAAGTACTTGTTCTCCCCTGTGGACTTATGCTACTGTGCTGAAGTTCACCTAGTACTAATTTTGATATTTTGTACATAAAACACTAAAGCACATCTTACTGCTCATTCATAGTTCATTTTATTATTAACTTATTATAATTAGGATAAACAGTACTGAATATCCAATTTGAGTCCCTCATTTCCAGAGTGAGGAGTGTACAAAGTACAGTTTTCTTATAGAGATAAAAAACTGAACCCCAAAGGGATAAATGACTTCCACAATGTATAGATAGATAGATAGATAGACAGACAGACAGATAGATATTCAGTAACAAGATTAAAAACAAAATCTTCAAGTTTTCAGTCCCATGTTCCTTCCCATTGCTTCTTCTCCCCAGTGTGTTATATCACATCTCATCTCTTTTCTATGGTTGTTTGCTAGAAGAAAGTTTTGGGAGGCACAGTATCCTCCTTTGGAGAGAGCTGCTGCAGTGGTGGGAAAGTCAGAACTCATTTAAATTGCCAAGACCAAATTAGAACCAGTGTGGAAGAATTGATTAGATGCCTGTGAAAACAGTTTTTGCTAAGTGGGACTGAATTCAATGCCCAAGGAGTCTGATGAAGTGGACAACAAAGGAGAGTTAAAAGTATGTTGGAAAAAAAGTCTGATTATCTCTTCAAAGGAGTCTAAGAATATACTCCTACATCAATTCAATTCTGAGTGTTGGAGTTAGGATGGGAAGTAATGGTGTGATGGAAAAGGATCTGGACTTGGGATCAGAGATTCTGAGTTCCAATTCCCGATTTGTTCCTTACTGTCTGCCTGATTGATCTTGATGAAATTACAATATGTCTCTGTGCCTTCATTTACTCATCAGTAAAAAAAAATCCATAAAGATTGAGGCCAGATGAACTCTAAAGTCTATTTCAACTAAAAATCCATAACCTCACTTAAACTCTGCTTCTCCCAAAATTAATTCTGACTCAGAACATCTTACTTTCCTAATTGCTATAAATCTTTAGACACGAAAACCTCTCCACCATTAACTCTCCTCTCCTAGGCTAATCCCTATCTAACTAAACCTTGCCTGACCCTGTGGCTATTATATCTTGATCTATCTCTTTATCTGACCTAAATTCCTGTTCCACTCTTTCTTTTCAAACCTCCTTTGTGGAGGTATTTGGAAATATCCTGTTTCCCAGAGCAAAGACCTAGAAAGTAGACTATGTCTTGAGCTTGGAATAACAACAATCCTTTGCACTCTGGATGATCTCATCCTCTGGCAAAGTGTATAGCTTTGGCCAGCTCCACGTGTTCCCTGAGGGATTTAAGATTTTCATATTAATTAATAGCTGTTTAGGTTGTCGGTGTTCCCCCTATTTCACAGGGAACTGTAAACCAAGGTGCTACAACCTAAAGTTATCCATCAAAATCTCCTGGTATATTAACAATTCCTGAATTCCTGTGCTTGTGAACTGAACAAGATTCTGCACTCCTGTTCCAACCACACTAATTTTGGTTCTGTACCCCACTGAATAATTACAAGGCTCAAAGACCCTTAAGACTTAAGACAATCAATTTAAGAACTATTCCCACAGGACCAGGAATGCCTGCATTTTCCACATATGAGCATGTCATGGGAACTTCTAAGAATGATTGTATCATGTTCCAACTTACTTGTGCTTTTTATGTGTAAAAGACCTGCCTTTGCTCCAGCAGGTTAAGCCCTCTTTCTCAGGAGGGGAACTTCTTGCAAATGTTTTCCTCACTCTGAAATTAATTAAACTTACATTTAATCTCTGACATACTTGCCTGTAGCCTGCTTTGTTTCTTCTCCATCCATTCCCAGGTTAGAGGCTGGTTCTATTCCAATTGACACCTCCCTATTATGAAGACACTCCTCTAGATCCTTGAATTTTTCCTGGAAAAAAAAAGTTCTTCCTGGAAATGCCATTTTGGGAAGGGCCCAGATCAGCCATCCTTCCTTTCCCTTATTTCTCTACCATACTTCACCTTCTGGCAATACACCCCTCTTTTCTCACTGGTGGGTTATTTAGAATTTCCATTCTATGGAAGGGCCTAAAGCAGTCAACGTTCATTTTCCAGACTTCACTGTAATACCCCTAAGCAGATACAGCACCACCCCCTACCATTTTACCTCTTTTCTATGGAGTGGATTCTCTCATTAGAATGTAAGTTCTCTGATGAATATCTGGTCACTGGATCCAGATAGCTCAGGAGAAGAAAGTGAGACTGGTGCCCTTGCACAGCCCTCCCTCACTCAAAACAAAGTCAAGAGCAAGTCATGTCATCATTTTTCTGATGTCATGGTCGTCTTCAAAAATGAAAGACAAGCACACACACAACACAAGTTCTTTAAGGACAACGACTATCTTTTTCTTTGCTTATACTTACAATGCTTAGTATAGGACTGAAGTATAATCAATTGTTCACTTGATTCATAACATCTCTTGATTTTCTCTTTGCTCCAGGAACCCTTTTCAATTAAATCCACTGCTCTAATTCTCCCTGACTCTTGGGGAGAGGAAGAAAAGGGAATGGGCTCTCTGCTCTCACTGAAACTTCTAAATCATTGTTCCATCAGCATCACTTAACAAACATGCCTCTTTTTGATGTCCATGCCAAGTGTACATTATCTTTTCTTTTTTGAAGCTCTCTGAGTTTCGAAGAATTTAGAAGTCACTGAAAGCAGACCCCACCTGAAGCATGGATGCCTTCTATAAATTCTTCAACAAGCCTATCCAGACTCTGTCAGACCTCCAAAAGTGTAGAAGTTACTACCAACTGAGGCAATGTACTACATTTTTGGATAATTCTCATTTTTAAGAATTTTTTCTTTATAGCAAGCCAATGCCATTTTCTATATATCTTATATTTGTTAATCCTACCCATTCCCCCTGGAGTTGAGCAAAATACATGTAATTTTTCTTCCAGTGCTTAGTATAGTGTCTGGAATACAATAAGTTCTTAACAAATGTTTGTTTCCTTCCCTTCTTTTCTTCTTCCTCATGACTCAATTATTTTAAGACATCAGTTGTGCTCACCAATGCTTCTCTTTCTCCAATTAAAATAGCCCTTATTTTTTTTTCAACCAAATTGTATATATGGTAGGTAGTTTCTAGTCCTTTATTAGATGTATTATCTACTACTGGACTTACTTTAGTGTGTCAATGTCTTTCCTCAAAGAGCTGAACACTATTTTCCTTACTGGATCTGATAAAGGTAGAATACAGTCAGAATATTGTTTCCCTTACTTTGCACACTCCACTGTCCAAGAAGAAAATAAAATGAATTCACCATGACATATAGATGAACCCATGCTGAATAAGCTTGTGCCAATGGCTGATCTTCTAATGAACTGACTGAGTTAGATGTGCTTGTGTATTAAACAACAACCTTGAAACAGACTGTCTGCAAATTTTTAAGCACCGAGTTCTGGGTCAATGTGTGGGACATGAGGAATGATAAGCAGCTTTGTCCTGTCTTTTCTGTTTCTAGAACAGTTGTCTGGGAACATTCAGCTTTGCTTTCATTCTTTCTGTGTCTATTCATGAGCCACCAGATTCTGTACCTGAAGCTCCATGTGCTTCTTCTATGCCACTCAGTCTTTCCCTATCCATTGTCTCTAATAAATCTGTTTCCATACCTAAAATTAAGTCACTGAGTACTTGGAAGCATAGTGAATGCAATAAAGGTAGGAATATAATAAACTTAAATTTCTTATTATTACATTTGTATCATCCCATCTTTTTTTTTGTTTACTGGTCTGAAATCAAGGACCTGATGATTTTTCAGTTTTTTTCCATATGTATTTTTTCTTCTGTATGTACATGATACTATTAAGGAGGAAAATAAGAGTGATGATGATGATAGACATTTATTTTGTACTTTAGGGTTACAAAATGCTTTACATAAGTATATTATTTGAACCAGAACTAAATGCTTTGCAAATAGGGAACCTGAGTTTGAAAGTGGTTGTAAATTACAAGAGGCTACAGGAATTCAGAAGACTCCTTTTCAGGTAATGTAATGAGGAAAAATGGCCTCATTATTTTGTAGAAGTTTGCAGGATAAGTAGGATTTTAATTGCAATGAGAGAAAGGGAAAAGAAAATAAAATGAGTAATGGAAGGAATATATGGAAAGCATGGGCTGTTTTTAGGATAGAGTGGTTCACTTTAGCTAAAATGTTCCATATCTGAAACAAAATAATCAGCAATGAGGCTTGAAAGATATCACAGAACTTCAGAGTAGTAAGTGACGTAGGTGGTCATCTTTTCTAACTCTAAAAAAAAAAAATATTACTGTTGCAGTACACCTGATCATACACTTGGCCATCTAATAAACTTTGCTCCCTCCATGGCAGGAGAATTCCCCAAACATCCCAAACCACTTGAGGATAGTTGTAATTGTTTTGGAAGCTTTTCTTCCCCTTCATATAAAGCCCAAATTTATCTCTGTAACTTCAACTTATTTTTCTGGTCCTACTCTTTGGAGCCCAAACAGAACAACTTTAAACTTTCTTCAACCTGTTAATCTTTGAAGACAGTTTTCATGACCCCCTTGAGTTTTTTCATCTTCAGACTAACCATCTCCATTTCCAGCAACTGACCTCCATGTGGACTGAACTCAAGATTTAGCATCCATCTTCTGGACACTTTATAACTTTTCTGAAATGCTTTTCTTAAACTTGTGTCTAATAAAACTAAATTCTGAAGGACTTTAATACTGAGCAACTTCCTGCTTTCCCTTCTGTAATGGTAACTTAAAATGGGGAGATCTTTCTCATCCACTAATAGGCCCAGGTAACCTGTCTGGGTCACATGAGTCTGAGTCACATGGAGCCTGTGGTGGGAGGAATTTGCTGAATGGGTGGAAAGTGGAGGGTAGAACAGGAAGAGGCAGAGCTAGAGCAGAGCTAAGAGGAAGTTAATCTTGAGAGCAACCAGAGCTAGGAAGGATGCAGGCTGCTAGCTAGTGTGAGGCAAAGAGCTTGTTTGTGATTTGTTTAATGGTTTGTGGGAAGCATAGCAGGGGAAGGCTTGGGGATGCTGTTGTTCTCTGCATTGTTATTGTGCATAGATTTTTGTTGCTGTGATGGATTTGGCTTTCTGGTATCTGAATAAATGTTTTGGTTCTGCCTTACATGTGTAGAGTCTATTGTATTTTGTGATTCAGAATTGCGCTGGGATATTCATGGCTTTCATAGGCACTGTGAATATCACATTGGCGCTACACATGGCACCAGAGATGGGGTCACGAAATATCAGACCTCTATTTAGAGACTGAAAGACAGAGGAGACAGAGGAAGAAATGGATGTTCCAGGGTGGGATGATTTGCTTTATTCCTCCCTGGGAAGAAAATGGGCTAAATGTGCAGGGCTTTGTGAAAACTTGGAACTGAGGTCACAGAAGAGAGAACCCAGAGACTTAGAAAGATGTTTGCAAGGAATAACGATAGGACCAAGGAAAGAAATGGCAGGTGTGCATAGGACAGGCTGGGCCTTGCTATCAAGCTATCAAATTATATGTAAAAGCAGAGACAGGCTGCTGGAAGAGAAGGCTCAGACAGAAAGGGAGTTGGCTGGTTTGAAGGAGCTTTTTATCTTGCAGTGTTCAAACTGTCCTTTAGGAAAGGAAGCTAGAGAGTTTCAGGTGGTGGAAGAAAAAGTTGTTGGTTTGGCTCACAGGAGATGAAAAGTTAACATAAGGAAAGTGAATGTAGCCATTACACAGGCTGGGTTTGATTCAGGCCTAAATACAGTCCAGAAGGATATGTAAAAGGAGAATAAAACAAATGAGGAGGCCGAGGTTTGGCCAGTGCTAAGAAGGAAGTGGGAGAATCAGGGCCCCCCACAGTGTTTGGGGAGGTAATTGAGGATTTTACTCAGCAGGAGCATAGATATTTTGGGTGAACTAACTCAAAATACCAGAATGATGACCACAAAACTGCAAGTTAGAAAACAACAAACAGCAGTAAATGAGTCTAAGATCGTGGGTTCATGGACTCCAGCAGAATGACTGACCCTGTATCTACCCTGCTTCTGGTTATTGTCTCCTTGTTTCTTTTTGACTTTTTGCTGTTCACCTTGTTTGTCAGATTTGTATTCTGTGGGCTTAATACCCTTCACCTACAGATGCCTGATTGCTTAACCAGATGTCATACCCTTTCCAATATGCTGTGTCACCCCTGGACCTGGCATCAATCAAGCTACAGTACTGACCCCTCAAATGGGACCTCTTTCATCTCATCTCTACATCAAGTCTCTTCAGGAATTAGATATGGAAGAAGAGACCTTCGGCCCTTGGCCCAAGATTTTGGGCTTCATTTGTTCAAAGGGGGAGTCATGGGGTGCTTGTGCTCAAGACTTGCCCTAAGGTACTGTTTTATGTGCTCATTTTCTGTGATCCCTGTTATATTGTTGTAAAGTTCTGTTGACACCAGTTGCCTAAGATATTGTTTTATTTGATTATTTTCTGTCATCCCTGTTCTGTTGATACCTGACCAAACCTGACCTATGTAATGAATAAGATCTTGGGGATGCATGTAATGGTGTTAGAGACATGCTTGACACTAATCAGATATCAAAGGAACTTTATTGCCGCAGAGTTCAGAGGAATTGAACACATTTGCCAAAGCAGGTCTCCATTTTCTTTTCAGGAGGAGGGAGTGGCGGATACAGAAGTGAGATTGACTTTATACTGTTAGTTCAGGACAGATCCTCCCATCGGGGGATGGATTGGTCCATTCTCTGTTAGGTCACCATCTTCTCTACATGCCCATTACATAATTACCCCTGGTGGGATTCTCCGCTCCCAAACATGTTTTAACATAGGACCCAAGACCAGAAAATGGAGGGATAATTTTATGCTGCATAATTATATACATGAAGTTCATAAAGCAAGCACAGTGAAGAAAAGCCTTCTCCAGGTAACTCTACATCCTTTTCCCTGGCTAGTTCCAGCTACCTGTAGATTTGGTTCCTTTATCAAAACTTTGTAATTTTCTGAAGGCTGCTATCTGTCTCCTGATTGGCTGAGTCCACCTGCAATTTGTAGGCCTTCTTATTATCTGACTTATTCTCAATGACTTCATCAACTAATATAACTTCCATGGAAACTTAAATTTTGCTCTCTCACAATGGTAATTTAAAGTGAGGAGATCTTTCTCATTCATTAATAGGCCCATGCAACCTGTCTGGGTCATATGAGTATGATGAGTCATATGGAGTCTGTGGTGGGAGGAATTTGCTGAATGGGTGGAACAGAAAGAGATGGAGCTAGAGCAGAGCTAAGAGGAAATAAGTCCTGAGAGCAGTCAGAGCTAGGCAGGAGGCAGGTGAGCAAGCTTCTGGCTAGCGTGAGTGAAAGAGCTTGTTTGTCGTTTTGTTTAAGGAAGCCTGCTTGTAATATGTTTAATGCAGTTGGTTTGCGGGAAGCCTAGCAGGGGAAAGACTTGGGAATGGTGTTGTTCTCTGTGTTATTAATGTGTATAGATTTTTGTTACTATGATGGATTTGACTTTCTGTTGTCTGAATAAATGTTTTGGTTCTGTCTTCCATGTGGAGAGTCTGTTACATTTTGTGATTCAGAATTGTGCTGGGATAGTCATGGCTACTCTAGGTGCTGTGAATATCACATTGGCACTACACCTCCTGGCAGAAATTAAAATCTCCCTTGAAGAATGTGAGGGGAGAGAAGGTTAAAGTAGTCTCTTTTCAAGACACACAATGAGAGCTCTCACCACAGGTAGGCCTTTTCTATAGAGGTCTCTCAATACATATGTATGTGGCATACATGTAATGTGATTTTTATGTAGCTTATGGAGAAAACTTTTCTTGCTATTTATAATGTAAACTGAAGAAGTGATTGATCTGTCTCCTCTTTGTGCCTTTATACAGGCAGACCTTCATACTCGGAAAGCAGTCAAGCTTTACCTCAACCTCCATCTTTTAGAATCACTAGTTCCCTTTAAAGTTCAGCCCATAAGTTATCTACTACTTTAGTCCTTTTCTGACTCCCACTCCTAGCTGGTAGTACCTCCCCTGTATAGATTACCTTCTATTAATTTTATACTTATCTATGTGTATGCATACTATCTCCCTTGGTAAAATGTAAGCTACTTGAGAGTAGAGACTACTTCATTTTTGTCTTTCTAAGTACATAATAAATACTTAGCAAAATATTTATTGTTGGTTAATTGAATGAATTAAAGGTGTCTGGTAATGTAGGTAGTTCACTGGATAGAGCGCCAGGGCTGGAGTCAGGAGGATTTGAGTTCAAATCTGGTCTCAGACACTTACTGGCTATGTGACCCTGGACAAGTCACTGAACTTAGTTTGAAACCTTCAGTTTATTGATCTATAAAATGAGCTGGAGAAGGAAATGGCAAACAGCTCCAGTATCTTTGTCAAGAAAACCCCAAAATGGTTCATGAAGAATTGGACATTACTAATCAACTAAACAAGGGAATGTGTAGTATGGTAATTACATTTGTAATGAGAATCACTAGCACCATATATTCCGAAGATGAATCTAATTTACCATGAGTATTATTTACCAAAAGTATTTTAGATTTACAAGACTTTCACATCAATCATATGGAAACTGAATTAATGCTTTATTGCCAGTCATTCAGTAAATATTTAAGCACTTGCTATGTGCCACACACTGTGCTAACTGCTAGGGATTCAAAGAAAGGTAAAATATAGTCCTTATTTTTAAGGATCTCACAGTCTAATGGGGGAGACAACATTCAAATAAATATGCACAATAACCTATATACTGAATAAAAATAAAATAAATAATCAACAGAAGGAAGGTAGTAAATTAAGAGAGAGATTGGCAAATGTTTCCTTTAGATTGTAAGTTTACATTATAAATAGCAAGAAAAATTTTCTCCATATAATTGGAGAAATGTGTGTATGTGTATATACATATATATGTATGTATGTGTGTATATGTGTATTTCACATTTCAGGATTTAAAATGTCCTAACATAACTTTCCCTTCCATATATTTTTCTTTGAAGACTATTCAATTATCTCAAGTCACCAAATCATTTATCTTCAATAAAACTGGCTTACTCTGGAGAGGTAGGAAAGAAGGAAGGAAAGAAAAGGAAAGAGGAAGGGAGAAAAGGAAGAAAGGAGAGAGGGAGGGAGGCAAAGAAAGAAGGAAAAGAAAAAAATGTAAGTTGAAGTGATGATGATCTAGATATTAATCTAAAGAAAACTGGTGAGTAGGGACCTAAATTTAAAATTTGGTAACATATTTAAGATAATAGATATCTAGTCACAAAATACTACAGTAGTTATCATACAGTTCCAATTCATGGTTTTAATACTATATGGTTCTCCTGGGAAGTGGGTAACATGTAATCTGAGTACTTTCTAAGATAATGAAATGTTCTGTGAATATATTACAAAACTATAAAGGTGAATCACTTGACTAACCATGTTCACACAGCTACAGAATATTAAAGAAATAGGATATGAACTCGGATCTTTCTGACTCCCTAGTTGGCTCTCTTGTGTGGGGTCTCTCTATTCCCCATCAGCTCCTGAGCTGGGATATCAAACTGTGGTTGGTATATTTTGTGTTTTCTGATAAAGAGGAAAATGTCCTTGTTTACTCCAATCAGTTGATCATATGGATAAGAAGTTTTACCCTACCCAGATATACATTTCTAGTCAGGGTTAGGAAGAAGATATCTTTGGATACAAGGGTGTTGAAATTACTAGCCATGCATAAACATTTGGTGTTTATGAAAATGATAAAGAAGTTTTAATTGGACCCAAACCTTGTGAGACATAGAAAAAAATACACTTTATCTCAGATAAAACTGAAATGCATTAAAAAACAGACTATTATAATCCCCTTTATTGTTTTACTTAGAACTCTTTAGAGTCCCTAACAGACACATGTTAATACATGTTTACTGCTTTTACTGACTAAGGAATTAAAGAAAATTATAAAATTCTGCTCAGGTTGCCTCATATTTCCTTGATATAACAATAATTGTGTGAAGCTAGGGAGAAGAAGGAGGTAAAAGATGATTCTAATTCATTTTCAAGAATAACTTTAAGGTTTTATGTGAAATGACTTAATTTGAAAAGTGATCTCAAATCACATCTCTTGCATGAGCTACATATATTCTACTCACATTTGCTACTCTGGGGTTATGGAGGGTACATAAAACATAATAGAAAATGATAGAGTGATGTCCTGAGGCCCTTTGGAAGCACACCTACATGTGTTTATGAGGAATCTCTTCAGAGGCAGTATTCTGAGAATCCTCTGTACTCTCACAGCCTTGGAACTGCTCTAAGGAAATTTTGGCATGTGGGAAATCTAAAGAACTAAGGAAAATGCATGGAGCAGTGTATGGGTGTGTGTGTTTAACTACAAATCTTGTAGTTAAAAATTTGAATCTGAGTACTGGCTTGACTATGTGACCTGGCAAGTCATTTAATCTAAGTCTCAGTTCCTTCATCTGTGAAGTAGGTATAAAAAATATTTGGGCAACCTACTGCATGAGATTCTTCTGAGAAAAGCACAATTTTAAACCCAGAAGAACTATATAATGTGAATTTTTAATAAAATGAAGGGAACATGAGCCTTTGTATAGACAGAATGTTTTTCTTTCAATTTTTTTCAAATAAAACTCCTTTTGGAAGACAGTTCCACAAATCAAAACTGCTCACTAACTATGCACTTTTAGCAAATATTCATTTTCTGAAAAAAAATGACATTTAAATTAGAAATAAAAAGAAATGGAAAAGTCAAGTAATGACATCAATTCACTGTTAAAAGAATTATATAAAGTTGCAAAGATTCAAAGAATTTAAAAAAAATAAATGTTCTATTGATGCTTTTTGAAATATCACTGCCACTTCCTAATGACTTTGTTTCCAGTAGAACTTTGCAAAACAAAGTATAGGCAAGCAAAATAACTCATCACATTCTGTACCTCCATGTAGTTCAACACCTCTCTTCCAAGACAAAAGAGGCATGTTCTATCAATAATTCACAGAAGTCACAATTAATTATTGTGTTGATCTGAGGACTTTAATGTTGTTTTATATTATTGTGATAATCATGAAAATTGTTCTCCTGATTCTGGCCACTCTGTATCAGTTCATACAAGTTTCCCCAAGTTTCCCTAAACTCATCATAGAATCATCATTTTTATGTTAAAACAAATTCCATCTTGTTCATTCTTTTTTTCATTTCTCATTCAAAGGTTAACAAGTTTGTTTGTAGGACTCTGCTTAAAACAAACAAACAAAACAATACTGCTGTAAATAGTTTTATACATTTCTTTGTCTTAGAGTATGTATTTTATGGTGATATCACTGGACCAAAAGGTATATAGAGTTCATTTCATTTTTGAGTAAATTCCATTTCTTTTTACTAGAATGGTTAGATGAATTCATGACTGTATGAACAGGATATCAGTGTGCCTATATTT
The DNA here is from genome assembly GCA_028658325.1 of Potorous gilbertii. Taxonomy (NCBI): domain Eukaryota; kingdom Metazoa; phylum Chordata; class Mammalia; order Diprotodontia; family Potoroidae; genus Potorous; species Potorous gilbertii. The sequence goes on from CM053773.1 coordinate 58,867,860, forward strand.
CCACAGCCCTTTGAATACCGCCACTTTTATATTTTATCATTTTTACTGATTAGATGTCTACAAATTGAAAACAATTGTTTTAATTTATATTCCTGTTATTATTAGTGATTTGGAGCATTCATTCCTATAGTTATTGACAATTTGTATTTCTTTTTAAAATTTTCTGGGGGTTGGGGTTGGAGCCAACATGGTGGAGTACAAGCAAGGGCCTGCTTGAGCTCTCCCCCAAACCCCTCAAAATACCTTTAAATATTTGTGAAAAATCAAGAAATTATAAAAACAAGACCAAAAGAATGAAAAAATAGAAGACAATGTGAAATATCTCATTGGAAAAACAATTGACCAGGAAAATAGATCCAGGAGAGACAATTAAAAATTATTGGGCTACCTGAAAGCCATGATCAAAAAAAAGAGCCTAGACATAATCTTTCAAGAAATTATCAAGGAAAATTGCCTTGATATTCTAGAACTCAAGAGCAAAAAAATATAAATAGAAAGAATCCTCCTGAAAGAGATCCCAAAAGGAAAACTCCTAGAAAAATTATAGCCAAATTTGAGAATTCCCAGGTGAAGGAAAAAATATTGTAAGCAGCCAGAAAGAAGCAATTCAAGTTTTGTGAAAACATAATCAGGATAACACAAGATTTAGCAGCTTCTACTTTAAGGAATCAGAGGGTTTGGAGTATGATATTTCAAAAGTCACAGGAACTTGGATTAAACCCAGGAATCATCTACCCAGAAAACTGGGTGTAATCCTTCAGGGGAAAAAAATGGATAGTCCATGAAATAGAGGACTTTCCAGTATTCTTAATGAAAAGACAAGAGCTGAAAAGAAAATTTGACTTTCTAGTACAAGAATCAAGAAAAACATGAAAAGACAAATAAGAAAGAAAAATCATAAGGGACCTACTAAAGTTGAACTATTTACATTCCTACATGGAAAGATGATATTTGTAACTCATGAGACCTTTCTTTTTATTAGGATAGCTGGAGAGAATATACATACATACACATATATATGCATACACATATACAAATATTATAAAAATATATGTTATATATATGTGTATATATTTGTATGTATGTATATGTATATATGTGTGTGTGTGTGTGTGTGTGTGTGTATGAAGGGATGATAACTAAAATTAAGGGGTGAGAGAGGAATGTATTGAGAGAAGGGGAAAGGGAGAGGTAGAATGGAGTAAATTATTTCACATAAAAGGGGCAAGAAAAAGCTTTTACAGTGGAGGGGAAGAGGTGGGAAGTGAGAGAAAATGACTGAATCTTACTCTTGTAGGATTTGGTTTAAGGAAGGATTAACATACACACTCAATTGGGTATGGAAATCTACCTTACCCTACAGGAAAGTAGGCAGAAAGGGGATAAGGGATGAAAGAATGGAGAGCGAATTGAGAGAGGAGGTAATCACAAGGAAACACTTTTAAGAAGGGACAGAGTGAAAGGAGAAAATAGAATAAAATAGGATATGGTGGAGGGAAATATAGACTTTCACAACATGACTATTTTGGAAGTGTGTTGCATGACTACACATGTATAACCTATATCAAATTGCTTACCTTCTCAATAAGAGAAGGTGGGGAGGGAGGAAGGGAGAGAATTTGTAACTCAAAGTTTTAACAACAAATGTTAAAAATTATTTCCATGTGCAACAGGTAAATAAGATATACATGCAATGAGGTTTAGAAATCTATCTTGCCCTACAGGAAAATAGAAGAGGAAGGTGGTAAGAGAGGTGAGAGGGTGACAGAAGAGAGGGCAGATTGGAGGAAAGAGTAATCAGAATGCATGCTGTCTTGGGGTGTGAAGAGGGGAGAGATGGGGAAAAAATTTGGAATTCAAGATCTTGTGGAGTCTGAAAACTAAAAATAAATAAATAATTTATTTTTTTTTTAAATTCTGTTTATATCCTTTGACAACTTTCTAATTGGAAAATCACTCTTGTTCTAGTATTTTGAAAAAATGTCTTTTATTATATCCTCATCAACCTCTTATTTTTATCTTATCACTCAACTGAAATGGCAATCTGAAATTTCACTGATGGTCCCTTAATGGCCAATTCTAATATCCTCTTCTCAATTTTTATCATCTTGATCTCTGGAGTATTTGATAGTATTAACCATCCCCTTCTCCTGGATATACTCTCCTCTTTGGATTGTAGTAACATTTTTCATTCTTGTGTTCCTCCCAATCCCTATTTGAATGACTGTTCTTTCTCAGTCTCCTCTGTTGGATCATCATTCTTATCCCATCAACTAATTATGGATTATGATCTAACATTGTTACAGGCACTTCTCTCTTTCTACTCTGTTTTGGTAACTTTACCATTTTCCTTGAGTTCAATTCTCATCTTTATGAAATTGATTCCCTAGTCTCTTGAGTTTTGGTTCCACATTACACACTGTCTGTTGGACATTTTAAGCTCTTTATCTTATAGATAGCTCAAACTCCACCTGTATGAAACAGAATTATCTTTTCCCCAAGCCAACCTTTCCCTTTTGAGCTTCAATTCATTTTTGAAGGTACCACTAAGATTATAGTCCCATAGTGTCACATCTCTGGAGGCATCAAGAACTCCTCATCAGTTTTAACCTACATATCCAATGAAATGATAACTAGATGTCTACATCTCTAGGACATGGCCCCTTTTCTCCATTCATACCACCCCAATAAGTCATCACCTCAAACCTAGACTACTGTAACTAATTGACCCCATTGATTCTATCTCTATTCTCTTCACATTCTAATACATCCTCCACACAGCAAAATTCATACTACCAAAGCATTTTTTCTCACTACAGCTCAGTAAACTCAAGGAACTCCCTATTGCATCTAAGATCAAATGCAAACTCCTCTTTTTGGCATTTTCAGTGGTTGCAACTCACATTTCCAGGCTAATATTATTTTTCATGATGTATTTTAGAAAACTTGGCCCAGTGGCTACTCCTTTTATACAACATTCCATCTCCCATTTCTGTACCTTGTCAGTTTTCTCCCTTACCTTAAATGTACTTACTTCTCATCTCCATGTCTTAGAATCTCTAAACCTACAAATGGCTTTCAGTAGGTCTTCCAACCTGTCTTATAATCTTGGAAGCCAATTCATTCTCTCCTCCCTCCCATGTACTAATATGCTATTTGAAATTACTGCTAAATTATTAATTTATTTGGAAGTTTATTCTGGGGTTCTCTTAACAAAAAGTATGCCTTCATTGTATTAGGTGGTTTCTTAAGTTTGCTAATTTCTTCAGCCTCTTACATAGTGATGGCAAATAACGGCCTCCCTCCACCCTTTCTCGTTCCTTCTGTTCTCTTAATCCTGTGATTACTGTAATTTCTGACAAATTGATCTTTATGAACATGGTTTGGGATGAAAGGTATGGGCTCATACTTCTGTAGACACCTCAATCTTCAAACAAAAATAAGGTAACTGGTAAATACACTTGACAATAATTTCTTGATTCTTCACCTTTGTGAGTTCCCTTTTGGAGTTTTGGTGGGTCTTAGACTTGGGGCCAAGTTCTATATTGGTGGCCCATTCTACCCCTTGGTGATTATTTGAAACAGCTTTGGTGAGAGCCAGCATGCAGATCTCACTCGCCTTCCCTTTGGCACTGGCATTGGTGATCCAGGCCAACAGCTAGATCCTTTGTTGTTTTGCTTCCTCCCCATCCCTTTTAAGGATCACTTTAATATAGGATCAACTTTGCTTTTGATCTTTTGTTTCATATCAGGTATAAATCACTGTAAAGGAGTATGACAACTTTGATGTCACCATTTTAGTAGAAATCTCTGAAGACAGCATTTTTAAAATTCACTTCCCCTTTGGGTCTAGTAAGATATGTTAAGACACTATTCCACATCCAGGGAGGAGAAATATTTTACTCTGTATTAAGATTCCATCATAGTGCCAGAGACCTGCCCCTGAGTTCCAAAGAGATGAATGTGCCTAAGGAGACAAACTGCTAAAAATTTCTAAAGAATCTTAGAAGAGGGGTGAAATGTAACATCATTGGCCTTAGGTTCTGTGAAACTAGTAATGCTGTTTATGAACCCGTCAGTGTAGTCACTGATTGTCACCCAGATTTAATTACATTTAAAAAGACTGTTTACTAAGCAGGAATATAGCAAGGACAGTGAATATAAACATTTCCCCTAAATCAGAATCAAACTGTTTCCTTACATACACCAGGTCTATGGGGAAAGTAGGCTCAAATTTAAAATACTTAAGTGGCCACAAGGTAAATTCACAGTGCCTGCTCACTGATAGTCCCTCAGTGCAGCTGTCTGGGATGTCTGCGATTACATTAACTGAGCTGGAGTACAGTTTCCACCTCACCCTCATATAAATTATCAGGGTGCATGCAAAATTTCCATATCATCCCTTCATTGACACCCTGAATCAATGAAATCTAACCGTCAGTCCACAAAGAAGCATTTATTACATGCCTTAATATGCAGGGCCCTGTGCTAAGTGCTGATCATGCAAAGGAGAATCAGATATGCCTGCTGTCCCTTACAATCTGACTTTAGAGACATGTACATAAAGATAGAAATGACACCACAAAGTACACAGACCAAATGTCAAATGTATTTCCATATAACTTTTCTAATACAGCTCTTCCACTCATTTGATAAATAAGAGCCTTATTCTCTGACATCATTACATCAGTGACAGATCAAGGATGAAAAGAAAAGTCATGGGCATTAACCTACAAAAGTTGACAGGTAAATTAAGGAAGCTGTGCCAAATCTAAAAAGATGAGTCACCTGATGAAAAGGTTTAGGGTCTTAGCCTTCTATTTGCACAGAAGCATTCCAAGTTGCAGATTTCAGAAGTCAGTTACCATCTGTGCTACATTATTTTTCATCTGCATTAAAAAACTAAAAGGGAGGATAAGAAAGAACTCCATGAAATCACCTTCTTCAAAATCCGCTAATATCCGTAGCTTTTCTAATTATATAAAATCTGATTCAAATACGCAAATTCAGACATTCAAATACTATGTTTTTTGTAATTTTTTTCTGGAAAATTGAATACACATTTGACATTCAAATGCCCCCATGGATATTGTATAGACACCCATAGAAAGAGTAGAAAGATTATTTGGTCATTAAATACTACTAGATAAATGCTGAATGCAAGGGCAAGACCTTTTTAAGGCCTATGGAGATGAGCGTGTTAAAACATTTAATTAGTACATTTCTAGAGATGTAAACATAAGTCACTGTAACTATCACCAGGAAAATGAAAATTGAATTTGAATATGACAAAGTTATGTAAATGCAGGAGTTTTTATTTGTTTGTTTTAGATTCAGTTTCTCTCTTTATGATTCCAAGTCTTTGGAAAAACAGACTTGTGTCTATAAACTAGGTTCTTGAAATGTTGCAAGTGCATTTGAAATTCTTCCCATGATCATAGAATGTTATCAGTTTTTTATGGTACTCTATTATGGAATAATTTCCTGTTTTCTCTAGCTGGAACATCATTTTTTTTGTACTTGAAATCACACACTTTCTTTAATTTTTTAAAAATTCTTTTATTTGTTTTCAGTTTTCTACAATCACTTCCATATATATTATATTTTTTCTTCTTCCTCCCTCTCCCTCCCCACTCCCTTCTTGAGTTGGCATGCAATTTTATATAGGTTCTACACATACATTCTTATTAAATACATTTTTACCTTAGTCATATTACATGGAAAAATTAAAATGAATGGAAGAAACCATAAAACAAAACATAACACAAGAGAAAACTGTCTGCTTCATTCTGTGATCCAGTTCCATAGTTCTTTCTCTGGATGTGGAAGGTGTTTTGTCTCAAGAGTCCGTTGAGAAATTTTAGGCCTTTGTATTGCTGTGAAGGACTAAGTCTACCAGAAAAATTCATTGCACATTGTGATTGTTACTGTGTACAAAGTTCTCCTGATTCTGCTCCTTTCACTCAGCATCAGTTCCTATACTTCCAGGCCTCTCTGAAGTCTTCCTGTTCATCACTTCTTATAGCACAATAGTATTCCATTACTCATATACCACATTCATATACCACAACTTGTTCAGCCATTCCCCAATTGATGGGCATCCCCTCATTTTCTAGTTCTTGGCCACCACAAATAGAACTGCTATAAATATTTTTCTACATGTGGGACCCTTTCTCATTTTTATGATCTCTTTGGGATATAGTCCTAGAAGCAATATTGCTGCATCAAGGGGTATGTATATTTTTGTAGCCCTTTGGGCATAGTTCCAAATTGCTCTCCAGAATGGCTGGATCAGCAAACAGCTCCACCAACAATGAATTAGTGTTCCAACTCTCTGACATATTCTCCAACATTTATCATCTTTCTATTTTGTCATGTTAGCCAATCTGATAGGTGTGATGTGGTATCTCAGAGTTGTTTTGATTTGCACTCTCCAATCAAAAAGTGATTTAAAGCATTATTTTCATATGAATATATATAGCTTTTATTTCTTCCTCTGAAAACTGCCTTTGACCATTTATCAATTGGGTAATGACTAGTATTACTGTAAATTTGACTCAGTTCTCTATACATTTTGGAAATAAGGCTTTTATCAAAGACACTAGTTGCAGAAATTCTTTCCCAGTTTTCTGCTTCCCTCCTAATCTTGATTGCATTGGATTTGTGCAAAATCTTTTCAATTTAATGGAATCAAAATTATCCATTTTGCATTTCATAATGTTCTCTTGGAACATCATTTTGATGTCTATGTAATATTATATAAATTCTTTCATTATATGTCATGGGGAAACTGAAGAGCTACACCTGTATAAATTAAGCCACTGACTAACTATATGTAATAAGACACAAGGAATATTTCTACTTTGATCTTCAAAGTCCCTTAATTTATTAACTGAACAGCATCGTATCTTTACTAGCAAGCCTAAGTTCTTCATTAAATGAAATTCAAAGTCAGTAGAAATAAAGAACCATTCCTGGTGAAATATTTCCTTACTGCGATATACAATTCTGGGGAATGATGTGATTGGCATCTCCTCCTTTGGAGGACTGCATCATTCTGCGTAAGAAACTTATTTGGTTGCTTGGGGAAGTCATAGTTGGGAAGACATATAAAATATTTTAAAATTTAATTAAAGAAACATTTATAAATATTCTAGTATTAACAAGCCTCTATTAGTCACTGGGAAAACAAAAGTTTCAATACAAACCACAAAACTTCTGTGAAATTTTGCTTCAAAAAGTAATACAGCATTCAATCTATCCATGATAATAGTAGATACACTGGTAATCTTTATGTATTAGAAAAGAAGTCATAAAGAATGTGGTCTAACAAATGATTGGACCTGACTTGCTGAATTAATCATCATAGGGTGGAGTGGATAAATACTTATACAGTTAAGATTTATTAGTCAGTCAGAATTTATTAAGCACCTACTAAGTGTCAGGCACTAGGCTAATCTGGTGATAACAAAAATAGTCAAAATACAATGGTTGCTCTTAAGATTCTCAGTCTATTAGGAGCTTAGAACCAGCTATGGTCCCCCAAAAAGTGTTATGACTATTTATAAACTTTAAGAAAACCCTAGAAAAAATGTTAAGGTCCTTCTGTGTTGCTGTAGGAGTACATGTATCTTGCAATTAAAGAATCTAATTAAACCTCATGGTCTTTAGAATTGACTCCTTAGAATAACATCGGGCAGGAACTACAGTAGGGTGTTGCAGAAGCCAGTCCTCCAGCAAGGTAACTGCATCTACCAGGAAAGTCTAGTGGAATTATAAAAGACTGCCTATTGTTAATGTCCTTTGCATACTCATTGAATCATAACAGGGACTGTAGAATTTTCCAGTCAAATTTTGACATTTTACAGGTGGAAAATTATAGGTCAAGAGAGGTCAAGCAATTCTCTTAACATCACATAATTTGTAAGTTACAAGACTAATAATTCTGACTTAAAATTCCCTTTCCACTCTGCTTTGCTCCCTCTTCAGCCATCTAAGAAATATGAGGTAATTCAGCAAATTCAAATACTAAGTCCAGACTGAGCTTGTAGAGCATAAGACCTGAAGAGAATAGCCCTACTAATCACTTCTTTCCCTGTGGTGAGTTTGGGTTTCTTCACTAAGTTTGGGATAAATATGGAGATTCCACAGGAAAAGAAGATTATTAGACTGCCTAAGGAGGAGTTACCTCTCTTGGGTTGGCAAACAAAATACATCAAACTTCCATCTAAATCACTATTAGGATTAGACCTATGAATGGCTTCTATGTCTCCTTACTGGGTAAGTTAGGGAGTTCCAGACCCAGGTTAGAGCGATGGAAAGATAAAAGAAAGGAAGGATAAAAATAACTTCATCTGAAACCTAACATCAATTACAAAACAATGATCTCAACTCCTTTCTGGAAACCCATTTAGAGTTTATAAAGTTAGTAGCTAAAGAATACTTTCCAACAAGTATCCCTAACTTGGTATCTGTGAACTTGTTTTAAAATTTTTTAAATAATAATATTTCAATAAAATTGGTTTCCTTTTTAATCTTATGTACTTTATACTTTCAAAAATATTCTAATAATAGACTTAATCATTTTCAGCATTTGTATATGTAGATATATAGCGAAAATTTACATGTTCCTATATATGTATATAGTTAATATATATAATATATTAATAGTTAATAAATAGATAACATTTATATACACACATATATAATTTAATACATTTATTTAAATGCACAAAACTTTTAAATTATTGAAAAAATTGTGTTAATTCAATGAACCTCCAATGCAACTGATTATTTACTGTTATATTTTATCTAGGTGCTATTTCTTTTTCACATTTAATAGTGGTCAGCCAAAATACTGGGGCAATTTTTTTTTGATAGAAGAATTTCCTAGTCTAGTCACTAATAGCACCTGTACCTTCTGGGATGAAGTCTAAATATGAGTCTAAGGAATGGATCGTGGGTCTTATGTTACATTGTACAACCTTATAATCTTTGTCAAGATCATTGACAATTTATTAATAATTCTTGGCTTATAGTTTCCCAAAAAAATTCTGGATTAGTTTTAAAAATGATTTCTGTATAGTTGTTCTTCATAATGTCTATCTTAGTCACTTTGCTTCATGATAAATCTCTCATATTTGAAGACCCACAAGCACAAAATCTTTCATTTTATTCTTACTGATTCTTGTATATGCATTTTTCAGACAGGAAAAAGCTGTACCTTTGATCTGCTACCTCACAAAATTTTTAATTACTCCAAATTTCAGGATTATGCAATGGTTAACTTCTCACATTTTTTCTTTCTTAACATCTGTTCTTTTCTTTAAGGAAATAACGTAATAATCTTTTTCTCACTTCCTTGTCACATTCATGAATATAACAGCAGCATTTGTTATGCTCAGGTCACAATTTCAGTTAAAATTCAATTGCTAACCCAGAGACATGTCCTCTTGCAGTGTCCTTTTAATCTCAAAGCTAAAATATTAGCTAATTTTTTTTGATAAATTAAGATCACTAACAGTCACTTAAGTCTGCTTGAGATATTAAATGAGGAACAGAGGGCAGACAGGTTATTTCAAATGAGGGAAGGCTCATCACCTCTTTAGTTTCTCCTCTTGTCATACTAAAGTGTGTGTGTATATATATATATAATGCATATATATGTATATATGTATACACAGGAACATGCACATATATGTGTGTGAGTATGTATATTATATATTCATATACATATAAACACACATATTGTATATATAACATATTTTATATGTAGTTAAAATTCATATATATATATATATAAAACACATGTATGCATATAAACATATGGACATACTTATATGCAATTTGATCCATCAGTTTCAAATTTGTTCTTTAACCTAATTCCACAAATCCATGATGAGAGCCATGTATCCAGCCAATTAGTTATCTAACACAGAGAATAAAGTATAATTGAGAGGCCAGGTCTTTAGCCTGATCACCTGTTTTACAACCACATAGAGATCATATGATTTCTCCATTAGAGGAGTAATGTTTGTTGGTCTCTGAGGCCTTACTCACAAAAGTCAAATCAGTATGTATGTCACTCAGAGTATTAGGATGATTGGTCTGAGAAGTCTACAGAGAAATTTAGCAATGTACAGAAATAAAATACCGAACTATTGAGAAAACAATATTGTAAGCAATAATGACACTTACCAAGAGATGCTTGGCACACAACTGGGAAAACATTTTGCTATATGTTGAGTTTCACTGCTGAACATACACAAAGATATCGCTCAGCATGGCTTGTATGTCCCTGGAACTTCATACAGTGGTCAAGAACAAATTACTTCAGTGGGATCAGGAGGAGAGGAGTGAAGGATGAGAGTTGGGACAGAGACAACAAATAAATTTGAATTTCAAGAAAAAAAGACAAATAGCAAAGAAAAGTGCTTTTAAATCAAATGTAAAATATAGCTTTTGGGAAATTTCAAATATGTTAAATCTATCTTACATTTTCTCAAAAGAGTTCTTAAAATTAAGATAAATTTAAGATAAATGGTCAAAGGATATGAACAGGGAGTTTTCAGAGGAAGAAATTAAATCTATCTACAGTCATATGAAAAAATGCTCTAAATAACTGTTGATTAGAGAGATGCAAATTAAAACAACTCTGAGGTACCACATCACACCTATCAGATTGGCTAACATGATAAAATAGAAAGATAATAAATGTTGGAGAAGAATTGGAACACTAATTCATTGTTGGTGGAACTGTGAGCTCATTCAACCATTCTGGAGAGCAATTTGGAACTATGTCCAAAGGACTGCAAAAATATGCATACCCTTTGACCCAGCAATATTACTTCTAGTACTGTATCCAAGAGATCATAAAAATGGTAAAGGGTCCCACATGTAGAAAAATACTTATAGCAGCTCTCTTTGTGGTGGCCAAGAACTAGAAAATGAGGGGATGCCCATCAATTGGGGAATGGCTGAACAAGTTATAGTATATGAATGTAATGGAATACTGTTGTGCTGTAAGAAACGATGAACAGGAAGACTTCATAGAGGCCTAGAAGAACTTATATGAACTGATGCTGAATGAAAGGAACAGAACCAGGAGAACATTGCACACAGTAACAACCACCACGTGTGAGGCATTTTTCTGCTAGACTTAATCCTTCATAGCAAAGCAAGGATCTAAAACATTCCCAAAGGACTTGAGATAAAATGCCATCTACATCTAGAGAAAGGCCTATGGAAGTGGAACGCAGGATGAAGCAGAATATTTTCTCTTGTGTCATGTTTTGTTTCCTTTGGGTTTTTCTCGTGGTTTCTCCCATTCATTTTAATTCTTCCTTGCAACCTGACTGAAGTGAAAATATATTTAATAAGAACATATGGGTAGAACCCATATAAGATTGCATGATGTCTTGGGGAGGTCGAGGGGAGAGAGGGGGAGAACATCTAAGACTTATGGAAGCGATTGTAGAACATTGAAAACAAATAAATTACAAAAAATAAAAAAGGAAAGAGGGAAGAAAGAAAGGAAAGAAAAAAGGAAGGGAAGAGAATGAAAGGGAAGGGAAGGAGAAGGAAGAGAAAGGAAGGGAAGGAGAAAGAAGGGAAGGGAAAGGAAGGGAAGGAGAAGGAAGGGAAGGGAAAGGAAGGGAAGGAGAAGGAAG
>CM053773.1:58885570-58904945 GCA_028658325.1 Potorous gilbertii
GGTAGGGGGGGATGATGGAAGGGAGGGCAATGGGAGGAGGGAGCAATTTGCAGTCAACACTCTTGGGGAGGGACAGAATCAAAAGAGAGAATAGCAACAATGGGGGTCAGGATAGGATGGAGGGAAATATAGTTAGTCTTACACAACACATCTATTATGGAAGTCATTTGCAAAACTACACAGATATGGCCTATATTGAATTGTCTGCTTTCCCAAAGGGAATGGGTAGGGAGGGAGGGATGGGGATAAGTTGGAACTCAAAGTTTAAGAAACAACCACTGAGTATTGTTCCTACTACTAGGAAATAAGAAATACAGGTAATGGGGAATAGAAAGTTATCTGGCCCTACAGGACAAAAGAGAAGACGGGGATAAGGGAAAGGAGGGATGAAAGAAGAGAGGGCAGATTGGTGATATGGGTAATTAGAAGGTTCAATGTATTGGGGAGGTGGGAGGGGAGAAATGGGGAGAAAATTTTGGAACCCAAATATTGTGAAAATGAATGTAAAAAGTTAAATAAATTTATAAAAAAAGAAATAAGGGTATGTATACATCTGAGTGAGTGTGAGAATGTAATTTTTAGGGATATAGTTCAAAATTGAGAGACACCATGGAGTAGTGAGTAGAGAGTCCACATTTGAGTTAGGAACATGCTAGTTCAAGTCTTGCCTCTCATCCTAGGCAAGACACATGACTTCTAAGTGCCTAAAGTCCATTTTTAAAGATGGTAACTTATACATCATAGACCAATCTGTATCATAAAATTTTTTCAAATTATTATTCATGAAATTTCATTTCCAATGAGTATTGGAGAATGGAAAAGACCCCAAATTCTCAGGGTTTTGGGTATAGGACTGAAAGACTGTTTATCTTTAATGTAAAGTGATTTGGCAGTAGGAATTCATGAAGATTTTCATGGAAGGATTGTGACCTCTCATGGTGAAGAGAATGTTTACCTAGATTACATCATGAGTCATTTATATCAGTGACTGTCTCCTATCACTAACAGGCTGGGTAAACTTTATAATAATTTTCAGTTCTCTGGTTCATTGTCCTCTACCCAAGTAGTCTACAGACTTGAATCTGAAATGTTCCTCCTGTGGGGTTGGCTACCAGCTGTCCTTAAAAGCAGTCAAGATCACAGGGTTCAAAACATGAACATATTTATTTAAAAGTTAAGGGAAACAAACAGGACTTAAAGCACAGACTTTACAGAATGAAGCAGCTAGTAAACAATCCTCCCCGTAAAAGTCTGGAGTATTAGTCACTTATGGTACTAGATCTCCTGGAATCATAGTTGGAGAAACCTAGGAGTCATTATTCCATTGCAATGTTTTCCTCTATCAGTTTCTGTAGATACTGATTGCATCACTCTCTATTGCAGCCCCTTGCAACATCTTGATGTGCTCCACCTCTACCCCTTCTACTCCCAAAGAAGGGTGTCAGTTGCTAGGTCCTATTGCACTTGTACTATTTTAACTGTGATACATGTCACCTACAGTTTTATTCTGTTCCTTGGAGAAAGCAGTGATTTCCTGTCCCAGAGAATCGGGTATTCATTTGCAAACTCTCTAGCCTATATGTATCACAGTTCTAAAGCAAAGTCTCTTTTTCTGGAACTTTTTTTGTTCTGTGCTTCTCAGGGCCCCAAGGCTTCACATACACACAATGTTTCCATGTATTGGAGGAATCACCATGTACCTTAGAAAAAACTCTCTCTCCCAGTTTAATGTTGACTTACAGTGCCTTGTCACAGTTTGATACCCTCTCAGCCCCCACCTCATATAGACTGCATTTCTTCTACCTTTGTCACAGATGTGAAAATTCAGGCAAAATTGTATCTTCGTCCTTACGTGCATTTTAGTCTCCTGTGATTTGCTCTGAGACTCAAGGACCAGATGACTTAAAGTATTCTCCCCAGGGGAAGAAAGAAGGCCCACATTCCTTCTGACATTTATATATCTGTAGAGAAGGCTATGAATCTTTCTTCCTCTGGCATGAAGCAAACATTTGTGTAAATAAGAAAAATTGTTCCTTCTCATAACTTTTCAGTTATTTATTCAGCTTTTTTTTCAAATCATATAACAGGTAGCCAACAGTCTTTTTAAAATACTGTCATAGCTATTTATGACTCTCCTATAAAATATTGCTGATGCAACAGTTTCTATTCTTTCAAATTCTTTGATTGTCTGTTTTAGGGGTCAGTGACTGTTAACTTTTGTAAAGAGACTTTCTGTGCCAAGTTAAAATAGCTAGAAAAAAGATTATTGTTCTCCTTGTTGGCTTTGCCAGCATTCTCTGTTACATAATATTTACAAAGCACTTAGCATAGTGTCTAGCACATAGTAAAATGCTTAATAAAGACTTGTTCCCTTCCCCTTCTCCCTTCTTCCTTCAAGGCATGTCCTGGCAGTATCTGTTTACTAAGAAGAGACATGGGGCACTGGTGAAGCTGCTTGTGTAAGGACAGCAGCTTTCCCCATCCATGTCTGACTTATAAAGAGTATACCAGGCTCCCTCAGGTGTAAAAGCTTGATAGGTGGGCTCATGTGGCAGTTCCTTGATCATCTATGGAGAGGGCTTTCATGCCATGCAAGAATCCACAGACAGGCAATGTCTTTTCTTGGCTCCTCCAGCAAAGTAGTATGAATGGGCTGTCTCCACAGTCTTAACTTCCAAGATGCTCTTTATACCAATCTTTGCTATGTGGTCAGTCTGTTTTTCTTGAAATCCTCTGAGGTTTTTATGACTTTCCCAATTTCTTCAATAGTTAATAAATACAATTTGAGCCTCCATTACCTTAAATGATAGAATTCTCAAGCAGAAGATCAATCTTTATTAGCCCATAGAAAGGCAGACACTTCAAACATATGATGGCAATGAGGGGAAGAAAGAGTCCTTTAGGTCTTAGGAGTTATACTTGAGAATGACAGATGTTTTAGCATTTTTCTCACCCTTCTAATTCTGGTCTTTTTCCTTAGTAATTTTCATATTCTGCTTTATGAATAAGAGAGACAGAAAAGCTTAATTTATTTCATATAACATAATTAAGAAAGTAGAATTGTGTAAACAAATGATCACTTTTCCATTTTTCAGTGTTCGAAATAGTTATAATCTTCAGTTACACTCAGAATGTATATAAAGAAAAGGGGAGAAATGAAATCATGAGTATATTGGCAGTTTCTAATCCTGAAAGGTTTGTTACTGGACACATACACATAATAAAAGTAAGAAATTAAAGAGAATATTGGAGTAAAATGAAATGCATCGATGGGGCTCCACTTGAGTTTCTTTATTGTTGCATTTTATCTCTCATGTTTGCATAGGAAACCAAAACATTTTGTGGGGATGAGAACTTCAGGAAAAAATCTTGACACTCAGGTCCAGATATCCCTTAGCAATTTTTTAGTATAACCAATAAAGATGGCTCTCCTACTTTAAAATAAAAATGGGTTTCTCAAGAAAACCACAAAGAGTCAAGTGGGAGTTACACAGATTTTCTACCTGAAGGTTCCACTTAATTGGTTAGCAAGCTGTTCTTGTTTCCCTGAACAATTTGTTACTATTAATTAATACTTTCCTCCTGGAGGGAAAAATTGTCCATATCTAAGACACTGGGAACTGATAGATTTTTCCTTAGAGAGAAAGCAGTTGAGGATTTTTTTTAGTCTGATATTGTGTGTGTGAATGACCCCTTTTGCCTTACTGAAAGAGATGAAACTGAAGCTTCTGGATTCTAAGATCAATTAGAGATTATAGAGTCTACTCTTTTATTTATAGGAAAGAAATAACACTGAATTTGAAGACTTCAGTTAAACCCAGCCTGAGAAAATCTTGAAAACAATATGTCCAAAGAAAGTTTCTATAACAACAGGGGAACAATCAAGCAGAACAAGCATTAATGAAGTGCTTACTATATGTCAGGCAATATATTAAGTGCTAGAGATGCAAAGAAAGGCAGAAATGGACCCTGTTTTCAAGAGCCTCTAATTTTAATGGAAGAATTCTCTAATAGTGACCAGAAAGCCAACAGAGTACAGGACCGGGTAAAGGACACATCAAGAGAGATCAGCAAGGAGAAGACCCAGCACAAACTGCTTGATTACATCACCAGAAGACATAGATGGCCTTGCAAGGTCAGAGGAATATGTGATTTCCTTTGCAGATATGCCCTGCCCAAGTGTATTTTTTTTAGTGGCTTCTATACATACATTCTTATTAAGCATGTAGTCATATTAGTCATGTAGAGAAATTAATTTGAATGGGAGAAACCATGAAAAAAAGCCAAAACAAAACATAACACAAGAGAAAATATTCTGCTTTGTTCTGTATTCCAAATCCATAGTTCTTTCTCTGGATGTGGAAGGCATTTTCCTCACAAGTCCTTTGGGAATGTTTTAGGTCCTTGCATTGCTGTGGACAGAAAAATGCCTCACACACTGTGGTTGTTACTGTGTACAATGTTTTCCTGGTTCTGCTCCTTTCACTCATCATCAGTTCATATAAGTCCTTCCAAGATTCTCTGAAGTCTTCTATTCATCATTTCTTACAACACAACAGTATTCTATTACATTCATATACCACAACTTCTTCAGCCATTCTCTAATTGATGGGCATCTCCTCGATTTCCAGTTCTTGGCTATCACAAAGAGAGCTGCTATAAATATTTTTGTATGTGTGGGAACTTTTCTCTTTTTTATGATTTCTTTGGGATATAGTCCTAGAAGCAACATTGCATGGTCAAAGGGTATGCACCATTTTGTAACCCTTTGGGCATAATTCCAATTTGTTCTCCAGAACAGTTGGATCAGGTCTCAGCTCCAACAACAACGAATTGGTGTTCCAACTCTCCTACATCTTCTCCAACATTCACCATCTTCCTATTTTGTCATATTAGTCAATCTGATAGGTGTGATATGGTACCTCAGAGTTGTTTTGATTTGCATTTCTCTAATCCATAGTGATTTAGAGCATTTTTTCATATGACTGTAAATAGTTTTAATTTCTTCCTCTGAAAACTGCCTGTTCATATCCTTTGACTATTTACAACTAGGGAATGACTTGCATTCTTGTAAATGTGACTCAGTTCTCTATATATTTTAGAAATGAGGCTTTTATCACAACCACTATAGTTGAATAATTCTTTCCCAATTTTCTCCTTTCCTCCTATTCTTGGTTTCATTGGGTTTGTTCATGAAAAACCTTTTCAATTTAATGTAATCAAACTTACCTATTTCACCCATCATAATGTTCTCTATTTCTTGTTTGGTCATAAATTACTCCATTCTCTATAAATCTGACAAATAACAATATGCCTTGCTCCCCTCACTTTTTTTTATAGTATCAGCCTTTATACCTTTATAATGTATCCATTTGAACTTTATTTTTATGAACGATGTCAGGCATTGGTGTATGTCCAGTTTCCACCACACTTTTATTTGGTTTGCCCAGCAGTTTTTTGTCAGTGAGCTCTTACCCAAGAAGCTGGGTTCTTTGGGTTTTTCAGACAGTAGACTGATTTATTCATTGACTGCTGTGTACCTAACCTATTCCACTGTCCTACCCCTCTATTTCTTAGCTAGTACCAAGTGGTTTTGGTGATTGCTGCTTTATAATACAATTTGAGATCTGGTAGGGTTAGGCCACCTGCCCTAGCATTTCTTTTCATTAATTCCCTGGATATTCTGGACTTTTTGTTTTTCCAGATGAATTTTGCTATTATTTTTTCTAGCTCTGGAAAACAATTTTCTGGTAGTTTGATTGGTGTGGTACTAAATAAGTAAATTAATTTAGGTAGAACTGTCATTTTTATTATATTAGCTCTACCCACCCATGAACAATTGATGTTTTTCCAGTTACTTAAGATCTGACTTTGTTTGTGTGAAAAGTGTTTTTTAATTGTATTTATATAGTCCCTGAGTTTGTTTTGGCAGGTAGGTTCCCAAATAATTTATAGTTTCTACTGTAGCTTTAAGTGGGATTTCTCTTTCTATCTCTTACTGTTGGGTTTTATTAGTAATATATAGAAATGCAGAAGATTTATTTGGTTTTATTTTGTAAGCTGCAAATTTGCCAAAGTTTTGCCAAGTGTATCTCTTTCATATCTCCTTCCATTCATGAGGGTTTCTCCCTACAGATTTCTTAAATAACTCCTTTCTTCCACTACCAGTGTACTTCTTACATTAGCCTCCACCATCATCATGACCCTAGGAAGCCTTCTTACCAGGAAACTCATAATCATGAAAGATTACATTACTCCCTTCTCCTAACCAAGCAGAATTAAGGATAGTAAGTAAGAAAGGCTTTCAAGCAAAAATTTATTTTTGCTGTTATTACTATAAAAAACTTTGCTGTTTCTGAAATTTTCTTCTTTCTTTAAAACTTTTTTTTAAATAGCTAATTAAACATCTGCTAGGGATGATTTGGATTTAGTTCTTCATTGTAGTGAAAAAGGAAAGAATCTGGATTTGGAGTCAGAGCACCATGTATGGGGAGGTTAGACAAATATTTTGTAGTTACCTCATTCCTGCACTGTCCAAGCCTTTGGAGGCTTTGAAGAGGACAGATGACCTCTTCAATTGAGGATAGATTTCCTTAGTCTTTCATTTGTCTGATCCTCATGGAACTGGCATTCTCCTTCTGAGCAGTATATGTTTGCAAAAATCACCTCCTTCTGTCTGGCTGGCACCTAATTCACAAATTGAGAGATGCTTGAATTTACAAGAAAGCTGACTAGGCTGGACATAGATGATGTGCAAGTGAAAATGCTAAGAAAAGGATGATGAATTTCAAGAACTTAGGTTCTGAAGTAGAAATGTGCCCTTTGCTGGCACCCTTTCCCCATGAATATCCCAGATGGTAGCAATGAACAGTAACTCTAGACTAGTTACATCGGAAACATAGTTATGCTGAGGTAGCTAGCTCCAATAGGGTAGGAAGGGAGAGCTGAATTGTTAAATTTTCAGTTAAATTTTAAGCTTGTTCACCTCAGGAATCAGGAAGCACTATGAATCAGGACTTGATTTATTCTTTTGTTGGTTGTCTAGACATAAGAAAGTGAAGGAGAAAATGGTAACAATATGAATTAAATTTTAAAGTATTTCATGTATACATTTTTTTTCTTTTTCAGAGAGACAGATGAATACAAGCACATTTCTGAAGCTTGGGGAGACTCTTGTTTCTGCCTTCCAAATATATCTTATATTCTCCCTTCTCTACTCTGGCATTGCCACCACCCTGGCATAGATCCTTATAATTTCACACCTGCCCTCTGCAGTATCCCACTGGTTTATATCCTTGCCTCAAGTCTTGCAGCACTTCAGTTGTCAAATTGATCTTCCCACACTACAATATGGTGATGTCCCCTAAGCAATCAACTTTAGCTTGAGTTTAGCTTGAGTAAGGACCTCAGTATCCAGCACTCCATGTTGCCAGGTAATCTTCAGAATTTTCTTAAGACAATGCAAACGAAAGTGATTCAGTTTCCTGGCATGGGGTGCTGGTAGACTGTCCAGGTTTCACAGGCATACAACAATGAAGTCACCACAGCAACTCTGTAGAACTTCAGTTTGGTAGGCAGGCTAATATCTTTTCTCTTCCACACTTTCCTTTGGAGCCTCCCAGACACTGAGCAGTGTGTCAACCTCATCATCTATGTGAACATCCTTGGAAAGTATGCTGCCAAGGTAAATGAACTTATCCATAGTATTCAAAAGCTCCCCATTTGCTATTACTGATGGTTTCACATATGGATGGTGTGATGCTGGTTGATGGAGAACATATATTTTCTTGGTGTTAATTGAAAGGCCAAAATTAGCACAAGCAACAGAGAATCAGTCCATTCTTATATCTGTCAGAGGCTACTGAACGTAAAAATCATCTGCAAACAGGAAGTCATGCACCAACTTTCCCTCCACCTTTTTTATCATCAGTGCCATGGTTTACTTTGATGCCATTTTTGTCCTCCTTGAAGGTATTTGACAACATTGCTGAAAAGCAAGCATACAACTCTGCTGCACTCCATTGGTGATTGGGGAAGCCCAAGGGCATCATCCATTATCCAGAATCTTAGCAAGCATGCCATCATAAAACTTGCACACAATACTCATGAACTTCTGGCAACCAAATTTTACCATGATCTTCCACAGGTCCTCAACACTGACAGTATCAAAGGCCTTGGTTTGATTGACAATTGTATTCAGATGTGTGTTTTTCTCCTGGCATTTCTCCTAGAATTTGGGGCAGCAATACTAGCTCAACCATTCTTCAGACCTTTCTGAAGACACAGTGGCTCCCAGGTAGATAACCTTCTCTTGCCACATAACCCAGATTTCCATCAACTTTTGCATGGGCAATGTACCCCCTGCCTTGTAAATCTCATTTGGAATAGAATTAGCACAAGGCACTTTGCCACATGAAAGAAGCCTAATGGCATTAAAAATCTCTTTTTCATTTGAAAGTTTGGCTAGAGAGGGATTAACTTCAACCTGAGGTAAATGGTCAATAGCTTCAGCATTGGTTGATGATGGTCTATTGAGAAGACTAGGGCAAAGCTCTGTTCACTTCTCCATGTTCACGTCCTTATCACTGATCAATGTGGCTCCACCAACACTGAGTAACTGAGATGAACCCAAGGTCTTTGGCCAATAAATAGCCTTTGGGGCATCATAACAATGCTTTGTACTGTTACTTTCAGCATAAAAGAGAATTTCCTCTGACTTCTTACTGAGCCAAGAATCCTGCATCTCTCTAAGCTTTGCTTGCACTTTACTTTCAATGAGGTTAAAAGTCATGTTTTTAGAGATATATGAATTCTCCTCCTCATAGACTTTTTAGAGTTCCCATTTTTCATTTAGTAGCTTCTGAATTTCCCCATCATTTTCATCAAACCAACCCTGATGTTTGCAAGTGTCCTGACACAGATGAGTAAATGCAGTGCTGTACACAAATCCCTGTAAACTGCCCACTGCTTTACTGTGCCACTATTGCCAACAGTGTGTGCTCAGCTTTCCCTCCAAGTTTTTCACAACGAGAAAAGTTCTGTTGATGTTGAGTCTTCTGAGAGTGTTTATGCCTTTGGACTGCTGCTTTTGTTGAATGTGAATGGTTAGCTTGGAGAAGATGTCTATGATTCCTCCTGTGCTCTGCATCATACATTGCCTTTGTCAGGAACATAGTAAGTGCTTAATAAATGTTTGTGATTTGGTGGTGGGTATAGAAAAGAGAAGTAGAAAGGAATTTTGAGTGAATTAATATTTTATGATTCTTTCAAAGATATTTGACTTTAAAATGCTGTTATTGTCTAAATTGCTTTCTTTGTTTTGTTCCCTTCACTCTGCATAAACTCATCAGGTTTCCCTGATATTTTTGTCATTTCTTAATGTTCTTTTGCATTTATATACCATAATTTGTTATTGTTGTTCAGTTGTTTCAGTTGTGTCCAACACTTTCTGAACCTATCTGGGGCTTTGTTAGCAAAGATACTGCAGTGGTTTGACATTATCTCCATCTTACTTTGCAGATGAGAAAACTGAGGTAAAGAGAGTCACATAAGTTGCCCAGGGTCATACAGCTAGCAAGTGTTTGAGGCCAGATTTAAACTTGTGAAGATGAGTATTCCTGACATTTAGGGCTGATACTGTATCTATTTTGCCATCCATAATTTGTTCACACATTCTCTAATTGACAGGTGTCCCCTTAGTTTACAATCCTTTTCCGTAAGAACACTGATGGATTGTGTCACCAGTCATGATGCTGGAGGACCAATGATGAATCATGTTACCTGCCTTTTGATAAAGAGTTAATGGACTAAGAGTGAAGAATGAGATATATTTTTTGGACATGACCAGTAAGATTTGTTTTTGCTTGACTATGCCTGTTTGTTACAAGGCTTTTGTTTTTATTTTGTCTTTCAATGTGTATTTGAAAGGGGTGGGAGAGGGATGAGATTTTTGTTGAGAAAAATATATCAATATAATTAATAAGCAGAAGTTTGTAAAAATTGGAGTCAGAGATAGTATTTTATACCTTTGATTTTGGGAAAGTTTTGAAAAAATGTTTATTTTATAGGATTTGCTTTCCTACCTTGTCAGTAACTACCTTGTCAGGATACTAAATCCTTCCCTTTAAACCCTGGTAACATAAAATGATTTTCTGTGGTTTAAAAGAGTGGGCTTAAACAGTATAGAAAATATATTGACAAACATTTATGTGAATTTAGGATAGGAATTTAGAACTTACTTTTCAGTCATCAAGTATGAAAGAGGGTGGGGGAAAAAGGCATAGGGTAGCATAATATTCTGTTCAAGTGGGGAAGTGTCTTATTTCTTTTCATTACCAATTCCTTTCATTCACAGTGGAGTGCTTTGACTACGCAATGATAAGTTTGAATACCTTTACCTTACTGCAGTAATTTGTAATCATTTGCAAGGTTGCTGAGTAATAATTTTATTATTGTTGTTGAGAGATGAGTCCATTAGTATACACAATAACTGCCAACTGTTCTTTCTTTATAGTCCTGGAGAATGAAAATTATGATACCAATCATTGTTTTCCAGGCGGTATCAATCGGCTCTTAATTGGCAATGCCAGTATTTAGGTAGAATATTACTATTCAAAGGTACTTTTTTTGTCTAGGCACAGTTATTAAAGGGTCATTGTTTTCTTGTAGAATGTATCTAATATTTTCACTTCTCTAGAGCTAGAATAGAAAATTATAAATTAAAAAATCTCAGTGTTGGAAACTGACCACAAGTATGGTCCAATCTGTACCTGAGTGAATAACTTCTCTATAACATCTCCCAAAAATAATCATCTTGCCTTTACTGGAGGATCACAAGTGAGGAGGAACCCTCTACCTCCTCTTTGCCTTTACTGGTCAATTTCAGGTTCTTCGTATTTTCACTCTGTCTTCACCATCTTCTTTATGGAATGCTTTCAGGGAAAGCACCAGGTTGCTTCATGAGTTTCTTTCCTTTTCTTATTTGAGTGGTTATTAGATTTAATAAATCTATGGTATGGTTTTTGAAAATTTTTTTTAAGTGGAAATCTTTTCTCTCTTGGATTTAGAAATGGATTTGTCCTATTTATTACTCAACACAACAAAGGCCTCTAAAACCACCTTCCCAGTACTGATTTGTATTTTAAGTAGAAAATATTTTCTTATTTACATTTTTGAAAATGTGGTTGGACCTCATGAGCTCTTTTCAATAATGTAAAGATGATTATCTATAAACATGCAGGCTAATGGAAAAAAACCAAGAGCCATGACCTAATAGTAAGAAAACCTGAGTCCTAGCTTATATGCTAATCTGTGTAACCTTAAGCATGTCCTCTAGCCTCTCTCTTCAATTTCCTCATTTCTAAAATGAATATAATAATCATACCTACTATATTTATGATGATAACGATTTTTAAATGTGTGTACATATACACACATACACATTTACATGTTTTTCAAACTAGACACTTAATATAGTATGTAGTAAGGCCTTGTAGAGACCTAACAAGCTAAGCTTGGTTATGGACATGGGCATAAACATGGACTGAGGTGCCCCCAAAAATCCAGCTTGCTTCAAGGGATACCCCACCATAGGATTCTTTCTATTAAACTTGCCCTCTGGAAAAGGAACAATGATTATCTCTGTGTATTCTAAGCATAACTGACCCACATAGATCCAAATGGCTATTTGATTTGGTCAACATTGATTGTCAAAAAAGAGTCAAATTCATTATGTGAGTGGTTATAACTTAATAAAGAAGAGTTATTTTTTTGATTAAAAAAAATAGGCTAAAGGAATATGTCTTAGTCTAGGCGTATATTTGCTTATTTTGTTTTTTGAAGCAATGACAAGGAAATATTCCTGTGTTTAAAACATTTCAATAAACTTAATATTAACGTTTTGGTAATCATTTTCCTTAGATACAAAAGCAACTGAAGTGGGCCAAAATATGACAATTTTATAATACTGCTGCCTTCAGAATAAAAATAAACTATATACTAATGGAAAGGGGAAAGAATTTCCCATTTCATCCCCAATGAAACTTGTCCTAAAATATCATTGGCTATCTGAATAATCAATCAAGTTCACCAGTGACAATTTGGACCGGATATTATAGTGTGCTGGCTGGTCTCACATTAATTGATAGCTCAGTAATTCAGTGATAGAAGATGTTGGAACCTCCTCTCTCTCCTTCCACTGATTATAAGAAATAGGTCTCAACAAATATGGTTTTGATACCCAAACCAGGAAGAGACAAAACAGAGACAGAAAATTATAGACCAATTTCTCTAATGAATATAGATACAAAAATTTAAAAAAAAAGATTTTAGCAAAACAAATACAGCATCTTATCATGAGAATAATACATTATGATCAGATAGGATTCATACCAGGAATGCAGGGCTGGTTCAGTATTAGGAAAATTATTAGCATTATCAATCATATCAACAACAAAACTAACAGAACCACATGATTATCTCCATAGATGCAGAAAAAGCTTTTGACAAAATATAATACCCATTCCCATTAAAAATGCTATAGAACATAGAAATAAAGGGAACTTTCCATAAAATAATCAGTCTCTACCTAAAACCTTCAGCAAGCATTATATGCCATGGAGATAAGCTAGCTGCATTTCCAGTAAGATCAGAGGTGAAACAAGAATGTTCATTATCACTACTATTATTCAATATGGTGCTAGAAATGTTAACTGTAGCAATTAGACAAGATAAAGAAATTGAAGGAATTGGAATAGGCAAAGAAGAAACTAAGTTATCACTCTTTGCAGATGATATGATGATATACTTAGAGAATCCCAGAGATTCAAGTAAAAAACTACTTGAAATAGTAAACAACTTTGGCAAAGTTGCAGGTTACAAAATAAACCCCCACCAATCTGCATTCCTATATATTACTAACTAAGTCCAACAGCAAGAGAAGAAAGAGAAATCCCATTTAAAGTTAGGGTAGACACTATAAAATATTTGGGATTTTACTTGCCTAAACAAACCCAGGGAGTATATAAACATAATTACAAGACACTTTTCACACAAATAAAATCAGATCTAAGTAAGTGGAAAAACATCAGTTGCTCATAGGTAGACTGAGCCAGTGTAATAAAAATGACAATTCTACCTAAATTTACTTATTTAGTGCCATACCAATTAAACTATCAGATAATTATTTTATAGAGTTGTATAAAATATCAAAATTCATCTGGAAGAACAAAAAGTCCAGAATATCAAAGGGACTAATGAAAAGAAATGCTGGGAAAGGGAGTCTAGCACTACCAGATTTCAAATTATATTATAAAGCAGCAATTATCAAAACCACTTGATACTGGCTAAGAAACAGAGTTGATAAGTGGAATATGCTAGGTACTCAAGATACAGTAGACAATAAATATTGCAATCTACTGTTTGATAAACCCAACAACTCCAGCTTCTGGGATAAGAACTCACTGTTTGACAAAAATTCCTGGGAAAACTGGATAACAGTGTGGCAGAAACTAGGCGTAGACCAATGCTTGACACCATAAACAAGAATAAAGTCCAAATGGGTACATAATTTAGGTATAAAGATTGATACTATGGACAAATAGTATATCAGATTTATGGAGAAGGGAAGAATTTTTGATGGAAGAGGAGATATAAAGCATAATGAAGTACAAGATGGATAATTTTGATTACATTAAACTGAAAAGTTTTTACACAACCAAACCCAATGCAACCAAAATTCGGAGGGATGTAGTATATTGGGAAAGAATTTTTACAGCTAATGTTGAGAATAAAGGCCTCATTTCTAGAATATAGAGAACTGAGTCAAATGTACAAGACAAGTCAGTTCCCAATTGATAAATGGTCAAGGGATATGAACAGGCAATTTTCAGAGGAAGAAATTAAAGATATCTATAATCATATGAAAAAATGCTCTAAATAACTGTTGATTAGAGAGATGCAAATCAAAACAACTTTGAGGTACCACATCAAACCTATCAGATTGGCTAATATGACCGAACAGGAAGATGATAAATGTTGAGAAGGATGTGGGAGAGTTGGACTAATTCATTGTTAGTGGAGCTTGTGAGCTCATTCAACCATTCTGGAGAGCAATTTGGAACTATGCCCAAAGGGCTACAAAAATGTTCATGCCCTTTGACCCAGCAATATCACTTCTAGGACTGTATCCAAAAAAATCATAAAAATGGGAAAGGGTCCCACATGTACAAAAATATTTATAGCAACACTCTTTGTAGTGGCCAAGAACTGGAAATCAAGGGGATGCCCATCAATTGGGGAATGGCTAAATAAATTATGGTATATGAATGTAATGGTATATTATTGCACTGTAAAAAATGATGAACAAGAAGACTTCAGAGAGGCCTGGAAAGACTTATATGATCTGATGCTGAGCAAAAGGAGCAGAACTAGGAGAACTTTGTGCACAGCAATGACCACAGTGTGTGAGAGCTTTTTTCTGGTAGACTTGGAAATTCATAGCAATGCAAGGACTTAAAAAAAAATGATCTTCTAAGGCAAAATGTCCTCCACATTCAGAGAAAAAGCTATGGAAGTCAATCACAGAATGTAGCAGATCTTTTTTTGTGTGTGTATTATACTTTGGTTTGTTATATGATTTCTCCCATTCATTTTAATTCTTCCACACAGCATGACTATAGTGAAAATTTATTTAATAGGAATGTATGTTAGATCCTATATAGAATTGTATGCTGTCTCGGGAAGGAAGGGGGGAGGTGTGGGGTAGGTAGGGGGAAAAAAATTTAAGTTATATGGCAGTGATTGTACAACACCAAGGATAAATAAAATTAATAAAAGAAAAAAAAATAGGTCCCAAGCAACAGTATGAAGTTTGAGATGGAGTATGCCCTAAAAGCATCAGTCATTGCTCATTCTTTGTATATAATTGGAGGTAAATAAAAAGAATTGGTTGAAGTAAAGGGAAGAATTTCTAAATGGGGTACATAGTATCCCTCTGGCTGATCAAAGGTCTATAATGGCCAATATGGTCTATAACGGCCTGTATAGGCCAATGGTCTATAATGATTGTGACCCTGACCTCAAGTTTTTATTGTTTGGTTGTTGTGAGGATCAAATGAGTTCATTGTAAAGTGGTTAGTACGGTGTTTGGTACTGTATAAATGTTAGGTATTGTTATTAATACTAATGTTATTATTGCTTTCTATACGGAAGGCAACACATCAAGGTATAGTAGGGTTTGAGTGTGGATTAGGAGTCAGAATATTGGATCCTAGTTATTTCTAGTCATTTCTTCAACTAACTAGTTTTGTGACCTTGGGCAACCTTTCAGATATCATTTTTTTAACAGCAAAATGAGGAGGGTTTTGACTATAAAATCTCCAAGGAAATTCCTTTATAGCACTTATATTCCATGATATTTTATCAAAATTGATTCAAAGTTGACAAGAAGTCTCCCTCCTTTATTTCCGTTTCTTAAGGTTTTATGTAATAAAGAGTCTGAAATCTGAAATGGATGAATTTTTTTTTTGTCAATTTTCCACTAAATTATAGAGGCAGGCTTCTTGTAAATTTCACTTTGTCACCTGTGTACAAGAATGGAGTTGACAAATAGAGCAAAAAAAAGAGGTCGGTAGGAAAGAAACAATGACATAACAATTACATAACAAAAACAACCACCACAACAATAAAACCTAGAGCCAGAAATGGTAAGCAGAGAAAATTAAGCCCTTTGTTGGTGGAAAGAGATGAAAGGACAAGATCCTGTCACAGGGTTGTGGACCCTTCCCTATTCTCTGTTTACTGTCTTAGCAAGATTATCAGCTTCCAGAAGTTTTATTATAATTTAATTCAGATAACTCTCAAGTCTACATACTTAGCTCAAATGTTTCTCCTGAACTCCAGTTCTACAGCACCAGTTGTTTGCTATACATTGCCGCCATTGCATTGCATTGGTATCTTAAACTCATATCCAAAAAGAACTCATGCTTCTTCACCAGGACACCCAAACGTCTAATTGTCCCTAACCCTGTACTGTCCTTCAGCCCTCATACCCAACCAATTGCCAGTGATGTCCCCATATCATTTACATCCATTTCTTTCTCTTTGCTAACACAGACTATGTGAAATCACTTCTTTACCATATTTCACGTAGACTGCTGTCATGGCCTTTAAATTGATTTCTTTGCCTCCAATATTCTCTCTTCAATCTGTCTTCCACCTAGCTTCCAAACTGATATTCTTAATATACAGAACTGACCACTTCTCTCATTTCCCCCCAGATCTGTAATGGTTCACTATTACCTCTAGTATAAAACACTAATTCTTTAGTCTGGCATTTAAAACTCTGCAAATCTGCCTCCAGCCTACCTTTCCTATCTTAACTTTATGTTTATCTAGTCTCCATTCTAGTCAAATGGGTTCTACACCTGCCTTCTGTCACTTTGTACAATACTTTTTCTTGAATTGGTTCCCCATCCAGAATGCAGCTCTCCCTCAGCTTCACTGAGTAGAATATCTTGCTTCTATAAAAAGAACAGGTTAGGAGATACCCAGGTCTTTTCTTGATTCCTACTCTAGCTTCAACACACACACACACACGCATGCACACACACACACTTTAGCACTCTCTCCTTCTTGACGTCACTTTGTATGACTGCATATATTTTGTTTTCTGTTACTTGCATATATTCATATGCTCCATATGTTTCTAGTAGCATATAAGTTTCTTGAGGGCAGGGATTCTATTCACTTTTGTCTGTAACTAGGATCTAGAACAGTGCCTTGTACAAAATCAGCATTTCACACTTGCTTATTGAAATGAATTTGAATGAATTGCACTAACTACTTCAGCACATTATGAAAGAAGCGTTTTTTTAATTTCAAGCTCTATAGAAATGTATAAGGCTCAAGAATGGGACTGGTGACCAACGAATGTTCTATCTTCTGAGCATGTTCTGTGTGCCTTGCCTGCTGCGAACTCATGTTGAAGAGGCCAGAAAGCCTCTTTCCTGAAAGGTATAATAATCGATAATGAAAGGGCCCATGCTCCCAATTTGGAGTATGAGTTGACATTCTGTCATTCTAGTTCAAGTCTACTAGCTATGTGATGAAGAGACAAACTGTCCACTGGCTAAAGATCTTAAATTGTGAGTGCATTCAAAAGTCACTAACTAGACAAAAACAAGTCTTTTGGTTCTGGCTTTTGCCTGCTTAATTACTTTCAGATCTGGGGACCAAGAATAGTGTAAGTCTATGTGTGAGGAGAAAGCCTCATACTTTTATCTCCATGCCTGGGCCACTGCCACAGTGCCCATGAGTACATGTCCCTGTTGTTGCTTCTGCCTCTGCTGTATCTATGCCAACCTGCTTTAGGGTGCAGAAGAAGTCTATGATCTTGGTTGGGGGGGAGCCAAGATGGTGGAGCAGAAAGATTCACATATGCTAGCTCCTAACCTACAACCCATAGAATATCTGTAAAGAAGAACTCCCAACAAATTCTGGAGCAGCAGAAGCCACAGAACAACAGAGTAGAGGAGATTTCTGTTCCAGAGAGACCTGAAAAACCAACACTAAAGGTCTGTTGCGCACCAGACATGGAGCAGAGGCCAGCCCTGCCTTGGCCTAGTGGCACCGAGAGAAGCAGATCCAAGCAGCCTTCAGGGACAGAATCTCCAGCAGTAGAGCAGGTCCATCCACCCACAGGGGCAAAGGTCAGTGAGAGAGCCTATTTGGCTGGCTGAGAGGGGAGCAGGGTGTCTCCATAACTCAGACCCCCGGGAGGCAGCAGTGGACAGGGGCTCCCAGAGCAGGCAGGAGCTTGGATCCATTATTGAAAATCTCTGCATAAACCCCCTGAGGGAACGGAGCTCAGTGGGGCAGCCCTGACCCCACGTGAGCAGGTGAACTTAATCTCAAACTGAATAGCAGCACTGTCCTGACCTGAGGACCTGAATTTACTCTTATACTGAATAGCAGCTTTGCCCCCACTGAAAGCCCTGAGGATGGGAAGCAGCATTTGAATCTTAGACCCCAAGCATTAGCTGGGTGGATCTGGAGGCGAGATGAGTGTGGAAGGGAATCTCAGAAGTCAAGTAACTGGCTGAGAAAATGCCCAGAAAAGGGGAAAAAATAAGACCATAGAAAGTTACTTTCTTGGTGAACAGATATCTCCTCCCATCCTTTCAGATGAGGAAGAACAATGCTTACCATCAGGGACAGGCATAAAAGTCAAAGCTTCTGTATCCCAAACATCT
Organism: Potorous gilbertii; assembly: GCA_028658325.1. Taxonomy (NCBI): domain Eukaryota; kingdom Metazoa; phylum Chordata; class Mammalia; order Diprotodontia; family Potoroidae; genus Potorous; species Potorous gilbertii. Next base: position 58,903,822 of record CM053773.1, read on the forward strand.
GAAATAAATATTCAATGGGCTCAGGCCATGGAAGAGCTCAAAAAGGATTTTGAAAATCAAATTGGAGTGATGGAGAAAAAACTGGGAAGAGAAATGAGAGAGATGCAAGAAAAGCATGAAAAACAGGGCAATACCTTGGTAAAGGAGACCCAAAAAAATGCTGAAGAAAATAACACCTTGAAAAATAGGCCAACTCAATTGGCAAAAGAGGTTCAAAAAGCCAATGAGGAGAAGAATGCTTTAAAAAACAGAATTAGTGGGGGGAGAAGCCAAGATGGCAGAATAGAAAGATTCACATATGCTAGCTCTGAACTCACAGCTCATGGATCTCCTCTAAAAAGAATTCCTAACAAATTCTGGAGCAGTGCAAGTCATGCAGCAACAGAGTGAAGGAGATTTCCATTCCAGAGAGCCCTGAAAAATCGATCCCAAAAGTCCATTGCATACCAGCTCAGTCTTTTCCTGGCTGCGTGACAAAGAGAGGAGCAGATTGCGGCAGGCTTCAGGGACAGACTCTCCAGTGGCCACGAAGGTCCCTCCACCCATAGAAGCACAGGTCAGTGACAGAGACTTCTGGGCTGGCCTAGAGGGGAGCAGGGTGTCTCCATAACTCAGGCCCCCTCAAGAGGCAGCAGCAGAGGCAGGGTGTGGCCAGGAGCTCCCAAAGCAGGCAGGAGCTCAGGAGGAGCTCCATTACTGAAGATCTCCACATAAACCCCCTGAGGGAACTGAGCCTGGGAGGTGGCCCTGCCCCCATCTGAGCACCAGAACTTAAGCTCACATTGAATAGCAGCTGGGCATGCCCCTGAAAGCCCTGAGGCTGGGAAGCAGCATTTGAATCTCAGACCCCAAGCACTAGCTGGGCTGACCTAGGTGTGGATGAACAGGAATCTCAGAAGTCAAGTAACTGGCTGGGAAAATGCCCAGAAAAGGGAAAAAAAATAAGACCATGGAAGGTTATTTTCTTGGGGAACAGATGTTTCCTCCTTTCCTTTCTGATGAGGAAGAACAATGCTTACCATCAGGTAAAGACTTAGGAGTCAAGGCCTCTGTATCCCAAACATCTGAAATAGATATCCAATGGGCTCAGGCCATGGAAGAGCTCAAAAAGGATTTTGAAAATC
>CM053773.1:58905445-58930241 GCA_028658325.1 Potorous gilbertii
CTAATTCTGCTTTTGAAAGCATTCTTCTCCTCATTGGCTTTTTGAACCTCTTTTGCCAATTAAGTTAGCCTATTTTTCAAGGTGTTATTTTCTTCAGCATTTTTTGGGGTCTCCTTTATCAAGGTATTGACCCGTTTTTCATGCTTTTCTTGCATCTCTCTCATTTCTCTTCCCAGCTTTTCCTCCATCTGTCTAACTTGATTTTCAAAATCCTTTTTGAGCTCTTCCATGGCCTGAGTCCATTGGATATCTATTTCAGATGTTTGGGATACAGAGGCCTTGACTCCTATGTCTTTACCTGATGGTAAGCATTGGTCTTCTTTGTCAGAGAGGAATGGCGCATTCATCTGTTCCCCAAGAAAATAACCTTCTATGTTCTTATTTTTTTTTCCATTTTCTGGGCATTTTCCTAGCCAGTTACTTGACTTCTGGGATTCCTGTCCACCCAGACCTCAATCAGCCCAGCTAGTGCTTGGAGTCTGAGATTCAAATGCTGCTCCCTAGCCTCAAGGCCTTTGGCGGCAGGCTTGGTTGCTATTCAATGGGAGCTTAATTTCTGGTGCTGAGGTGGGGGCAGGGCCACCTCCCAGGCTCAGTTCCCTCAGAGGGTTTATGCAGAGACCTTTTGTAATGGAGCTCCTGCTGAGCTCCTGCCTGCTCTGGGAGCCTCTGGCTGCCTGCTGCCTCTGCTGCTGCCTCTGCCACTGCCTCCCAAGGGGGCCTGAGTCCCGGAGACACCTCACTCCCCTCTCAGCCTGTCTCTCTCACTTACCTGTGAGTCTGTGGGTGGAAGGACCTTCGTGGCTGCTGGAATTCTGTCCCTGAAGCCTGCTTGGATCTTCTCGCTCCTCTCAGTGCCGCGTGGCCAGGGCAGGGCAGGGCTCTGCTCCCGTTTGGTGCGCGATGGACATTTGGGATCAGTTTTTCAGGGCTCTCTGGAATGGAAATCTCCTTCATTGTGTTGCTGTGTGGCTTCCACTGTTCCAGAATTTGTTGGAAGTTCTTTTTAGAGGAAATCCATGGCCTGTGGGTTTGGAGCTAGCATAGGTGAGTCTTTCTACTCCACCATCTTGCCTCCACCCCCCGCCATTTCCTTATTATTTTTCTTCCACAAAAGTCATATGCTATTGCCTAATTTAGGTATGGTGGCAGACCTACATTCTTACCGGTTTTGCCAGCAGAGCATATGATTTCAAAAACGCTACCAAATGGAAAACCTTAAGCGTACCAGCCAAGTAATAGACCTGTCTGTTTTCAGGGCAGCAACCTAATTAAGTAGGTAGCATTTATCACTAGAGGGTTGGCTACAATGTGGTGGATTGTTCTGGCCATAAGGACTCCCAAGTATTTGAAATGTTCAAATATTGTGTGTCCAAATATGAAGAAGTAATTTTTAAAATCTTTGAAGTTCATCTATCTGCGTCAACATCAGTTTGCAAAAGATTGAACTTAGACTTGCTTTTATTTTGTACTAAAGGACAAATTTTAATTGTGCAAATTTATAATGGAATTATCTGAAGAATGTCAATTTCTGCCAAAAAAGGATATAGTAACAACATATGTAATACAGAAGCTTATTATATCACTTAAACTAGAATCAGCCAATGCTCTAGGACAGGTAACAAAAAATCATGAGAATGTAGTCTTTGAGAATCCTTTAGGAAATTGTAAAATGGACAGTAGAGTCACATCTGGGGATGGAGAAGGTTTTAAAGTTAGTAGCTTAGGCAAAATCTACATGTAGTCAAATTACCCTTGAAAATTCCTTAAGGAATCCATATAAGAACACTATTATTTACATATTACATGGCAATAAGTTTCTTTCCATGAAACAGATCAGAGATTCTAAATTTGGGGGAACACAGATCCCTTGGCGGTCTTGGGTAGGAAAAATTGTATCTCAATTTCAATATAATTCTTTTCCTTTGTAATCTTGCATATTTTATTTTATTCATTTATAAACATTATTCTGAGAAGGGGCTTATAGGCTTCACTACACTACATTGGACTCCCCAAGGGGTCCATGACAGACCTCTACCTTAGATAATTTCCTTTAAATAATACCAGTACCTGAAGTGCAACAAATCACATGGCATGATCTCATTTTTTTCTTGTTGAGATTGAGCTGTGTTCTGAACAGGATTTGGGGTATTTTGGATGCTGCATTAATTCTTTGAGGTCACAAGGGAAATATTTAGTCAATTACTTGTTCTGTGCTAATTTGCACAGCTGGCTTGTTCTAATGTTTTTGTTGGGATGGTAACCCAAGATGCTTTAGTCAATGAGTCAGCTGTCAGAACTATGTATATGGGAGATTGTCAGTGACACAAAGGGAAATGTGAAAGTAAAAACCTTGCACTCTTTTCACTATAGGCTTCCATGTTCTAATGGATCTTTGAAATCATAGATAAGTAGGTGGTGCCGTGGATAGAGTGTCTGGTCTGCAGTCAGGAAAATTCATCTTCCTGACCCCAGACACTTTCTAGCTATGTGGTCCTGGGCACGTCACTTAATGTTGTTTGCCTCAGCTTTTCATCTGTAAATTGAGCTAAGGAAGTAAATAGCAAAACTCTCCGGAATCTTTGCCAAGAAATCCCCAAGTAGGGTCACAAAGAATTGGGCATTACCAAAAACAACTGAACAACAAAAATCTTAGAAATCATCTTGTCTAACTTCATTTTACAAAGAAAGGATCTGTAGACCAAAGAGACCAAGAGACCAAGGTTACACAAGTCTCCAGCAGAGAAGCTAGCATTCAAACCCAAGCCTGCTTACCCCTAATCTGTTTTCAGAGAATGCTAACCTAGGAATGTGATCATACCTCCCACAAACACCTCCTAATTTAAGTTGTTGCTGAATTTATCATCTTTGAAAAGGGATATGGAGGATTTGTGCTAAAAATGGCACTGTTTAGATGCTTACCTGTATTCTCTGACCATCCCTTCCAAAAAGGGAGGGGATTTGTACTTGGCCTCCAAAGCCATAACCAGGAGCAACAGGTGGAAATTGAAGAGGTGATTTCTCATAATAAAGTTTTCTAAAAATGAGAGCTAACCAAAAGTGCATTGGGAAACTTCTGGTGGTAATGCAGTCCTGCTCACAAAACTTGGCCTACTCTGTTTGTTAGAAAGGCCCTTTTTTTATCCTCCTTCTTCAAATGTATTGTCATCTGTAACCATGAATTTGCAAAGTCACTCATTGGTGCTCTCTAGTTTGCCTAAATCTTCCTCCTCATAGCTTCCGTTAATTGCTCCAATCTATTGGGATCTACTCCCTCTTCCACATGATAGTATTTCAAATCTTGGCTAACATGTATCCCTAAGACAACCTTGCCTCCTTATGCTATTTGTAATAAATTGTAGTCTATAATGAAGATGATCTATGGCATTGAATGAAAAACAATATGATTACTAGTTTAGATTTCTTGATATGCAAATATTCTACAACAACTGAAGATCATCTTTCTCTCTTAAGACTAAGGTTCATTGAGTCTTTTGTGAATATTGTGTATTATTTCATTGAACTGAGTTAAATTATTCTTGTATTATCCTTCTCCTTACATATTTATCAGCAAAGCAGGGAACACTTCACTCCTCTCAGAAGTGTGATTATTGCATTACAGATGTGTGACACCTAGTTGTCTTATTGTTATTACCAAAAGAAAAAATTAAAAAGCCCATCACCTCTTTGTTTGGTAAAGATATTTATCTTTTCCTGCAGGAGTTTAACATTCAATTGCAGAGGGTTGATGGAAAGGCCTCTGTGCTGAAGTATGTGTCTGAGATTAATCTATATTAGCAGGCTTGCTCATTCAAATCTACTTTTATAAATATCACTTGCCTTTGTATTTTCATTCAAAAATAATTAGCAAAGAGACTACAGACCTTGATTATGCATGGAGTTTCTGAATCATTAGGAGCTGACTGATTCAGTTTTCTCATCTGTTATACAAACTGAATCCTTTGATATTTCAAGATGATCTGTTCTGTAGAGAATCTTTTTTAATAAGCTTTTCCATTTATTTTAACATTTTTTGATAGAACAGCATGATCTGTTAAGGTCAAGAATCAAATTCACAGATCAGATCAGGCCCAAACCAAATCATAAAGTCTTTTTTCAGCACTTATCATGTGTTCAACATGCTGCTGCCATGGAGAATACTAATGGGGAAGATATGACTCTTAATTTTAGGAATTTACAATTTAGTTGAAGAGCTAAATTTATTCTCCTTTTTTTCAATCTCTCTTGAACAGATGACTTTTCTTATCTTCAAACCATGGGTCTCTATTTCCTTATCTGTAAAATGATGCTGTTAAACCACTTGATGACCTCTGCAATTCCTTCCTGTTAGAGAGCTATGATTCCATGTGTATGTAGTATATGTATGTGGTACATATAAACATATCCACCTATAGTATATGCATATATGCATCACATATATGTGTATAGAGATACATATGTACATATTCCTCCCCCACATCTTCCATCTTTTCCTATCTACTAGCTTATTTCTTCTTGCCTACAAACATGCCTCATTTTCTCTCATGCTTAAAAAAAATATCCTCACTAGACCCTGTCTTATGTTTTTCCTCCCTTTCTCATATAGGTTTCTTAAAAAAGCTGCCTATAACAATTTCATTTCCTTTTCTCCTCTTATTTCTTTCTCAGTTGCTTATAATACGATTTCCAGCATAATAACTCAACCTAAATAACTTCTGCAGAAGATCCCAGTGATATCTTATTGAAAGTCTGGTGACTACCTCAGTTTATTCTTCTCCTCAGAAGCCTGCCAACTACCCTCTGCTCCTAGATATTCTCCCATGAACTTCTGTGCCATTGTGCTCCCTTGGTTCTTCCCTGATATCTCTGACCATTCCACAGTCTCCTTCAGTGGATCATACTACAAATCCTGTTTCTTAACTGTGAACATGCCTCCTTTTTGAGTACTCCTCTCTTCTTTCTCTATACTCTCTTATTGATCTCATCTGTTACCATGAATTTCATGATCCTCTCAATTCAGATGACTCCCAGATCTATAATATTCAGCTTTATTCTTTTGAACTCATTTCACCTTGGATAGACATTTCAAATTCCATATATCCAAACAGAATTCATTATCTTTCTCTCCATGTCCAACCTTCTTCTGAGGTTCCCTATTCTTTTGAGGGTATGACCATTCTTCTGGTCAACCAGACTTATGCCCTTAGAGTCCTCCTCACTCGTCCATCTCCCCTGCAGCCTACTCAGGCAATCAGTTTCAATTCTAAATCTTCTTAATTCTACATCTGCAACAATTCTCATATCTAACTCCATTCACCTCATCCAGATGCTACTCTGATTCCCATCTTCTTCACCAAAAGTGTCATAATTAGTCTTTCTGCTTCTAATCTTTCCTGAGTGTGGTCCATTCAACTTCCCACACAGATGTTAAAGTCATATTTCCAAAGCCCAACTCTGACTGCATCATTTTTCTGCTTAATAAACTCATGGTTCTGTCTTACCTCTATGATAAAATACAAATTCTTGTTACCATGTAATTCTCTTACAACCTGACTCCAACATACATTTTCAGACTTATTATATATTGCTCTTTTTCTACATCCTATGTTCTAGTCAGAGTGATCTGCTGGATATTCCTCATATATGACATTCCCTCTCCCATTTTCATGCATGTAACAGTCTGTGTCCTATGCATGCAATGTAGTCCCTCCTCACCCATACCTCTCAGAATGACTAATTTTTTTCAAAACTTAGCTCAAATACCACCTGTCAAATGAGGATTTTATCTTGCATTTATTTATTACCCTGATGTACCCACCCAACTCACAAGTTGAATTCTTAAAGACAGCTATCCCACAATTAAGGTATGTTCTGAATTGGCACCCTGACTAGCTCACAAGCCCACACCAATGTGTTTGCTTTTTATAGATATCCAAAAAAGAGCTCAGATAAAAAGTATTTACTCAAATAGGATAGCAAGAAAAATAGCATTAAAATATCTTCCCTCCCAAACCTGTGCCATGATATCCCACAAATATACAAAGCTCTTACTGGGAGAATAGATGCATATAAAAATCACATGTAAAGAGAATTGGAGACAGAATGCATGTGACCAAGTTATAGGTGGCATGGTTGTGCAATTCACATCCTTTGGTACAAAGTCATTCAAATTTTTGTACTCTTTCTGATGACTTTGGTGCTGCCTGAGGCATATGTGTATATACATACACACATATATATAGATATTATATATGTAGTTATACAGCTATGTATTTCTATGTATATAGATATATGTATAATGTATTTTAACAGATTTGTATGTATGTTGGATTTTGTAAGCATTTACATATGCAGTGTATCTATACATGTATGTATATATGTCATCTCCTTTGACTAAATGTAAGGTCCTCAAGAGCAGAGATAGTTTCATTAGCATAATGCCTGGCACATAAATAGATACTTCATAGTCATTTGTTGACTGACTGATAGGTAGGTAATACCTCCCAAAACTAACTATACAGTTCTGCTGTGTAGTGCACAAGCAAGAACCAGAGTACATTGTATGGATTCTGGAAGAACACTGTGGAAGATGGTAATTTGGAAAAAGTTTAATAAGGATATGGAATATAAAGGAGGTTTGCTAGGAAGTGCTAAAGTTAGGTGGAACACTATGAACCAGGACATAGAGATAGGAATGACTATACAGGAGTGCTTTGGATGCTTATTACAACACTAATAACATATAGAATTTTTATGATTTCTGATATTTTTTTAAATTACTCCACAATCGTTGACTAATCCAATAATATCCCATGAGATTTGCAATTCAAAGACAGGTCATAGAATAAAACAGTTCTAGAGCTGGAAAAACAGCCTTGAAGGATATTTGTTCCACTTCTAAAATAGTGCAAAACTCCCTAATGCAGTATGTCATCTTGGGTAATTGGACATCTATTAATACTTTGCAAGGTTAATTATTTATTGAACATATATTATCATGGAAAACATAAATAAATACATTGAAGAATGTTGCACAACTTCTCTAGGTTCTTAATCTCCTGATTCATCATATCACACAACAACCAAAAATGAAAATTTAGATTAGGGAATTAAAAAAAGAAACACCCCAGAATCATAGAGATTTGAGAAAATTTTAGATGTAGCTTTGATTCCATCCAAATTTGAAAGAAAAAAAATACAATACATCCATGTTTCTTAGACATGTTTATTCTTTGGCCAAGAGACTATCTCTTCCTAACAAATATCCAGGCAATGCCTAAGGAAGTAAAAATTCTGGCTCAGTCATTGAATAGTTTGTCCTTATGTTTTATTGTTATGTACAAAAAAGTGAGAGATTGTCCCATTCCTTTGGTGTAAAGAAAACAAAACATTTGGTGATAAAATAGTCCCTAATGCACAGGAATATTTTGTGACCAGTGGAACAAGGGGAAGGATACGTGGCTGGTAGAATGACAATCACACTTCTGCCCAAACAGAAAACATAAATCTTGCTGCTCTGGGAGACAGTAGTAAAAACAGTAGCAGCGGCAGTAGCACCATTTTCAAAAAGAAAGCACAGAAATTTACAGAGCTGTAAAGAAAGGCATTTAACTGGAACAGAGCAAAAATAAGGCAGACATGTATTGAAAAGACTTGTCATTTTTTATGGGGGAGGGTTGGTAATGAGAGGGGGAGCCCACTCAGGTATCAGCCTATAGAAAATAGCTAGATCAGCAGCATGAGAAGGCAGCACAAAATAACAGAAAAACGATAGCATCCTTAGGCTGTATTGGTAGAGGTCTAGCAACCAGAGGAAAAAAAGAGATATTTTTTCTGCACTCTGTTCTGGTCAGATATTAGGAATATAATGGCTACTTCTGGGTAGCATGTTTTAGAAGGGATACTGATGAGTAAGTATATGCTCACAGGATGATGATGGTACTGGAAATCATCCTGAACTATGTTGAAGGAACTGATGGGTGATTGGCCTGGAGAAGAGAAGCTAGGAGGCACATGATAGATTTACTTCAAATATTTTACGGATTTTCATGTAAAAAGGAAACTAGACATTCTTTTTGATGCCAATAAATTTAACATAGGATCATAGAGTTAAAAAGAGAAAGGAGCTACTAAGGACATGGCTAATCTATTGACCAGCCAATAGCTAACCTCCCTCTTTGTTTGAATGAAAAACTTTTTTATGCTCTGTTGAGGGGTAAAAAAAGCAAAAACAAACAAAAAAAACCCCTCCAGACATTTTTTCCACTTCTTTTAAAACTCTATTATCTGTTAACTATTACTTAGGTTCTATTATTTCCTCACATAAGCTGGAAGGAAATCAATTGGTTGGGGGTCTCAATCAAAGGGCAGCTAGGTGGCATACTGGATAGAGCACCCGATGTGGGATCAGAAAGATTTTAACACAAATATGGCCTTAGACAGTGTCTTACCCTGGGCAAGACTTAACCCTTATTTGCCTTAGTTCTTCATCTGTAAAACGAGCTTGAAAAGGAAATGGCAAATCATTCCAGTATCTTTGCTAAGATAATTCAAGCTCATGAAGAGCTGGACATGACAAACAACAAAAATATACAGCAAAAACAACAACTCTTGATCTAGACCTATGGGGATAAAATTGTCCAACCTACAGTAAAAGAGACTGAGGAAGAGCTCTGAGTCAATGGTACTTTATTAAGGGGTCCAGAGCTCTGAGTCAATGGTACTTTATTAAGGGGTCCATGGATCCTTTTAATGGAGTAGACCTCAGATCTTTCTCCTGATCTGAGATGCCCCCTTCTTTTATGAGATTTGATACTCACATATGCAAAAGAGAAATGGTGTAATACAGAATTTCATTGGTTGATAGATATTGTACTTGAGGGCTAAAAAAAATGACATATCAGCAGTGGGGCAATATTCACAGCACTGGTGGTGACTATGAATATGCCAGTGTAGTTCTCAATCACCAAGTATAAAAGACTCTCCATATAGAAGGCAGAAGAAAAACATTTTATTTAAATGCGAGAAAGAAAAATCCCAGAACCAGAAAGCAAAATCCATCATGGTGACCAAAAAGTTAATAACCATGTTCACAGCAGGGGGCAAAATCATTCTCAAACCTCCCCTCCCCCAGCCAGGGCCTTCTCACCATCAACTGTCACACTGTGTGTCAGTCTCAAGCCTCCCCTCCCCCAGCCATGGCCTTCTCACTATCAACTGTCACACCGTGTCAGTTGGCCTATAGCAGTTGGTCTGCTTTCTATCCCCTCTGACCTGACCCCACTCACTCACTTCTACCCTTCCTGTTCTGCTTCTTCAGCAAGCTCCTCCCCACACATGTGACTCAGGCTTCCAGTTGATTTAAGCAGATCATGTAGGCCTATTAATTAATGAGAAAGATTTTTCCATTAATACTACTAGAGGGGTCACAGGTTGGGTGGCACATGAGGCATGACTTCTAACTAGGTGGTTATAAGATAGCCACTTACTCATGCTGGACAAGAGAGAGAGAGGTCCAGAGGTACAAAAATAAATTGGGGGGCTTTTCAAAGCAGCAAGGTATCCAACTCATGCTGGGTTTGGACACAGAATTTGAGAAAAACAGGATGGATATTACTTTGTCCACATTTTTGTAGTTGCACAGTGAGCTTCTTAGAAAACAAGTAGTGAACATTGTTTTAAAGCTTGAGACCCCCTATAAGAATCTATCTATAGAGTTCTCCTATGTGATTTATGTAGAATACAAACTGACTAATACTAATTGGAATAGAGTAGAGGTCCAAATAAATTATTTTTCACAGTCCTTCCTACTACAATGCTGTTCTAAGAGCTTACACTTTATTGAAGGAAATAAGGCTCGAATTGTTTGCCTAGGACGCTTTTGGCGCACTGGAAAGCAAGGGAAGCTCAGGAAGAGATGCAAAGACATTGGAACAGCCACCTAGGTGGCTCACCAACCACTTAGATTTTTAGAATCTGTTTTGGCTCTCTACCCACGGCAGACTCAGCTCTCTAAATTCTAATTTTGGTACCTGACTTGGTACCAGTGCTGTTAGGCTGATCCAGCCCTATTGTCCTGCTATAGAGGAATACAGACCTCAAAAGCTCTGTATTTGGCTGGAAGTTGCTGGTAAAGAACTACTACTAGCAAGTTTCTCTTTTGGATTGTATTCACAAAGTCACAGTCCAAAGTTCCAGGATTAGTTGCTGTAGCTCACATCATAATCAGATACTTGTCTTTCATGGAAGTTCCAAAATGGACTCATACCTCAGTGTGGTAGCGAAGGAAGCAAGAGTTTGATTCTCAATGATAAACAGAAGGAAGAAGTAAGATTCCAATGGGTATGTCCATGTGCTGGTTTTATCATACCTCTCTCACTCAGCATGACTTTCTCCTAGTTATAAGCGACTGAGGATAACAAATTGCTGGGTTTGTTTAATAGTTAACTTAAGACTAATAAAATGTCCATTTTTGGGGGTGGAGCCAAGATAGTGGAGTAATAGCACACACTTTCTAGAGTGCTGCCCTCAAGCCCAGCCAAATACCTATAAAAAATGACTTTAAACAAAATCTGGAACTGCAGAACCCACAGAATGATGGAGTGAAGCAAATCTCCAGTCCAAGATAGCCTAGAAAGTCACAAGAATGTCTACTGTGCCACACTGGAGGCAGGGCGTAGTCTATTGTGGACCACACCAGTACAGATATGATCTTCATAGGCCTTGAGGAGACTGAATCTCTTGTACATGTAGCAGTTTCCAGACTTCAGGACCCCAAAATACCAAGGACAAATTGGAAGGCCAGTGGAAAAAACCTGTAGGACCAGTGCAAGAGAGTGGAGTGGTTTGGCCCCAACCCCAGGGTGGCAGAGGAGGCAGGAGCACAGGCAGCAACTATTTCTAGAGCTCTAGGCTCACAGATTGTGGGGTAATTGAGCAGTTGACAGTATATTCCCCCACCCCTACTGGAAGCAGAGATCTACCTTAATGAAGAGCTCAAAAGTCAAGTAAATGGCTGGGGAAATGAGCAAAAACCAAAAAAAGAATCAGACTATAGAATCTTACTTTGAAGAAAAGGAAGACCAAAACATGGAAACAGAAGACAACAAAGTCAAATCTCCTCCATCCAAAACCTCTAGAAAATATGAATTTGTCTCAGGCCATGGAGGAGCTCAAAAAGAATTTTAAAAATCAAGTAAGAGAAGTAGAGCAAAAATAGGGAAGAGAAATGAAAGTGAAACAAGAAAATAGTGAAAAACGAGTCAACTGCTTGCTAAAGGAGACTCAAAAAATGCTGAAGAAAATAACACTGTAAAAAATAGACTAATCCAAAAACGACAAAAGAGATCCAAAAGCCAATGAAGAGAAGAATGCCCTAAAAACAGAACTAGTCAGATGGAAAAGGAGGTCCAAAAGCTCACTGAAGAAAATAATTCCTTCAAGATTAGAATGGAGCAGATGGAAGCTAATTACTTTATGAAAAAATCAAGAAATTATAAAACAAAACCAAAGGAATGAAAAAATAGCAGACAATGTAAAATATCTCATTGGAAAAACAACTGACCTGGAAAATTGATCCTGGAGAGACAATTTAAAAATGATGGGACTACCTGAAAGCCATGATCAAAAAAAGAGCCTAGACATCATCTTGCAAGAAATTATCAAGGAAAACTAATATTTTAGAACCAGAGGGTAAAATAAATATTAAAAGAATCCACTGATCACCTCCTGAAAGAGATCCAAAAAGGAAAACTCCTAGGAATATTGCAGCCAAATTCCAGAACTCCCAGGTCAAGGAGAAAATATTGCCAGCAGCCAGAAAGAAACAATTCAAGTACTGTGGAAACACAATCAGGATAACACAATATCTAGCAGCTTCTACATTAAGGGATTGAAGGGTGTGGAATATGATATTCCAGAAGTCAAAGGAACTAGGATTAAAACCAAGAATCTCCTACCCAGTGAAAATGAGTCCAATACTTCAGGGGGGAAAATGGTCATTCAATGAAATAGAGCACTTTCAAGCATTTTTGATGAAAAGACCAGAGCTGAATAGAAAATTTGACTTTCAGAATCAAGAATCAAGAATCAAGAGAAGCATGAAAATGTAAACAGGAAAGAGAAATCATAAGGGACTTACTAAAGTGGAACTATTTACATTTCTACATGGAAAGATAATACTTATAACTCTTGAGACTTTTCTCTGTACTAGGGTATTATATCCGTATAGACAGAGGGCACAGGGTGAATTGAATGGGAAGGGATGATATCTAAAAAATAAAATTAAAGGGAGAGAGAGGAATATATTGAGAGGAGAAAGGAAAAAATAGAATTGGGGAAATTATGTCTCACATAAAAGAGGCAAGAAAAAGCTTTTTCAGTGGAATGGAAGAGAGGGGAGGTGAGAAGGAAAAAATGAACCTTACTCTCATCACATTTGGCTTAAGGAGGGAATAACATGCATACTCAATTTGCTATGAAAATCTGTCTACTACAGGATAATCTTAAGAAAATCCCCTACTACAGAAAAGTAAGGGAGAAGGGGATAAGTGGGAGGGTGGAGGGAGAATGATGGAAGAGAGGGCACATGGGAGGAGGGCATAGAAGTAAATATTTTTGAGGAGGAATAGGGTCAAAAGAGAGAATAGAATAAATTGGGGGCAGGACAGGATAGAGGGAAATATAGTTAATCTTTTACAACATGACTTTTATGGAAGTGTTTTGCACGGCTACATATGTATAGCATATATCAAATTGCTTGCTTTCTCAGTGGGGATGGGTGGGGAGGAGAAGGGAGAGAAGTTGGAACTCAAAGTTTTAAAAACAAATGCTAGAAACTGTTTTTACATACAACTGGGAAATAAGATATACAGGCAATGGGGCATAGAAATCTATCTTGCCCTACAAGAAAATAGAGAAGGGCGGGGTGTGATAGAAGGGAGGGCAGATTGGGGAAAGGAGTGATCAGAATGCAGGCTGTGGGCAGAGATGGGGAAAAGGAGAAAATTTGGAACTCAAAATCTTGTGGAAATAAATGCTGAAAACTAAAAATAAATAAGAATTAAAAAAAGAAAAAATTAAATCCATTACAAATATGTACGGTCATGCAAAAGAAATTCCCCTGTTAGTTACATTCAAAAAAGAAATATAAAGAGAAAAGAATGCATTTCTATTTGCAATCTGAGTCCAAAAAATCTTTGTGGAAAAAAATAGCATGTTTCATAGTGAATTTTTTGGAATTATGGTTGGTCATTGTATTGATCAGAGTTATTAAGTCTTTAGATCTTAAATTTACATACAATAATAAATTGTACTTCTGGATCTACTTTCATACAAATCATCTCAGGTTTTTCTGAAACCATCACACTATATTCAAAAGAATCTTTGTTTACCACTGACAGAGGATTCTTGGCCCAGCAGCCAGTGCATTGCTACATGACTTTGAACAAGTCATTTATCTGGCCTTCTTTTGGGAAAGAAAATGGGGTATAATGGAAAGAGTACCAGGTTTGGAATTAGAAAATATGGGTTTGATTTATAGGACATTGGGATCATATACATGGGGCTGAAAGGAACCTTAGAGGGCATCTTGTTCCAAGCACCTTATTTTACACCTGAGGAAACTGAGAACCTGAGAGGCCCCGTAGACAGTAGGGCTAGGATTTAAATTCAGGTCTCCTAACTCCAAGCTCAACACACTTTCCCCTAAAGGTATAATTTAAGACCTACGTGACCTTGGACAAATCACCTAACCTCCTTGGTCCTTAGTATCCTCATCTGTGAAATGGGATGGTAGAAAGGATTACCTCCAAGGTGCCATCCAACTCTAAGACCTATGACTCTGATGCCCTCTAAAGTCCCTTCCAACTCTCATATTCTTCAATTCACTTCTTCAACCTGCACAATGATGATCTGGCATCTGATAAGATATTTGTGAAGATTTTAAAAGTTTATTAATACCACTTGGAAAATTTTCTAATTACAAGTATAATAAAGACCCACAATACAAAAAAAGTCCATTTTTAAATCAAATGGTATATTTTATCCTCCTTCTAGGGATTTTCTGCATTGACTATATGTTGCGTCTTAGAAGAGACCAACCCATTCCTTCCAGAGAGTGTTGCAATCCCATTTGTTTCATGAAATTTTCCTGTACTATCCCAGGCATAATGGAGGCTTCTTCCATAGTGCTTTATTGTCTACAGTCTGCTTTGATAATCTCTTTTACCCCTCAAAGAATTCTATTTAGTCCTCCTCAAATTACTCCCTGCTCCTCTGAAAACAATGTTTCACCTCTTTAGTTTTACTTAGAAAATCCCCATGCCTGGATAGCTGTTTTGCTGTTTTCACCTATTGAGTTCTGATGCTCTTTTAAAGTCTACCTCAGATTCCATTTCCAGGATATCTTATACCCCAATCAGTGACTAATTTTCCCACTAACTGACTTTATATAACATTTTATTTGTATCTCACTAATAAACTTATTAGCAGGTTGTATTGTATATTTTAGGAATCTGTGTTTTCATCCCCTATTAGAGTATAAGTAAGGGACATGTCCACATCTTATCTAAACTTCATATCACCCTGCCTTTCATCTAGTTTGATGTTGGAGAGGTAAAAATATTTGCTGAAAGAATGAAAAGATATTAACATTAAAACTCAAGAATATGAAACATAATCAAGTGCTAAATTGTGTGGGAGAAGCATCATAGATAGAAAGGTAACTTTAGTGATGGATACTTGGACTCAAATACTATCTCTGACATACTTTGGCTGTGTGACTCTGAGAAAGTCATATAACCTCTTGGTATTGAGTTTGGCCCAAGCAAAAACTTTAAAACTATCATTCATGTAGAACAATGGCTGATAGGTTCTCATTGTCCTTCAGGAATTCCCTATACTAATGAAATTATGTATCTGGTGCAAAAAATAAATTGTGTAGCACCAGGCTAAAAGTTGAGGCATAATAGAGAGATCATTGGGGGATGGGATCAGCAGCGACGACTGCATAATCTGAACTGGATACTGGAAGATGGCTAGGTTTTGAATAGATACCAAAGTGAGGGGAGGACATCCTAAGCAAGAGGAACACAAGTGAGAGATAATAGGATCATAAATGGAGAGTTTGAAAGGACAATAGAGTTCTTTGTTTTAATGCTCTCATTTTACAAATGAAGTAGCTCAAGCACAGAGAGGTTGTGAGTTACATGGAATCATACAGCTATTAAGTAGGTGAAGAAAAGTTTGGATATATGTATTCCTGGTTCTACATTCAGTACTCTAACCTCACCCAACAGGTTGAAATAAGAATACTCTGGGTTAATGTAGATATTAGTTGAATTATATAACTACTGAGGTTTAATTCTCAAATCCTATAATGGCATGATTACAATGCCTTTTAAAAAAATATCACTTAATGCAATGTATCAATTTTATATTGTATATTTTATTCAGTTTTGAAATGTGATTCCTGTATGTGATTGTTGGGTTTTTTTTTATCATTTCTCCTATTCTTTATTGGTTCTTTCATTAGATTATTTAATCCACTCACATTTAAGGTTTTGATGGTTAGGTTTATGTTTTCCATTTCTTTCTTTTATATTGATTTGCATCATTTTTTAAAAAAGTCAGTGCTTAGTCCCGGAATTAATTTTGTTTACAAGACTCTGATTTTAGTCTATTCCCACTGCTTTTCATCATTTTCCTCCACCCTTTCCCAGGTATTCACATTCCTTGAATTTACTTAAATGACTCATTTCTCTTTCCTTCTCTTTCCTTACTTTCCTTGGTTTGATCCTTTCTATTCCCTGTCCAGATAAGTGTATGTTTCAAAATATCCCTTGCTTCCATTCATTATTTTTGTTTTTATTATTTCCATTTTAGCTAACATTGTTTTAGTTAATTTTTTGCACTTAATGGGATTTTTTGTAATTATATATAAAGATAATTTTCAACATTCATTTTTATAAAATGTTTGAGTCCCAAATATTCTCACTCCATCCCTTTCCCCCCTTCCCCAAGACAGCAAGCATTCTGATACAGGTTATACATATAAAATCATGCTAAACATATTTCCACATTAGTCACGATGTGAAAGAAGAATCAGAACAAAAGGAAAAAAAAAGAAAGAAAAAGGTGAAAATAGCATGCTTCCATCCGCATTCAGGCTCCACAGTTTTTCCCTGGATGTGGAGAGCATTTTCCCTAATAATTCTTTTGGAATTATCTTGGATCATCATATGGCTGACAAGAGCTAAGTCTATCACAGTCAATCATCACACAATGATGCCGCTACTGTGTACAGTGTTCTCCTGGTTCTGTTACTTCACTGTGCATCAGTTCATGTAACTCTTTCCAAGTTTTTCTCAAATTATCCTGCTTGTGATTTCTTATAGAACAATAGTATTCCATTTCATTCACGTATGACAACTTGTTCAGCGATTCCCCAATTGATGGGCATCCCATTAATTTCCAATTCTTTGTCACCATAGAAAGAACTTCTATAAATACTTTTTGTGCATGTAAGCTCTATTCCATTTTTATTCTCTTTCTCTATTCTCTTTGGAATAGAAACATAAAGAGCATTTTATAGCCTTTTGAGCATAGTTCCAATTTGTTCTCCAGAATGGTTGGATCAGTCCACAACTGCCCCAAAAATGCATTAATGTTCCAATTTTTCCATATTTTCTCTAATATTTATCATTTTCCTGCTCTGTCATATTAGTCAATCTATTAAAGTATGAGGTGTTTCATTATTTTAGTTTCCATTACTTTCATTTTAGTTTCCATTGTTTTAATTTGAATAACATTCTCTTGTGGTACTGTTTTCAAAGAAGCTTTCTTTAATTCAACTTATTTATTTCAATACTCCTTTCATCTATTCGGTAGATAGTCATTAAGCATCTATTGACTATTTAATATGTTTCATGTGCTATGGTAAATGCAAGAATATAAATACAAACAATAAGAAAGACATTACTTACTCTTGGGGGGTTTACATTTTACTGGCAAATACAACACACAAAAGGAAGTTGAAAAAGTGGAGGGAAGATGGTGTCTGCTATAGGCACAGGATAAAGTAGTCCATAACAATGGGGCATGCCTAGTGGGAAATGAAAAGATGGTTGTCTTGCCTCCTGTAATGGAATTTCTGGAAGGAGTACTCTACCCTCCAATCAGAAGAAGGTGACTAAAAAGATAATGACATTCCTCTCATGTGAGTTCTTGAGTTCTTTGATTTGAAATCAGACGAGATCTGGGTTCACATCTAGGTTTTGATATTTACTGACTCTAATTCCCAACCTAAATTCTAGGAGCTTTAATTTATGGTTATCTGTAAAATGAGTATGATAACACTTTCACATACTTACAGAGCTGTGATGAGAAAACTACTTTGTAAACTTTCACATGTTTTATAAATGGAGGGTTATTAGGACTTTTCTAACTTCTCTACTAGGAGTAGAATATTGGGCAAGAGATAGGATGCTACATTGTCAGAGCACTGGGTAAAGAGTCAGTTCTCTTAGGTTTACTCATGTTTTCCTTGGCTCATTGTGCAGCCAATTCACTTCTCCATGTCTTAATTTCCCTAGTTAACAAAATAAGGAGAAATCACCCTTTGTACTGTGGTCACAGAGGTAAGAACAAGCTCAATGAATACGTTTAAAGAATTCATTTTATATTCTAGTTATGCCAAGTCCCATATACATTGCAACTAATAATTTTTTAAAAGATATTTCGGGAGAGTTTTTAAGAACATACCTATATACTATACTATGTTTGTCACAAGCAAAGAAACTCTTTTGTACATATTTATAAAGAGTTTCACAATCTTGTGGGATTTTGACCAAATAATTTCTAAAGGCCTGGGCCAAGGCAAATTGTTAAAAGATTCAAGCTTTGAACAGATACTCATGAGCTACACAATAAGCTTTCCTTTTAATTCTTATGGGATGGTTCAGGAGGAGAAAGTGAGGCTGGTGACCTGCACAGCCCTTCCTCAAAGTCATGTCATCATTTCTCTCATGTCACGATCCTCTTCAAAAACTAAGGACAAACACAACCTGTGAGAAGACTGAACTGCCTAAATAGCCACCCAGCTAGCTGGGTAGCACTTCTCTCCCTTCTACTCCCTTTCCTTCAATTCCCATCCCTCTCCTTCCCTTCCCTTTTTTCTTTCTTGCCTCCCCTAAAGCCTTGGACTCTATGCACTCTGAAGACCATGGATTGAATAGCAAAGGGTCCCTGCTCAACCTCCACTGCATGGCTGGTTTTGGACCCTCCTGGCTTAGAGTGAATATCAATAGTAATGGTTTTCTTTGAAAAAACCAACCACCCTGAGGCTCCTGCTCTTCCCAGAGTGATTTGTCTGTTTATTTTTTTCCGTTAAAGAGGTCATTCTACCTTTTAAAGAGGCCTATTCACTAAATGGCATTATCTCACTTTTAAGTGAGTGCCTGAAAAGACCTTAGCCTAAAAGACCAAGGTCTCCCAGTGTACCCTGGGTCATCTCCAGTCATCCTGATGAATATCTGGTCACTGAATTCAGATGACTCAGGGGGTGAACTTGAGACTAATGACTTTGTACAGTCCTCCCTCACTCAAAAGAAAGTCAAGTGCAACTCTTGTCATTATCTGATATTATGGTCCTTTTAGATGAAGGATGAATACAACAAGAGTTCTTATGGATACTATACGATTGAGAAACTACAGAAAGAAAAGACAACAACCATAGCTTATATCATCTGACCTCTTGATTGGTGACAGTCACTTGGTTGGTCATATAATCCCAATTTCATTGTTTCCCATCTTTTTCCTGGCCTAGAGAATATGATGCAATATTATGCATCCAGAAAGAACATCAAGTGTGCCAATCTTCCGTGTCATCTATGCTCAATTTGGGGCATTATCACTTGCCAAGCAGCTTGTCTTCCAATTGTCCGCCTAAACCTTATTCTGGGCTGCCCTCGTTCACACTTTTCAAGGAAGAATTTTATTCAATTTCCTTCTTACAAGACTGTCTTGCTCTTTAGGTGGAATGCCCTCTTTTCTATTCACCTATTTAATTGGACTGCTCCAAAAGTAGAACTACAACGACAATCAATCCTTAACTGAAGGAGTTGCAATGATGCTTGGCACAAGTCAATGTTTTCCATGCAAGAGAAACAGCATGAAATGATAGTACCAGCTGCCAGATTTTACAAAGCCTTGACCAATTGCACTGACTGATGAACAGACACTCTGAGAGTAATTAGTAGTTATTGGTAGTGACTTCTGTGATTATTTGACTAAAAGGGAAAATATCAAAGGAACACAGGGGATATCCCATGTTCTTTGACCTCTGTAGAGATTCAGTGAACAGAACTTAACACTAACACAAAGAACAAGAAATTAACAAGCTGATGTTCACTGGAAAGGTTTTGGAACCAGATGTTTTCAGATCACACATGGCATTTTAGATGCCTATTTGCCTTATAGATTATCCTCAGGGAGTCAGATTGTAGTACCTTAATTCAACCTGAACTAAACAATAAAAATAGTCTAGTAGATATAATTTTTAAGACTCATAGTCTTTTTTCTAACTCCAACTTAATAAAACAATTATCTAATTGCCTTGGATTAAGGATAATTAAATTGTCATCTACAAAGAGCATATACAATTTATCCAAATATGTATCTACCACAAAAATTCTGATGGATTCCCAGTGGATGATCATGCATTCCAGATATTTCTGTTATGGATGACATTGTCATTAATTAATCAAGTCCCAAGATATTTTGGAAGAAATCACTGATCATTGAAATGATTTTGGCCTGCCAATTCACATAGGAAAAACCAATGTCTAGTGTCCAAACTTCACATATATTTGGATGAAAAAGCTATAGATCTTGTCCAACAACACGTATTTCTGAGGTGGATAGTACAAATGAACAATGAGCAGAGCTTTAAAATGAGGGGGCAAAACTGGATGTCTTTCAGGAAATTATAATGCTCCAATATTGACCCCAAGTTTCCCATCAAAGTAAAGGCCTATTTTTTCAAAAACAACATTTCATTGGTGTTGCTGTATAGCAACAAAATATGGAAAACTCTATCCTCCAAAGAAATAAAAATGAACATCATACAAAGGGTAAAGGAGAGATACATGGTAGATGTGAGCAGGGTACCACACAATCCAAGAGAAGCTTCCAAGAAGAAGGGGAGCAAAGGAAACCACCAAGTAATAATATTACATGAAACAAGACTAGATATATAGCAAGACTAAAGGATGGCAGGTGAACAGTCATAAAGTTGCACTGCTCAGTATCCACCCCCAATAAGGTCAGGAGGAATTTAGGAAAATCTCTGGTAGGCTGAGTGAACTCCTTGTGGTAAGCATAGGGGACATATCCAAAAGTCTCACAGGATGAAAGGTCACACAAGAGTTGAGATTTGCATTGTTGCAGAGAATTCCTAAATCACTAAGAAATCCTAAGTCACAGAGTAAGGATTCACTTTGGATTTATATTGACATTTTAATGTATCTGTCTCCCAAGGAGCCCTCTATAGATCTACCTATGAAAATACATTTGTTTGACTATCACACATTGACTATTTTTTCCCCAAATTGCATCAAGTCTAGATTCATGCAAAAATACATGGAGGTTATGGAAGTTTATACTAGTTGACTCTTACCCAACTTTCCATCCCTTGAGCTGTGAGGGCAAATAGCAAGTAGTTAAATGTATTCCAAAAGAGTGCCACAAAGAGCACCAAGCAAAGAAATTGCAAGATTCAATTGAGGAGCTTTGCATTTGCTGACCTCAGTAGTATCTCAGGCACCAGCTGCAGGATGATGCTTTACTGGACTCCTTCCAAAGGTGCCAGCTACTTCCAAAGACTTAATTCATATTTACTTAGTACTTTGGAGTCTGCCAATTTTATTCTTTCCAACAATCTAGTCATGTAGCTGATAACTAACATTTATATAAATTCCTTAAAAGTTTACGAAGCATAGGGGCAGTTAGGTGATGCAGTGAATTGAACATTGAGCCCTGGAATCAGGAGGACCTGAATTAAAATCTAACCTCAGACACTTGAAACTTGCTAACTGTGTGACCTTGGGCAAATCACTTAATGTCAATTGCCTTGCCTTCCCCCCTCAAAAAAAAAGTTTACGAAGCACTTGACATACATTATCTCATTGGATCCTCATAGCAACCCTGTCAAGTAGCTATTACAAATATTATAAATTTCATTAAAATTGAGGAAACTGAGTTTTGAAGAAGTTATGGCTTGCCCTAAGTTGCATAGCCAGTAAGTGTTAGAGGTGGTATTTGAAAACATGAAATCCAGTTCTGTGTCTGACTCCTTTTATGTTTTTCTTTTTCATTAAATAATCACAGAGGTCATTGTTCACTACTACTAATTATTCTCATAATACCTGTTCATCCAGGGCAGGCTACCTCAAAATACCAAGTCCAAGGATCACTACAACTATTTTACAGATGTAGAATAGTACATAAAACCGGCAGATTAAATTTGGGTGCCCCATCTCTACCTGATGTTGTTCCTGTTGCATGTCCAAGGGATTCAAATGCTTTACACTTCTCCTCTGATCAGTCAAAGCTGTCTAGCGTCTCTCCATCCAGGTTTATCCCCTCTGGAAGTGCTCCAAGCTCTAAAACAACCCTTTTGTCCACACTTCATTCCTACACCCAATCAAAAACCCCATTCCTGTCATGTCGTTGATTTTAGGTGTCAGTTGCTAAGAAGAAAGAATTTAGCATTCCAAAGAGAGCATGGTAATTTAAAAGAAAAAGAGATTTATTAGGTTAAGCAAATCTAATTGGTGGAACACGCAAAGGAGTTGATTGAACTGGTGCCTCTGTGTTTGCTCCCAGAAAAATAGGGCTCAACAACTTGGCACTCCCCTGGTTAAGGACTCAGGATAGAAAATGTTTGGTCAGGAACAAGTCAGACTCTAATCTCTGTATCCATTTGTCTTCTGCAGAAGAGAAACTTGTCTATTTGCTGATCCCTGTAGTTAAAGGCAGTATTCAACTGAAACTATTAATGAGTTCACTATTACTGGAGAGGCAGTCTGGTCTAGTGGATGGAGAAATGGTCAAACAACTAGGAAGATCTAGGTGCAAGTCTTGTTTATGGCACAGTCAACTACATGATGCTGGACAGGTCACTTAATCATAGTGTCCCTAAGCAATTCTCTAAAGTTATAAATTGCAGAACAATTTGTATATGGGTCTACATAGGTGGAAAAAGGTTTTATTACTGAGAAATTCTATATACCAAGAAATTACAAGTCCTAGTGCCCCCAACCCCCAAAATTGTGTATTACTATCAGGTTAGATTTCTACACAGCCAACAAAGTCTTTAAGATAAAAGGTTCCTAACAATTAATCTCAATGCTTCATAAACTATTTGAGAAAAATAGGTAAAGAAGTCCTACCAAATTACTTTTGTGATACAAATATGGTTTTGATACCTAAACAAAAAGGAAATTATAGGTCAATTTCCCTAATGAATATTTATGTAAAATAAAATACTAGCAAGAAGATTACAGCAATATATGACAAAAAATCATATATCATAATCGGGATCAATACTAGGAATTTAGAACTGGTTCAATATTAGTAAAACTATAAACATATCTGACCGCAACAATAATAAAAACAAAAAATTGCATGATTACATTAATAGATGTAGAAAAAGTTTTTTGACAAAATACAACATTCACCTCCTATTTAAAAATATTAGATAGCATAGGAATAAATGGAGCTTTCCTTAAAGTGATAAATAGTATCTATCAAAAACCAAGAATAAGTATTATCTGTAATGGGGATAAACTAGAAACCTTCCCGATAAGATCAGAGATGAAACAAGGATGTTTATTTTCACCATTACTATTTTATGTTGTATTAGAAATACTGACTATAATAATAAGAAAAGAAAAGGAAATTGATGGAATAAAAATAGACAATTAGGAAACAAAATTATCACTCTTTGCAGATGATATAATGACATGCTTATAGAACTCCAGAGAATCAACTAAGACATTAAAAAAAAGCTTCAGAGTTGCAGGATATGACATAAACCCATGTGAATCATTTCAATATATTAACAACAAAATTCAACAATAAGAGAAAAATTCCATTTAAATTAACTGTAATCAATATAAAATACTTGGGAGTCTACCTGACAAAACAAACCCAGGGATTACATGAACACAATTATAAAACACTTTTCACACAAATAAAGACATCTAAATAATTAGAGAAATATTAATTGCTCATGAGTAGGCTGAACAAATATAATGAAAATAACACTACTTATATTAGTTTACTTATTCAGTGCCATACCAATCAAATTACCAAAGAATTATTTTAAAGAGCTAGAAAATATGACAAAATTCATCTGAACGAACAAAAGGTCAAGAATATCAAAGAAATCAATGAAAAAATGTTAAGGAAGGTGGATCAGTTTGTACAAAAACAATGAACTGGAAATCAAGGGCATGTCTATCAATTGGGAAATGGCTGACCAAACTGTTGTATATGATTTTGATGCAATACTATTGTGCAATAAGAAATTATAAAGGGGACAGTTTCAGAAAAACCTGGGAAGACTTATATAAACTCATGCAGAGTGAAGTGAGCAGCACCAGGAGACCACTGTGTGCAGTTACAGCAATATTGTAAGGATGATCAATTGTGAAAGTCTTAGCTACTCTGATCAAGACAGTGATCCAAGACAATTGCAAAGGACTCATGATGAAAGATGCTATGAAACTCCAGGAAGAAAACTGATGAACTCTGAATGCAGAACGAAGCATTTTTTTCACTTTCTTTGTTTTATTTTTTTATTTTGTTTGTGTTCTCTTTTGCAACATGGCTAAGATGGAAATATGTTTTGCCTGATTTCATATCTATAGTTGATACCAAGTTGCTTGTCTTTTCAAAAAGGGAGAATGGAAGGAGAAGAGAATTTGGACCACAGAATTTAAAAGTATTATTTTTATTTACTTCTAATTGGGAAATCTTTAATGAAATAAAAATAATTTTCAAAAGATGAAACCACCATAGCTATTTTCCTTAGGCAAGGAACTCATTTTAGTTCACTTTGAAAGGCAAAATTATCTTTATTTCCTTCCTGTCTTTCCAGACCTTTAATGTCTCTATAAAACCACACTATATGGTTCTTTGAAAATTACTTCAAGACATTTAAAAAAATATATAGTTTCAACTCTATTCTGGGAACTTTGCACACTGTTATTTCAATTTCTAAAATGTAAATGGTGTATAATGGTTACCATTGATGCCAAAGAAAAGGTAGGCTCTTTACAGTCATAGTTAAAAGTCAGGCAATATTAAATGACACTTCTCCCTCCCTGACTCCTTGTGGCTTTGTCACTGTTCATCAAAATTCTATCAGAGAGGAACTGTGGCTGATGGAAAAAAGAGCTATGAAATGAGGAACAAATGTGAATGCCATAGGTGTCTGAAGTGTACTCTTAGGAGGAATTTCATGGTAAAATAGCTGGATCTTCAGAAGAAATTGTTTTTTGACAGGTGAGATGAAATTATGACTAAGGACATGGCAAGTCTTTCTCTATTGGCGCTATAATTAGATCCACACAAAGAATTTAGAATCCATAATTTATTACAGGTTAAGAAGTTGTGAAGACTACATTGAATTGCCTGCCTTTCCAAAGGGAATGGGTGGGGAGGGAGGGATGGGGAAAAACTGGAACGTAAAGTTTTAGGATCAACTGTTGAGTATTGTTCTTGCTACTAGGAA
>CM053773.1:58930741-58955400 GCA_028658325.1 Potorous gilbertii
CAAATGGGGAGAAAATTTTGGAACCCAAAATCTTGTGAAAATGAATGTAAAAAGTTAAATAAATTTATTTAAAAAAAAAAGAAGTTGTGAAGACACGTGGCTACATTAAAAAAGAGACACCATTACTAACTGGGCTTGTAGTGAAAGCCCCAAAGTGGATTTATCAGTGACCATGCATGTGACTTTCAACAAGGTACTTAGCCTGTGTCTTAGTGTTTATTTTGTAGGAAAATAAATGTGGAGCTGGAAGGGATCTTAGAGCTCATCTTGTCTAATATTCTCATTCCCAGATAAGGAGAATGAGACCACAAGCAGCTAAATAACCCAGTCGCAATTATACAGAGAACAATGTCAAGCAGAGATGGAAGAGTTTATGATCAAACCAGAGATAGAGAGGATCATGGGAAGTGAAAGGATAATTTTGATTATATGAAATGAAAAAAATGTTCTTGCACAAACAAAACCAATGCCATCAAAATTAGAAGGAAAGCAGGAAGTGGCAAGTTTTTCTCACAATTTCTCACCATTTCTCAAATACATAGGGAACTGTACCAAATTTATAAAGATGATGACCCATTCCCCAATTGATAAATGGTAAAAAAGATGAACAGGCAGTTTTCAGAAGAAGAAATCAAAGCTATCAATAATCACACAAAAATGTTCTAAATCACTCTCTGGTTTTCAAAACAAATAACATAGAGGTATGACCTAGCATGGGAAGAAAGAAAAGAAATTAGTACTTATTAAGCACTAACTGTATCAGGCACTATGATGAGTGATCTACAAATACCTCATTTACTCCTCATAGAAACGCTGGGAGGTGGATGTTACTATTACCCTCATTTTACCGATGAGAAAACTGAAACATACAGAAGTTAAGCAAATTGCCCAAGGTGACACAGCTAGTAAGTGTCAGAGGCCAGATTTGAACTGAGATCTTCCTGACTCCAGGTCCAGGTTTCTATCAAATGCCTCACTTACCTACCTTAAAAGAGGCTTTAAAGATCACCTGAACCAACTCAATTCTTTTCAAAATGCAGAAATCTATGCCTAGATTCAGAGGAGAGACTCAATTCTGTTACCGCTTAAAATTGATCTGATAAATGAATTCTCAATTGATAATGACTTAATATGATATATAGAAATAAATAGTGCATGGAACTATTAGACTTTTAACCTTAAGGATCACAGATCTATAGAGATGAAGGACATTGAAGATTATCTGGTTCAATATGCATAGCTTTTAAAGATGAAGGAAATAAGACCCATAGATAATTGTCTTTTTCAAGATTACCCAGGCAATAAGTGACAGTGCCACGATTCCAACTCAGGTATTGTTCCTCCAAGTTCAGTGGTCTTTCCATTAGAGCACTTTATTATCTGGTTGGGGAAACAATATACAAGTGTATAGGAAAGAGAGAAAAAATTTAACACATCACTTGCAAGTACATAATGGTGGAAGGGGGTGTAGAGAATCTATGTGTAGTCTACTTTGTTTCTCTTCTCACTAGTTTTGTGGCTAGATAGTGCAATGGGTAGAGTAATGGGTATAGAGTTAGGAAGATTTGTGTTCAAACCTGGTTTATGATACTTACTAGCTGTGAACCTGAGCAAGTCATTTAACCTTTCTCACACTCAGTTTACTCAACTGTAAATGAGGATAATAGCACATTTCAGATAATATCTGTAAAAGCTCTTAGCACAGTGCCTACAATATGAGAGACACTACATATATATTTCCTTCCTTCGCTATTAACCTCTAGAGCAGCGATTATGTCTTTGAGTATTTTACCTTATTTCCTTGGAAACTTGCACTCTGGAACCTGTGTTACTCTGGTTGGTTCTTGTTTGACATGGTTTATCATATGTAGACAGGCTCCATCATCCTTCATCTTTCTTTCTGACTATGTCCTCATCAGACTTGCTACCACAGTGAATCTCCCTGCTCAGTGTCAACATGGTAATCAAACCAATGCTGCCATTGTTACTAGAGCATATGTTTCAATATGCTTCCCCTATAGTTCCATTCACCATCCCTATCTGTCCAAATGAAAATATCAATCCTTTTATATGTGATTTGGAATTTTAGCAGGAATCAAAAAACTCTTAAAAGACACAGACCATTGGTCCATTGTTTTTAGACTGTATTCACTTCATATTTTTTCAGATTCAGCTATTTGCTTTCACAACTCTTCTAGTGTATCCTGTCTTTCCAAAGTCTCTCAAACATCACTAATGGTGAACAATCACATCTACCGGCTCTCTTATCACTAACAAAACAATAAAACATGCCCTGAGTTGTCACATTTTCCAATTTGTGAGACATAAATATCCCCATTAAACATTTATGTAGTAAAGTATAAGCTCTTGTAAGTCAGCTGAAGTTTGCTCCAACACACCCCTGCATATGTCCATGTCTTAGTTTCTATTAGATGCTGAAAAATCATGAAAATCATGAAAATGACTAAGATTAATGTGTCGTGCCATGGGAATTATTTGGATATTCCCATTCAATGATGATGCTAATTGCAATTTTACATGTTTGCCTATCCTGTGTGACTCATGTCATATGTATGTATGTGACCATATATTCTCATGTAGTATCCAAGTGGATTCACCAATTCCCCTGGGGATCATTGCCTCTTTCTTTTGACATCATGAGAATAGAGACTAGACCTGTAACTTCATCAGTATAAGGAATCCTACTAATACAGTTTAGCACAATCTCTGTAACATATTCTTAGCCAGTTGCCAGGTAGTGTATATCAGAGGCAGGACTGAAACTTGGATCTTCATGGTTCAAAAGCCAGCTCTCTATCTACTCTGTCATATTAATAATGCCCTCAAGATGCTTACAAGCTATGAAATAGGTATACAAATAAAAGCAAAATATAAAGTATTTATATGAAGTAATTTAATAAAGAAATAGTAGAAATAATGAGAGAGATCAGGAAAAGGATTCATACAGAAATGGGTGCCTTAGTTGTGATTTTTAAAGGAGGTTGAGGTCTCTGAGGAGGGAGTATCTACAAGACACAGAGAGACCAATTGTACAAAAGGATATTGGCAGGTAATGTTATGTATAGGAGGTAACTAGAAGTCATGTTTGGCTACAACTTAGAATATGTGAAGATGAACAATATGAAATAAGTCAATTGGAAGTCACGCTACAGAGAGATTTAGATGCAATCTGTGGAGTTTATATTTATCCTAGAGGCACTAGGAAGCTATTGAA
Organism: Potorous gilbertii; assembly: GCA_028658325.1. Classification (NCBI taxonomy): domain Eukaryota; kingdom Metazoa; phylum Chordata; class Mammalia; order Diprotodontia; family Potoroidae; genus Potorous; species Potorous gilbertii. The sequence goes on from CM053773.1 coordinate 58,933,977, forward strand.
TATTATTGAAAAGGAACAGAGAAATATAGTCAAAAATATAGATAGATAGATAGGTAGATAGATAGATAGATAGATAGATAGATAGGCATGTTAATTTAGCAGCTGTAGCAAGAGTGGAAAAAGGAAGGAATAGAGCCATTGAGACCAGTTAGGAGGCTGGACTATTATGCTCTTCAATTTTAAAATATGGATTGATTAAAAAAGGATCAACTGATTAAGATTCAATATATTGATAGCAGTGCACACATATTCTGTCGTAGGGCCTACAGGAAGGTATTGTCACCAACAATAAGTAAGAGTAATGACGAAGGAGGTGGAGGAGCCTGCAGCAACCGCAGCAGCCTAAGGGGCAGAGGCAGCTTCTGCTCCTGGAGCACTAGGCCTATAGGCAGTGCGGCACTTGAACAATTGACAGTATACCCCCACCCCCACTGGAAGCAGAGAACTACCTTGAGAAAGAGCTCAAAAGTCAAACAGTTGGCTGGGGAAATGAGCAAAAAAGGAAAAAAAATCAGACTATAGAATCCAACGTTGGTGACAAGGAAGATCAAAACATACAACCAGAAGGGGACAACAAAGTCAGAACTCCTATATCCAAAGTCTGGATATTGAAAAATATCAATTGGTCTCAGGCCATGGAAGAGCTCAAAAAGGATTTTGAAAATCAATTAAGAGAAGTTGAGGAAAAATTGGGAAGAGAAAAGAAAATGATGAAAGAAAATCATGAAAAATGAATCAACTGCTTGCTAAAGTGGACTCCAAAAATGCTGAATAAAATAACATCTTAAAAAATAGACTAACGAAATGGGAAAAGAGATCCAGAAAGTCATGAGGAGAAGACTGTCTTAATAAGGAGAACTAGACGAATGGAAAAGGAAGGTCAGAAACACACTGGACAAAATAATTCCTTTTCTGCTTTGCTTCTTACTCATGATAATCATCCTTTTCCTGGCTTTTAAAGTAGATCTCTGCATCTGAGGCACAGAGGCTCAGTCCCACTGTTCTTGTACCTAAAACTTGAAGTTTTTATGTGTTGTGGCCTGTGGTTCTTTCAATTAGAAGCTAAAATGCTGCAGCTAACTTGATGCTGAGCTGGTTGATGTTGGAAAGCATAGGCCAGGTGAGGTCGTTTTGGGTTTCCTCTGCAATTATCCTGAAGCTAGCTCATTAAGTGTAGGGGAAGGGTGGTCTGGTCACAGGAGTTCTCCTCTGCTGAGCTAGAACATAGGCAAGCTCAGTCTTTGGTGATCCCATCTGCACTAGTGTCTTCCCAATCCCCCTGGGGTGCTGAGGCATGTTTGGGGGCCTAGTGTTGGGGGTTGCAGGCTTCATCCCCCTGGGGCTCAGGATCTCCTGGTTTGCTGAGGTGGTCAGGACAGCTCTGGTCCTGCACTGTTCCCCTTCAGCCACAGCAAAAGGGACCCTGCTTAGCAATTTTCCTAGCCTCATGGTCTAAGGGACTGTTTACTCCTTCTGCTGCTCCCACTGTTCCAGGGTTTCTCCCAGGGAGATATTCTCTGGGTTCATCAACGTCAGCAAGGGGAGATAGCAATTACTGATCACTCCACCATCTTGGCTCTCAGAATCAGATATGAAGAAAATAATTCCTTAAAAATTAGAATTGAGGAAATGGAAGCTAATGGCTTTATGAAAAATCAAGAAATTATAAAAACAAAACCAAAAGAATGAAAAAATAACAGACAATGTGAAATAGCTCTTTGGAAAAACAAGTGACCTGGAGAATAGATCCAGGAGAGACAATTTAAAAATTATGGAACTACCTGAAAACCATGATAAAAAAGGAGCCTAGACATCATCTTTCAAGATATTGTCAAGGAAAACTGCCCTGATATTCTAGAACCAGAGATTAAAATAGATATTGAAAGAATCCACTGATCACCTCCTGAAAAAAACTCCTAGGAATATTGTATCCAAATTCTGGAACTCCCAGGTCAAGGAGAAAATATTGCAAGTAGTCAGAAAGAAACAGCTCAAGTACTGTGGAAACACAATGGGGATAACACAAGATCTAGCAACTGCTACACTAAGGGATTGGAGGACTTGGAATATCATATTCCAAACATCAAAGGAGCCAGGATTAAAACCAAGAATCACCTACCCAGCAAAACTATGTATAATATTTTAGGGGGAAAATGGTCATTCAGCGAAATAGAGGACTTTCAAGCATTCTTGATGAAAAGATCAGAGCTGAAAGAAAATTTCAAAGACACAAGAATCAAGAGAGGGATGAAAATATAAACATTAAAGAAAAATCATGAGACTTACTAAGGTTGAACTGTTTACATTCCTACATGGAAAGATAATTGTAATTCTTGAGACTTTTCTCAGTACTAAGGTAGTTGGATGGATTCTAAATATAGAGAGAGGGCACAGGATGAGTTGAATATGAAGAGATGATATATAAAAAAAATTGAAGGGTGAGAGAGACATATATTGGGAGAAGGAGAAAGGGATAAATAGAATGGGGTAAATTATCTCTCATATATAAGGCAAAGAAAAACTTTTTCAATGGAGGGGAAGAGCGGGGAGGTGAGAGGGAAAGAGTGAATCTTAACTGTCACAGGATTTGTTTTAAGGGGGGAATAACATTCACATTCAATGTGGTAGAAAATCTATCTTACACTACAGGAAAGTAGGGAGGAAGGGGATAAAAAGGAGTGGGGGTGAGATTCATAGAAGGGTTGGCAAATGGGAGGAGAGTGAAATTAGTAGCAAACACTTTGAGGATATACAGGGTCAAAAGAGAGAATAAAATAAATGGGGGACTGGACAGGATGCACAACAAGACTGTTATGGAAGTGTTTTGCATGACTACACATATATAACCTGTATCGAATTGCTTGCCTTCTCAATGGGTGTGTGTGGGGAGAAAGGAAGAGAGAAAAGTTGGAACTCAAAGTTTAAGAAACGAATGTTAAAAAATATTTTTACATGCAACTGGGAAATAAGACATACAAGTAATAGGGAATAGAAATCTATCTTGTCCTCCAAGAAAATAGAGGGGAAGGGGATAAGAGAAGGGGGGTGTCTGATAGAAGGAAGGGCAGATTGGGGAAAGGTGCAATCATAATGCACACTTTCTCTGAGTGGGGGAAAGGGAGAGATGGGGAGAACATTTGGAAGTCAAAATCTTGTGGAAGTGAATGTTGAAAACTGAAAGTTAATTAGTTAATTGTTTACCAAGTAATGACTGACAGAAACAAATATTGTCACTTAGTTCAGTTCAATGTAGTTTGTCTTCAAAGTCATCAATAATTTATAATATTTGATGACATGATCTGTAATATTCTTCAGACAGAATGGAATGCTAGTCTCAGTAGAAGTTGGTAATAACCTATTCTTGTTGTTTCCTAGAAATAAAATAGAGAATAAATAAGTTTCAGTCTGGTTAGTGTAAAAGGTAGACGTGATTAGAAGATAGCCCATCATTGCCATTGAACTCACCATAGCTGCTATTAAGGTAGCTGGTGACTCAGTACATAGAGTTTTGGACCTAGTGTCAGAAAGACCTGAGCTCTATTCTGGTCTTAGATACTTACTAGCTGTGTGACCCTGGAAAAGTTACTTAACTTCTATTTAACTCAGTTTCCTCAACTATAAAATGGGGGTAGCACCTATTTCACAGGGTTATTGTAAGGTTCAAATGCGATAATATTTGTAAAGTGCTTAGCATAGTGCCTTATATACAGTAGGCTATACATAAATGCTTATTCCCTCACTCCTTTCCCATCAAGGACACAATATTTTGCCTTGACTGTGATTTTTTCTCTTTTAATGATGCAGTAAACAAACAAATGTCAAATCACACCAGCATTTACTGATGGGCAATTTGAAAACCATAATAAGGTTCCCAAGTGTTTGTAAAGCCATAATCTGTCAAGATTTTGTGTACTGAATTATTTTTATGAGTCCATCTAATCCAATCAGCATTTGGTAAGCAATTCCTTTGCTCAAAGTACTGCATTAGATGTTAAAGAAATCAACATATTCACATTTTATTGTAATAAGTATCTACAGAGAAAATCACATTATACATGTTATCTCATTTCATTCTCACAAAAATACAGTAAAGTGGGTGGTATTAGTATCACCAGTTTACAAGTGAGGAGATAGAGGCTGTGAGAGATGAAGAGGCTGGCTCAAAGTCACCTAGTTAGAAAGTATATGAGGCAAGATCTGAACTGGGGTCTTCCTGGCTCCAAATCCAGCCCTCCTTTCGTGGTGCCACTTTCATTCTTACATCACACAAGAGAATCTTTGGTTGGATCGAGGATGCTTTAACTCCATAGGTGGTGAGCTCAAAAAGAAGGACATGTTTTTGGCCTTTCTTTGTATCCTGAGAACTTAACACAGTTCCTGGCACATAATAAGCACTTAATAAATGTTTATTGACTTGACTACAGCTATCAGCTCCTGAAAGTATAGAAAAGGAGAAGGGGACACACTTTGGGGGGACACCTACCCTTACTGGAAAAGAGAAAAATGATAATCCAGAAAAGACTGGGGATGGATGAAATAGTCATCAGAAGCATTGTTTTTTAAATAATTTAGTAATTTTTCCTATGTTTGCAAGCAGATAGGAAAGCAAGAAAAGAGCAAAAATCCACTTACGGCAAAATCTTGATGAAGCAAGAGAGAATGGGAGAAAGAATAGAATGAAGGAGGAAATAGAGGATAATGTCTATTCTCCGTATCCTCTGACCTTCACTCCAGCATCTAATGTTTGACACAAATAAGCATTTATTTAATAAATGAAACTCATCATGAGGAGATGTTTCTCCTGTGCTTGATTCCTCTCATCATCAGGCTCAGAGTTGTGATGGTTTGACTAAACTAATTTAATTAGCATCTTATTCTTGCTCAGTACTCTCAGTATTATGTGAATGGCCTATTTGAAATGTATTCCCAGGAGTGTCTGTTTTCCTTTCCTGAAAATGCCTTTATTGCTTCTAAGAAGTGATACTTATAACAACTGTTTGTTAGGGGGAGAAAAGTGAAACCAAACCAAATCTAAATTGAATTTATGTTGAATCCTTCAATTTACATCGCTGTGAATATACCTCTAACATATTAAACAAATATGAACCTGTTTGAGATTGCAGTGCCTATACTGTAAGGTAAGATTATGGATTCCTAATGCTAGAGGTGGGTGCAATTAGGTATAGAAAACATCTTGGTTCATAATGTAGCAAAGAAGAAGGGTCCTCTTTCTTTAGAAGTCAGTTCAAAAATCTGTTGTTTTCACAATCCTATAGGGAAGGCCTTTAGGTGAAATGAATCTCTCAGGATAAATTTTAAATCCATTATCATTGGTATGTTTCAATGAAAGTAATTCTTCTGAAGTGATTACTGAATGCAGTCTATTGCTGTTTACAAAATGCAAGAACCAGTCAACGCTCAAACAAATGTTTTCTGATTCTGTAAAATTACCTTCTCTAAAAGTATTTTCAATCTTTCACCCAATTTTATAAATATTTTAAGTTTCAAAAAATCAGGGATGGGAACTGACCCTCTGATTTCATTTCTGTAGGGAAACTCCAGATGAGGAATTCATTCTACCTATGCAGTTTGGCACTTCCTTTACAACTTACAATCTTAAAGAATTGCTTACTTTACAGAGAAATTAAATGACTGGCCCAGGGTCACACACCAGTATTTGTCAGAGGCAGACCTTACGCTCAGGTGTTCCTTACTGGAGCTTTAGCCAGTAGGACAGGCTGCCTCTTGTATACTTTAAAGTCATTTAAATGATTAAAGGACATGGACAAAATGATGTGGGTAAATGATGGTTTCTGTTCATCTACAATGGGAAAAGCAGAATTAACTTGAAGAAAAGTTGAGCTTTTCTGTATTAGAAAAATGAATTGAACTCACCACATACCAAGAAAATGAGAGATGCATTTGGGATCAGGATAAGATGGTTGAAGTCAGGAATCAAATGATCAGGGAAGCATATAGTCTAGTAGTATGGTCAGTTGAGCCATGACTAGCTTAAGAGTCAGAAAGTCAGTTTAGACAATTACATCCACCCAAATAAAATAAAGCAAATGAAAAGATGATAAGCTCTTATATCTTACCTAGGTGAGAAAACATGTTGATTGTTCACTAGATCCAATTCAATTTAATGAACTTTTATTAAGCACCATGTACCAGAACCATGCTAAATGGTGCGGTTCAATTGAAAAAAAAGAAAGATAGTCTTGTCTTTGCCCTCAAGGAGGCAGAGGTGAGATAACAAAGAAAAATAGACAGGGAAGCAGTGGGGGAGAAGGAGACACCAGGGGACATCCAGCACAGGGGCACTTTGTTCCATGGAGATTAAGTTAGGCAGAGAAGCAAATGAAAAGTGAAGTAAGCTGAGAGTCCAGTTTCAGCCTTCTATAAAGGAAAACATCAGGCGGAGTCTGATACTCTGCTCTACAGCCCTCTAATCAGACAGAAAAGCAGGCTAAAGGAAGTGGGACCAATGAAGGCATGGTGGTGAGTTCAGAAGTGATGAGTTTATTCTGGGTGGCGGGGAGGGACATCTTGGTCCCTGGAGTTGAAACTAGGCAGATTGCAAGGTAGAGTGACTAGATTTTAACAGGGCTTCTTTAACTTCTGCTGACTCCATCAAACCTGAAAAATCTTTAATCAATTTCAATGTGTTTGAAAATCATTGGAATAATGGGGTGTTTTTTCTAGGAGGAATATTTATATTGATGGAGGAACTTAGTTATGCCAAGTGAGGCTTGTAAATAACCAAGAAGATAGTGTCTAACCATTGATTCTAGTATCCAGTGTTTTGGTGGTAGAAGAATTCAAATGGGAGAGGAGAATATCTAAATCTCAGTCTTGGCCTTCCACCTACTTAACTGGAGGGGCAGCTAGGTGGTGCAGTGCATACAGCACCAGTGCAGGAGTCAGGAGGACTTGAGTTCAAGTCTCACCTCAGACCCTTGACACTCACTAGTTGTGTGACCTTGGGAAAGTCACTTAACTCCAATTACCTCATCCTGAGTCATCTCCAGTCATCCTGATAAATACATGGTCACTGGATTCAGATGACTCTGGAAGAAAAGTGAGGCTGGTGACCTTCACAGTCAGCCCTCCCTCACTCAAAACAAAGTGCAGGTCATGTCATTATTTTTCTCGTGGCATGGTCTTCTTCGGGAATGAAGGACGAACACACACTTAACTGGAGAAAGGTCTTGCGAACTTTGGAGGGCCAAATAGGTTACACTATTCCTTGGTATTGTTGTTGTTCAATCATTAGGTTATGTCTGACTCTACCAACTTTCTTGGCAAAGATACTGGAGTGGTTTGCGGTTTACTTCTCCAATGTGTTCCCCATTTTAGCATTAAGGAAATTGAGGTAAATAGCATTAATTGATTTGCCTACAGTCACACAGCTATTAAGTGTTTGAAGCCAGATTTGAACTCAGATCTTCCAGACTCCAGCCCTGGTACTCCATCTTTATCACCACTTTGCTGCCCCTCATTGGGGTTCTAACACTGTCTGGAACACTAATGTCTGGAAGCATGAGGACAGCCTCCTTCCCTAGAGAGTTATAGGCTCTACAGAGAACTCAGCAGAAAATTACATTGAAAACAAGAGAAACAACTTCAGAACTTTAGCAAAAAGGTTTCCTGGAACTGTTACCCTTTTGCCATGTGATCTCTAATCTTGAGTCTATGTAGTGGTGGGAAAAATGTGACCCTGAATTTTTTTGGTGGGGAAGAAGGGATGTTTTGTACCAGCATTTCTTGCTATATCACTTTAGTAAATACTTTGCAAAAAAAAATTTAAGTCTTGATGACTACTTGATATCAGCAAGTAATCATAGGAGGAAATACACTAGTGGAAGCTTGGGAGCTGTAGCATTGGAAGGGTACCTTGAAATCCTTAGGGTTATCTTTGAAATCCTGAAGGGAGAAATAGTGTCCACACTTGGTAGACTGACCTGCCAGTGCAAATAGTAATTGGGAGAGTAGAGCCAGAATATATTACATTAGACTATATTGTTCAATATACCAGGTCACATGCTCTGTGTTTTTGTGTAAGTCATTTGTCTCATGCGTCAATAGGGCCAATTCAACAGAGGCTATTATTTGACTTTATTTCACAGCAATATTATAAATATAGGAAGATTAGGGAGTTAAGAGATCTAAACCAGTTTTTTTCCTATGGGAATCTTATCAGTTAGGAATGTCTACCATGCAGGTTGGCACCTTCACTTGGCACGGTCAATAGCACTAGGCCTGGATGTATGAAAATCTGAGTTCAAATCCAACCTCATACATTTGCTAGTTGTGTATCCTGCTCAAAGCATTTAAAATCTGTTTGACTCAGTTTCCTTAACAGTAAAATAGGAATAATAATATCACTGAACATATAAAGTTGTTGTGGGGATCAAATTAGATGAGATCTCAAAAGCAGCTGGCACAGTGTCTCTCACATCGTAGGTGCTTAGCAAATGCTCCTTCTCTTCCCCTTTCCTTTCTCTTCAGCTTTAAGTTTTAGAGAATCGTCCAGATCGCCGAGCAGTCATAGAACTGTCCAGGGTCAAACAAGCAGAGGCATCAGATTTTGGATCTGAACTTCAGCTCTTTCAGAATATGAGATCATTTGCCTCTTATTGTGAGAAATGAAATTATAAAAATTCAGAGTATTAATAAAGAGCTTTTTTGGTCCCACATGTACAAAAATATTTATAGCAGCCCTCTTTGTAGTTGCCAAAAACTGGAAATCGAGGGGATGCCCATTAGTTGGGGAATGGCTGAGTAAGTTGTGGTATATGAAAGTAACGGAGTCCTATTGTACCATAAGAAATGATGAACAAGAAGACTTCAGGGAGGCCTGGGAGGACTTATATGATCTGATGCTGAGCGAAAGGAGCAGAACCAGGAGAACTTTGTGCACAGCAATGACCACAGTGTGTGAGAGTTTTTTCTGGTAGACTTGGAACTTCGTAATAACGCAAGAACTTAAAATAATAATAATTCCCAATGGTTTTCTAAGGCAAAATGCTTTTCACACTTAGAGAAAGAACTATGGAATTCATTTGCAGAATGTAACAGATCTTGTTTGTATATGTGTGTGTGTATTATGTTTTGATTTGTTATATTTCTTCCATATATTTTAGTTCATCTATACAGCTTTCAGCTTTAGTGAAAACGTATTCAATAAGAAACTATATGTAGATCATATATAGAATTGTATGGTGACTTGGGGAGGGAGGGGGGTTGGGGGGATAATATATAAGCTTTTTGGTAGTGATTGTAGAACATAAAAAATAAATAAATAAAAGAACTTAAAAAAATAAAGAGCTTTCTTCATTAGCAATGACTTACCAATTAAATGTGAATATTTAGCTTCTCAGGAGATCTAAGTAATATTAAAGGAAAGTCCAAAGAAGTTTGGACAGGTAGGTAGCAAAGTAGGTAGAAGTGCTAGGGCCTGGAGTCAGAAAGACCTGAGTTCAAATCCAGCCTCCAACACTTACTAGCTGTGTGAGCCCGGGCAAGTCACTTAACCTTGTTTGCTTCATTTTCCTCATCTGTAAAATGGGCTGAAGAAGGACATGCCAAACTACTCTACCATCTTTGCCAAGAAAATCCCAAATGGGGTCATGAGCAGTTGAAATGACTGAACAACAACCAGCGAGTTTTAGAACTACTTCAAAAATGTTAGGAAATACTTTATTTGGAAATTTAACCACAGGACATATCCCCTCAGATTCATTTTTAAGTTACACTCCACAGATGGACTTCTTACTCATTATACACTGCTTCTATAGTTTGTGTTTTTAGAATCAACCAGAGTACCCCAAATATCTCCCAATAACCCCAAAATATCTGCTCTACACAAAATATAAAAATTTGTCTTTATTGCCAAAGATATAAAAGCTATAAAAGTTATGATTACAGTTAAAAAGAGAAACCCTCCTTTTGGAGCAAGTATAGAAAATAACTCTAAAAGTACATTGTTTTTCCTCCCCTCTCCCAAACTTACATTGTCTCTAATTGTCAAAGTTTTAGTTTGTAATTGTATGCTGGTGTGCTTGGAGCTTCCACAGACATTTTCTTTCTAGAGCTACTTTGATAGCTATGTTCCCCCCTGGTCCTTAACACTGGGACAGCCATCTGTCTGCCAACTTGCCTTGGGGCTTCAGACAGGAACTTTCCTCTATAATAACAATGCTTAGCTCTAATTGGCTAAGACTGTGGCTTTCCACTTCTGCGGAAGCAAAGCCTCCTTTTGGGTTCCATGTGACCTTTTCTAACTCATTCAGTCTTGGAGAAGACAGCATCTGTCCAATCCCTTTTGGTCTATGACTATATTGTGTCCTAATCAGTAAGAATCAGTCATTAAAAAGCTGCAGTTTTACTTCTGCTGCTGCCTAGTCTCTAAACTCCCCTGCCTCGTGACCACTTGTTCCAAATGGACCATTTCCTTCCCTCCACCATCTCCTGCAGCTTAGAACTTGTCAGGGTCAATTACCAATTAATGCAACCTGATTTAAGCCCTAAATCTAGAAAACCACTCACTATAACAACTTTTTGTTGACTTTTTAAAAAAAGCTGGTTCTTTTCAATGCTCTGAATATTTTTGAATTACTAAATAATAAGCAATTTCTAAGTGACAATAACCATTTACTAAAATAATTACAATAGCATCACTACCTATTTATCTAAAAGTACCATGTATGTTTCATCAGTGCAATAAAGTATTCAACCCAATATTCAGACATTTTCTAGCTATGTGATTTTGAACAAGTGACTTTATCTCTCTGAGATCTGTGGTACATGCTTCAAAGTGTAATAGTAAGGTCCAAATAAGGAAAGATAAATAGCACATTAAAACTTTAAAAAGCTATATAAATACTAATTTATATTATTATTTTTTTTGATAATGATGATAGTGTCTTTAACTGTTGCATCATTCTAAGATTATTTTATCAGAGAACAATTTTTTTCTATCATATAACTGCAAAAATTTAAGGATACAAACAAACATTCTTAGATTCCATACAGTGACCTGACCATATAACAGTATAAGTCTCTCCAGCAGGTAGTGCTTACATTGCTTTTGGTTCTTTTAGAATTGATTTATTAACATGATTAACAAGTTCCCAGCAACTTCAACTGACTCCGTAACCCCTGGTTCATCTGCATATTGATTGGGCAGGTAAATTGGTTCTGATTGGGTTAGCTCTATTTATTGTCTCTCTCCAGAATCAGGTAGGGTTTTTTCTTATTTTGATTTCATTAAATTTGCAAGGGAGGCAAAAGTAGAAGACTGAGCTTTTACTAGGTATTCAGATTCATCTGATTATGCCTTGAATTTCTCATATCTTTTGCCATGAAAGTAATGTTTTGCAGACAGAAGTCCCTTTCAAGTCTAAGGCTCCTGGAAGAAGTGATCTCCAATGAGGAGTAGTTGCACAATGGGTATGAATAGCATCTCAGAGTCTGTGTAGGTGCTACTCAGTATATTCATGTGGGGAGGCTAGGAGTGATGGACGTTGTAAGTGGATTTCCTTTTGTGGCATTTGAACACCATGTGAACCATGTCAAATGACAAATGAACTAAGTGGCTGTGAGTAAATATGTCCCATCTGTCAAGGCAGTGCAGCTGAGCAGACAAGCAAGTCTATTCTGCCTTCAGCCCATGTGAACCTAATAGGCCTAGCATGGTTGAGTTATGGGAGCTGCAAACTTAAATCCCTATGATCCAAAGAAAACACTGCACTTCTAAATAAAATGGGGCTGTTTCCTGTGCTTTGGCCCCCAAATGACTTCGAAGGGAAATTCAAAATCAAATTTCTAGCAATCTCAATTACCTTCATTTAATGCATATACAGCTTATTCCTAACAAAAGAAACGACTAAAGATGGTCAAATTTATGACTTAGTACCTGAGAACTGTATCTCTTCATTGTTCCTCCTTTTCTGCATGTTGGCTTCTCTACCAGCTTGAGTTCCTTGAAACTAAGAACTATTTTTTATCTTTTTTCGTATTCTTAACCCCTATCACAATGCCAGGCACATTTGTTAAGTCATTTTTGTCATGTCTGAATCTCTCTGACCCCATTTGGTTTTTTGGTAAAGATACTGGAATGTTTGCCATTTCTTTCTCCAGTTCATTTTATAGATAAGGAAACTGAAGCAAAGGATATTAAGTGATTTGCCCAGGGTCACATAGCTAGTAAGTGTTTTTGAGTGGAGTTCAAAGCACAAAATAGTTTGAAGGGAGCCATATTTATATAATAATGGCAAGAACTGGAAACAAAGGCAGAGGATTATACCAAAGTTAATTCCACTTAATTCACTGAAATGTCAAGTATGTACCAGGCACTGTGGTAACATTAGGGATACAAATACAAAAAAGAAAAATTGTCCCTGCCCTGTAGAAACTTACACAAAAGTAAGTAGAAGTAGGAAAGGGGTGGGACACTGGGGAGCATCTTGTGTCACACATTTGAGAGGAATGGGGAGAAGGGGAATAGAATGAGCTAGAAGCCCAAAGGGGTTGGGGGGAGTTTAGTGCTCTGCCCTCTCCAATCAGAGGGGAGAAGAGTCTGAGTGGGTGAGAAGATGTCAGAGTATACAAGGCTTGTATTAGAAGCATGCTGCTGAGTTCAGAACGGTCAACTTATGCACTTAAGTAATTTTATTGTCTCTCCTCCTCAATCTTCCTTATTTTTTGTGAAAGATCGAAAAGATTCTGGGGTTTGAGAAAACTTGAGGATGGAGGGAATGGCACTTCAGAACTGGAAAGATTTAATGGTTTGCTGGAAGGTGATTCTCAAAACTGAGGTTGAATAGGTTTAATGGAGTGTACATATATATTAAACTACAGTACAAGGAATTTTTAACCCTGAGTAAAGAGTAAGTCTTCTCTTAGCAGCTCTGCTCTTAGTGAGAAGGAAATAGAAGTGGAAAAAATAGACTTAAAATTGGTGGAGCAATTTAGCTGACTGCTTCTGAGTTCCATGAGGCTTTTTCATTGGTGAAGAAAATCCTTTCAGAGAAAAGTATCTGATAAATTACAAACAATCCTTGTAGAGGGGGAAAAATCAAACCACTAAGGGTTTTCTTTCTTCTCCTAGTTCAATGACCAAATATGTAAGAGTACTGACTTCTTAAAAGACTTGTAATTCAAGTTTCTGCATTCCAAGTTGAAAGAGAAATGGTATAGTATACCCATCCTTTCGTGAGGAAGAGATAATCTATGAGCTAAAGACTAGCTGAATCTGAATCTGGAAGTAGAGAAATTTTATACTCTTGTGCCCAACAGGGCCAAGGCTAAGAATAACCATGGGACTAAAACTGTATACATGGTAAAAGGCGATTAGTAGGGAGCACAGTGATGAATTCACAATAATAATATTTATTTATTTATATATTTATATCGTGTTTAAAGGTTTGCAAATCACTTTACATATATTTTATTTTATCCCCACAAGAAGAACCCTGGTAGGAAGGAATTATAATTATTTCTGTTTTATAGGTGACAGATAGAAGGTACTAGAGATCAAATTACTTATCCAGAGTCACACAGCTAGTAAATGTATGATTCTAGATTTGAACTTGGGTCTTCCTGTGTCCAGGTCCAACACTGTATCAAGTATTCCACCTAGCTGATTCCAAAAGCCATTGGTGGACCCATAGGGTTAGAAGTGATAGCTGCCCTTAGATGTATGCCGAGGTTATGTGTTCCTTATGTGCCTCTCCCATGAGTATATACTATCCAAAAAATGTTCCTTAGATGTATACCTTCCACATGTTTACCCAGGCTATGAATTCTCCCTATGAGAATACCTCCTTTTACTCATTCTCTATGTGTATTTCCCTTCTCCATCATGGTGTGGGAGAGTGGAGTCCAGGTTTATGGGGAAAATGTTTTACTGCTGTTTTTCCTAACATCTTATTTCAGCAAATGTTATTATTTTGAACTAATTGTGTTTTCAGGTTAACTAGTAAATCCAAAGCATCTTTGGGAACAAATTAGCTTTGGTTTTGAGCAGAGGTGGGCACACAGAGCACCTTGACCTCTAGAGGGATCCACATTTGAAGGGGTGATATCCCTAAGTACTGTACTATTAAATTTTGTTTTGTTTCTCATTTCTGCTTTTAGCATTAGTCTTTTTCATTAAAGGATGAGAAGCAAGACCTAAAACAAGAAAAGAACAAGTATTAGATCTCCATGTGATCTCAATTATATAAAGTCCTGTTTGGAGGGAACTTATGTTCCCTCTATCAATGTCTGATGGCACTGTATATCTAGAGAGCTAACTCAGAGAGTTGCCTAGAACACAGAGAGGTTGTCTAAGATCACTCGTCCATGTGTGTCACAGGAGTGATTTCAAGGAGTCCACTTAAATGATCATATGCCAGAAATTATGCTAAGCTCATAGAAGGAGAAAGATCATCCCTTCCCTCAAGGAATTTACTTTCTAATGGAAGAAAACAACTCATAAAAGGGAGCTGAAACAAGAAGGAGGGAAAAGGTACCTGACTCAGGACAAGGAGATCTCATCTCCTGTGGAGATGAGTCAGCAGGAAGTCTGGAGAGAGATGAAGACATTTTGGTATGGGTCTCCTCCTGATTTGATTTAAAACTAGATATTCCTGGATGCACAGCTAGCTCTGTCTGCTGCCTCTCTTGGTAAAATTCTATTACTAAATGATAAGAGACAATTAAGAACCAACAGAGAACCTTTCAGATGAGCTTTCTTAAGTAAATTATTCTTATGTCTATGACCAGCACCAACTTACATTTATATGGCTCTTTAAGACTTCCATATAAAAGAGGACTTTCTTCACAGTTAACACGTGAGATAGGTGGGCAGGTATTATCTTGTCCTTGTTTTTTCAGATGACACATCTGAGGCTCTGATATTTTATATAAATTGTCCCTGATCACAGAGCTAGGAAGCATTAGAGACACAATGCTTACAAGATCATTTTCTGTAGGAGAGACAGGGAGTATCCGAGTCTTCTAAATTCATGAAAGAAAATAAGGACTAGTCTTTTTGCTCTATCCTTACAGGTAACAGAGTGAAAGACACCACTCACTTGCTATGGAATGACATTGAAGGGAGCAGAAAAGGGCACAGCTTTTTCCTACTTGAAATCTCAGTGATGAGAGGGATGTTGATCTTGTTGTAGGTGTCATTAGAAAGGGTCAGTCAGAAAATGGTTCTATTAAAAGGGAGTGACTTTTGGACTGAAAATAGCAGATTCTTTCCCTTTAATTTATGTAATACACGGAAGCCTCTGGGTTAGACCAAACTGGTCAATGAGTGGCGTGGCTCTAAGGTTGCTACTGGCATTTGCCTGGCTTTGATGGTATTTTATCACAGAAGTGGTCTGAAAAGCTTTGAAACTTGATTTTGTCATGTTATGGTTTAAAAAAATGAGGACTCTGGCAAGAACTGTCTTGGAAGATTCTGAAAATTACTAATAGTCTCTAACTATCTCCACACTTGTGGAGTAGCCCTATCTTGGGTCATACCAGGACAATGACTCTTTTCTTTCTTTTAACCCTTTTAGGTTTTCAGAATTCCTCAGGAAAAAGTACAAGATAGGAGAGGAGCTTAGTGAAACAATTAGGAAAACAGCTAGAAACCTGAGAGAGTAGAATGATGCCCAGTATTGCAAAGTCTGGTGCTTAGTGGCTTGGCACTTGGAAGGTGCTTAATAGTAGCCATAGACTGACTAAATGACTTAGTACTGAAGACAGTGGCTATTGGATAAGCCACAGGAGACCAAGGTTTGGAGGGAATATGGTCAAAGGAAGCTGAAAATAAAGTACACATGAGGGGCTGTGGACCAGAAAAGACCAATGTGTCATAAAGATACATGGCTAAAAAGCCATGTAAGCAATCCTATAGCAAAGTAATGACATGGAACATTGCACTTCAAGTCTTGACTCCATTGCTAGAACTCCACCCAGGGTTTTTACTGTGAGTCATAGGGACTGTATACTTGCAAGAGAAAGGATATTAGATTGTGAAGTCCTTTAGATCAGCCACTGTTTTTGTTTTCTTTTGTATCTCTAGATCTTAGTGTAGTGCCTGGCACTTTATGGGCACTTAATAAATGCTTGTTGATTTGATATGAAGAGATGGAAGGGCATCTCTTCACTCTCTGTGGACCTAAGATGTGAGTCCATCCAGCGTTCTTTATTGTTTTGAAAAAACCTATTTATATTTGAAACCTTGTGAGCCTTCTTGCTTTTAAAGGTAGCTGATGCTACCACAGAGGAAGCAGTAGCCTAAACTACAGCAATACTCTGTTGATTGGTCTGCTTGATTCAAGTCTATCTCTGCTCTAATCCATCCTCTATTCAGCCACCAAAACTATTTTCCTAAAGCACAATTCTGAACATGTGACTCCATTTTTAATAAATTGCAGTGGCTCCTTATCAACTCTAGGATCAAATAAAAAAACCCTTCAAAACCTATCTTCCTAGCTTTCCAGTCTTCTTACACCTTGTTCCCTGCCAAATACTTGTTAATGCAGTGACACTTATCTCCTTGTTGTTCTATGAACAAGATAAACCATCTCTAGACTCTTGGCATTATTTCTGACTGCCTCTATACCTGGAATGCTTTTTCTCATCATCTTTGCCCCCTGGTTTCCCAGCTTCCTTCAAGTACCATCCAAAATCCATCTTCTACAGGAAACCTTTCCCAATCTCATTTCCTATTATCCTGTATATAGCTTGTATATATTCATGAATATATATGTATTTTTGTTTATTATTATGCATATATATATGTATCTATGTCTGTATACACACACACACACACACACACATTTGCTTGTTGTCGCCTACGTTACATTGTGAGTTCCTTGAGGGCAAGTGCTTTCTTTTGCCTATCTTTTTTTCCCTAGAGCCTAGGATAGTTCCTGCCCATAGTAGGTACTTAGAAATCTTTATTGGATATCAGATGTTGAAGTTCCCAGGTATCCTGGAGATGGGACAATGAGCCAGATAAATAAAATGGCATATATATATATATATATATATATATATATATATATATATATATACACATACTTAGGTATAAAATTATTACTCTGTTACATAATTATTAATGATTAGGGATTTATATTGGATGGTCTTTGGTAGTTTTAATAAAAAAATCACTTCATTTTATAATTCTTTGTTTCTGTTAGGCTTTCTCAGGTAGATGAAAAAAAAGAATTCTTCTTTCTAGTCTTGGCACATTTCTTATTTCCTTATTTCTCTGTCATCACTGGCTGATTTTCTGTTGGGTGCATTGTGTGATCAGTATTTCCAAAGCTGTATTCAATGAGACACTATTGTTCTATATGCTTTCATTTGGATTTTATGTTAAAATGCCTATACTTAAGATGCTTTGTCCTCCAAAACCAAAATTATGCATTTATATGACCATTTTTAATATGAGAACATGGTCCTCTATTTTGGACCAAATTTAATCCCTCATAGGATTTTTTGTGATGAAAATATTGTGGAAAAATTAAATTACTATGTAAATGCACATATCATGATATGAAATTCCAAGGGTCATCATGAAATCTTCATCATTCTAGACTTACATTCTAAACAGTTAGTTAACCAATAAGCATTGAATAAGCATTTACTCCATAACAGGCAATGTGGATAAAAAGAAAAGCAAAAATCACTGTCTTTTCCCTCACATTCCAATGGGAGTTACAACATGCAAATAACTGTATACACACAATATTTATATGTGTATATATTTATAATATATATATAGTAGGAAATATATAATATAGTATAGTAGGAAAATTATTTATGATAACATTTTGGAAAAATTATTATACTTTGTAAATCCAAACTTATGCTATTAAATGTTGCCCATACCCAGAATGTCACCTGACTTCAGAAATACTGGATATGACCACAAGGTATTGGGTTCCCACAAGTCCTGGATCCACCCAAAGCATATTCATTTTGGGTTATCACAATCAGGACTTGTGAAAGGATCACACAAGCTTGTGTTTTGGGTTCCCTTGTGTGTTGGTCAAGTTGCCCTCTTAGCAATATTGCTTAACTGTGTGAGTGTAGGTTGTGAGCATACACCCTTGTCCAAATCCTATGTAATATATACTTTCTAGAACCTTGACAGGAGGGAGCCACATCTCTTTTCTGGAGAGCTCTTCTCTACCAAACAACCTAATAAATTTCTTTCAGATGTTGGAGTTTGTTCTGTTGAGCAACAAGATACACACAAGTTACATAAAACATCTTTTCTTACCTTTTCTCCTTCCCAAGTGATTAATATAAATAAATGCACATTATCATTCAAGAACAGAACTATTTAAAATGAAGAATTCACTATAATTGATTAGATTTTTAAAAGACCACTTAAAATAAGTTGTTCTTAACATGGAGTTCATGAAAATGTTTTTAAAAATATTTTGATAACTATACTTCAAAATAATTTGTTCCTTTGCAATCTTATTTATGAAATTAAAGACATTATTCTGAGAAGAGAACTACAGGCTTCACCAGACTACCAAAGGCATCTGGGATACAAAAAAGAATCTGATTTGGACCCCTGATTTAAAAGCAGCTTGTTAATAAACCATTATTGTAACTAATGATTAATGCTAGCAATAGGAATTAGAAATTTTCTATAACTCACTAAATATATGGACTATTTTACCTTCATTTGTTTGACTCTAAAGATAAGGGACTTTTTCTGCTTTTAGAAAATATTCAGATTTTAAAAACACTAAACATTTTGTTTTGTGGATTATTTTGTTTTTATTTTCAATTCAAAATTTCCATTTAAGGAAGGCACCCAGGTCAGCTTGGTCTCTTTCCTCTCCAGATCACAATCCAGATTTTCTTTACCATGAACTTAGATAGGGTAACTTGTCTCTCCCCTTTTCTTCCCTTCCTAAGCTTTCTGCTTTAATGGGTTGTTTTTCCTCATTAGAATGTAAACTCCCTGAGAGCAGGATTGTTTTTTCTGCTTGTATTTGAGTACCTGAGACTTAAACAAAGAGCTGAGCACCTAGGCAGCCCTTAATAAATACTTGTTTACTGACTGAGTGAAACAAATATTTATTAAATACCCATAATCTTATTTCTTTTTTTAATTAATTAATTTTTAGATTTCAACATTCATTTCCACAAGATTTTGAGTTCCAAATATTCTCCCCATCTCTCTCCTCCCCCCACCCCAAAACACCTTGCATTCTGATTACCCCTTCCCCCAATATCCCCTCCCCTCTATCACACCCCTCCCTTCCCCTATCCCCATCTTCTCTTTTCTTGTAGGGCAAGATAGATTTCTTTGCCCCATAACCGGTATTTCTTATTTCTCAGTTGCATGTAAAAACAATTTTCAACATTCGTTCCTAAAACTTTGAGTTCCAACTTCTCTCCCTTCGCACCTCCCCACCCATAACCACTGAGAAGGCAAGCAATTCAATATAAGTTCTATATGTGTAGTTTTGCAAAAGACTTTCATAAGAATCATGTTGTGAAAAACTAACTATATTTCCCTCCATCCTATCCTGCCCCCATTTATTCTAGTCTCTCTTTTGACTTTGTCACTCCCCTAAAATGTTTACTCTAACTACTCCCTCCTCCCACTTGCCCTCCTTTCTATCATCCCCCCACCCCATAATCTTATTTCTTAAAGTGATTACCCAACCAAATTTTGGCTCAAAGGGTCAGATTGTTGATCAGTAGTCATTCATAATGCTGTCATTTCATTTATTCCACCAAACAATAACAAACACTTATTAAACCCCTACTATAATAATTCACTGTACTGGGTGCTGCAGGGGTGAGGGAATGGGGTTTTGGAGGTGGGGATGCACATAAGAGCCAGTCTGGCCTTTAAGAACTTACTGTCCCATAAGAAAAAAATAAGACAATTGCAAAAATTTTCCAAAAATATGAATCTTAAAAACTCTTAAAAAAGAAAATCTTAAAATTCAATAAAATAGGACTAGAAAGAAATATTTTCCAACTTCATAAAGTTGGTGACAATTAAGCTGTAGCTTGATGGATAGTTAAGCTGTCACCTGGTAAGACTGGATATGGGAGAAGAGAATATAATGTATGAATAAGAAAGTGCTGTAATTTCATGATCTTCCAATAAAGTGTAAATAGCAGGAAAGAATTTGTTTTCTTTTTTTCCCTTGATTTGCTTTTTGTATAGTCTGGGGAGATGAGATAGAATAGTCATCAAAAACATGAAATTGGGGGAGGAGCCAAGATGGCAGAGTAGAAAGATTCACATATGCTAGCTCCAAACCTACAACCCATAAATTACCTGTTAAAAGGAACTCCCAACAAATTCTGGAGCAGTGCAAGCCACACAACAACAGAGTGGAGGAGATTTCTGTTCCAGAGAGCACCGAAAAACCAATCCCAAAGGTCCATTGCGCATTGGACCAGAGTGGAGCCCAGCCCTGCCTTGGCCATGTGGCACTGAGAGGAGCAGATCTGAGCAGGCTTCAGGGATGGAATCTCCAGCGGCCGTGAAGGTCCCTCCACCCACAGATGCACAGGTCAGTGAGAGAGACTTCTGGACTGGCCAAGAGGGAAGCAGGGTGTCTCCACAACTCAGGCCCCCTTGGGAGGCAGCAGCAGGAGGGAAGCAGAGGACAGGAGCTCCCAAAGCAGGCAGGACCTTGGGTCCATTACTGAAGGTCTCCCCATAAAACCCCTGAGGGAACTGAGCCTGGGAGGTGGCCCTGCCCCCACCTGAGAACCTGAATTTAATTTTACCCTGAATAGCAGCCCTGCCTGCCACTGAAAACCCTGAGGCTGGGGAGCAGCATTTGAATCTCAGACCCCAAGCTCTAGGGAGGTAGGGGTGGAGAGGAATCTCAGAAGTCAAGGAACTGGCTGGGAAAATGCCCAGAAAAGGGGAAAAAAAAAGAACATAGAGGTTACTTTCTTGGTGAGCAGATGTTTCCTCCTTTCCTTTCAGATGAGGAAGAAAAATGCTTACCATCACTGAAGGACATAGAAGTCAAGGATTCAGTATCCCAAACATCTGAAATAGATATCCAATGGGCTCACATCATGGAAGATCTCAAAATGGATTTTGAAAATCAAGTTAGACAGGTGGAGGAAAAACTGGGAAGAGAATTGAGAGAGATGCAAGAAAAGCATGAAAAACAGGTTAATACCTTGCTAAAGGAGGCCCAAAAAAATGCTGAAGAAAATAACACCTTGAAAAATAGGATAACTCAATTGGCAAAAGAGGTTCAAAAAGCCAATGAGGACAAGAATGCTTTCAAAAGCAGAATTAGCCAAGTGGAAAAGAGGTTCAAAAGCTCACTGAAGAAAATAGTTCTCTCAAAATTAGAATGGAACAGATGGAGACTAATGACTTTATGAGAAACCAAGAAATTACAAAACAAAACCAAAA
>CM053773.1:58955900-58982821 GCA_028658325.1 Potorous gilbertii
ACAACTGGGGAGAAAATTTGGAACCCAAAATTTTGTGAAAATGAATGTAAAAAGTTAAATAAATAAATTTATATTAAAAAAAAGGAAAAAAAAGAAAAACATGAAACACTCATGGTCAGACCTTCTATACTCTTTAAAATCTGTTTTTAGACAAGATTCCAAGCACAAGATACCACTTCATTTAAGTGCTTACTATGTACTAGGCACTGGGGATGCTCCTGAGTATGTGCTGGGTGCTCCCCAATAAGGGGATTTCACATAGCATATTGCCCAACCTAAAAACAGTCATAAGCATTCAAAAAGAGTCCAGCAAAAAGTACATCTCCTAGGGATGGTCATTCTTGCATTATGTCATCCTTGGATGCAATTACTCTACATGGTTCACCTCCTTCTCTCAGGTTAAGTGGTTCCCTAGCCAACTTCATCTCAAATGGAACACTGCTTACATGTCTTGCACAGCTTAGGTTTCTTCCCTTTATAAGTCACAGTAAAAATAAAACAAAACACATAACTCTAAATAAAGAAATTGGTGAGTCTGAACCTTATGGTTCAGACATAGGTCATTCCAGAACAAGCTAACCTGCATGATTTAAAAGTTGGGTAGGCAGTTCTGAGAAATATCTGAAAATAGATACATGATGAAAAACAATATGGTCTTTGAGATCAAGAAATTTATAATCTAATGGCAGGGTGGAGGCAAAATATTGATAAATAAGTATGATACAAAGTAGAGGGTGAAAAGTACAACACATAAAAAATCCACAGAGATGGTACTATAAGAACATTGGAGAAGGCAAAGAACGATGGAAAAATTACTTTCATGGGGGATATTTGAGGCAATGAGGGAAAACTTGTGAGAGGTACCTATGCAAGGCAGAGAAGGATTTCAACAAGGAAGGGGAAGCAAGAGGATGAATACCTAATATGTACTTTGAGTAGTGACTTACCTTGTAGCACCTCCTGTCTCTCACATAGAATGTAGTAAAGAGTCAATACTCTCCTGACAGGCTCTTTCACTCCAAAATGCACTCACTTTGGCTTATTGCATAATCAGATAAGGACCACTATACTCAAATCCTATGGATAATTTCTTGCAACTTTAGTTCTCAGATCTCCACTGATGTACTTTAATTTACACAAAATCAGCTTTTCAAAATGATGACTCATTTAGATCTTCAATGCAAGAGGGACTATCCTGGTTCTCACTTCCTGGAAGTCAGGTGTGTTACATTTTATTCCTTCTCCAGGGTTCTCCAGTACTCTTAAGGAGGATCAAGGAGTGTCCAGTCTCTACCATTGGCTCTAGCCCTCACCAATGTTCTTCCCCGGATCATTGGGGTCCTCTCACTTTCATTTAGTCATTTAATAGATCAGTTTTTTTTTTACACCAAGGAACATTTATTTCAAATATATAGTAAGAATATATATATCAATATGCCTCTCAACACCTGGATTATGTAATCCCCCCTGCATGATTTCATACCCTAAAGAGGTGGAGGGATAGGGAATTCGGTTACGGCTTTAGTTAATTTTCTATGTAGCACAATTCCAACAAACTCCAAGTCTAAAAACATCTTTTGAGCTTGAGACCCAGGTACCCGAGTTTCTCAGGGTTTCTTCCTGGGCTGATTGGCTATATCTCCGGTCTGGAATCCTGTCTCCAAGATCACCATGACTTTCAGCTCCCAGGTGAAGTGGATATAGCACTGTCTGCACCTAGAACTGAGTAGAAGAACTAAAAGAAAACAAACCAAAAGAAAACTCAAACCCCATTTCACAGGACCACCAGGTAAAAGTGGGGAGGACAGAAAAGTAGATCTTCTCCCTACCCACTGAGTTCATGGTGACCAAGCTATGAACGAATGTGACCTTTACCCTCTGTGGAGACTGGGAGAGAGACAGAAAGTGTGGCAGTCTGGTAGTTTTTAAAGACATCTCCTATTTTGGCTGAGTTCTGATTTGCAACCAATCAAGAGACAACTTAACTATAAGTTAAGGAAATACAGGATGTGTTTTCATAGAAGCGAGTTGCCTCTATGTTAGGGGATCTGGGCATATGCAAATCAAAGTCTTAGTTACATAAGCATAATCATTTATTTAATGAGGAAAGAAATAACAACAGGAATTCACATATTAAAACAAATGCAGCAATAATAAATACATCACAGTCCACACAAAAACTTGGATCATATGCTCAGTATCTGTGAGGAAGAGCAGGCATACGCATATAGAAATCTGCCAAAGAAACAGAATGAGGAGAACACATATGCTTAGGGGAATTCACAACTGGAATTAGTCCTCTTTCTGTCTCAGGAATAGTTCATTGAAGTTCCTTCTATGTTGGACAGATGCTTCCAGTATTAAGCTGAGTTGATCCACAACGTGCTTGACCTCTCACTGAAACCAGCTGACCTTCTGGATTATTTCTCTGATTTCCTGCTTCCAAACATTTCCTCTCCTAAGGAATTGAATTTATTCCTCTGAACAACTGACAGTATGGGCAGTGAACTATGACATTCTTTAATGCAGTTTTGAAATCTATTCTTTCACCTCTAGTTTATGTTTCTGGGTTCAGATTCTGGGACCTCATCTTAACGAATAATAAATAATCAAATTCTCATCTTTCTATGATCATAATATTACATCTGTCACATAAAACAATTATAATATCCATATTTCTCCCTGTTATTAGCCTAAAAACTTCTCTAGTTCTTCAATTCTACATCTGTCACTGTTGTTTGTCCTTCATTCTCAAAGGGACCATGACATCAGAGAGATAAAGTCATGACATGCGAGTGATTTTGGATATAAGTGAGGGAGAACTGTGCAGTCACCAGACTCACTTTCTCCTCTGGAGCCATCTGGGTCTAGTGACAAGATACAGATCAGGACATTTGGAGATGGCCCTGAATCCAGTAGGTGGTATTTCTCTTTTTTAAGATAAAGTCTTTAAAAGTTCTCAGTTTGACCAAGGCAATGTCCATTCATTGATTAAGGATAGGAAGAAATGAGGCAGAGAATGGTCTCTTTACCTAATCCGATCTAAATCTGTATCTCTCTTATCTATCTGAGAGGGAAAGGCTCTTAGATTTTCTAGCTAAAATAGAAACAATTGCTAACACATGTTCTATATTCACTTTAGTATTCAACAGCTTGATACATTCAAAATAAGCAGCTGCCATGTCAGAACTCTGAGTCGGATTTATTGTGTTTCCCTTAAAACTCTAAGCAGACCTATGATCCAGACCAATAAACTGTCAAGGCAGGCTTAAATCAGTAACTGTTTTTCCTAGAAATGGTATTATACCTCAGACTCCCTTACAAATAAATGAGTGAAAAAACATTAAATAATTTCTTATTATGTGCCAGAACAAGAGTAAGAAAACAGCTGTTAATTTCTTTGTCATATAGAATATATGAATGGGAATAATGTGAAATAAAGTTGAAAACAAATTGTCTTAAAATGTCAGGCAAAAGAATTTGTATTTTATCTTTGAGATGATTGGGAGTAACTAAAGACTTTTAAGCAGAAAGTTTCATGGTCAAATCAGTGTAATCAAAAAGAATATTTTGGTAAATGTGGGAAGCATGGATTAGAGAAGGAAGAAACTGGACACAGAGATATCCAACCTTGTAAGTGATTGCAATGGTTCAGGTAAAAGGTGATTAGTGCCTCTAGAAGGGTGGTGGCCTTTCAAGTGGAGAGAAACTAAGGGTGTGAGAGATGTCAGGGAGGTGAACTCAAGGCATATTTTACCGTTAAGTGGAGCTGGAGTAGAGAACATGGAAAGAATCAAAGATGACTCCAAGGTTTAAAGTCTGGGTAAATGGGAGTTTAATGGTGTCATCAATAGAAATGGGGAAGTTGGTAGGTCATCTGCAATCAATCAATGAACATTTATTAAGTGCCCATTGTGTACTAGGTATAGTACAGGGAATACAAAAAGAGGCAAAAAACCCAGTCTCTGTCCTTAAGGATCTTAGAAACTAACAAGCAAATACACACAAACAAGCTACCTATAGAATAAATAGGACACATTTGTCAGGGACAAGGGATTATAATTAAGAAAGACTGGGGAAGGTTTCCTGTAAAAAGTGGGATTTTTCGCTGGGCTTTGAAGGAACCAGAAGACAGGAGGCAGAGATGATGAAGGAGAGTATTCCAGGGATGGGGGACAACCAGGAAAAATGCCCAGAGTTAAAAGATGAATTACCTTGTTTGAGGAACAGCAGGAAGCTAGTGACTTTGTAGGAGCTTAAAGTGTAGGAAGATTGAAAAGGTAGAAGGGGGAAGGGCTAGGTTATAAGGTTATGAAAAGTTTCAAAAGTAGGTAGTTCAAAATGATAGAACTCATGGTAGAGAATAGGGATAGATATAGAGGGTTGGGTGTGTTATAAATATGTAATAGTTAAACCATAAGAATGAATGAGATTGCCAAAAAATAAAATGAGAGGTAAGAGAAAGTGAATGATAAAAGAACCTTCAGTGATATTTACAATAAAGGTACAAAAGGAGGCAAATGAACCAGGAAAGAAAATCAAGGGGGCAAAAAAAAATAACATAACACAGTATTTCAGCAGAAAATATGATGAATGTCAATGGTTACTCAACTATAAGGCAGTATAAGTGAAAAGAAACCATAAAAACGCATCAGTTAATTTTCTGTTAAATAGAACAAGTATATGTAATGTTCCAACATTCTCACTGTCTTTTGTTTTTCTTCAATTTTTTCAATCCCTTTTACCATCAATAGATTAACAATCACTTGTTAAATGCCTACTATGTACCAGGCATTGTACTAGGTTCTAGAGACACAGATACAAAGAATGAAACAATCCCAGCTCTTGGGGACCTTAAATCCTAATGGGGTAAGCAACAACTACATATATGTATATGTATGTATGTTTGTATGTATGTATATGTATATATAGTAGCCCAAAAGTCTACACATATATATACATATATATATATAGTAGCCCAAAAGGCAGTGCAGTTTTAAATGGTCAAGTTTTAATAAGTATGTAAAGAATAAGTATAAGGTAAATACATATAAGATTATTTGAGAAAAAAAAGCAATAGAAGTTGGGGGGGAGCAGTTAAGAAGGCCTTTATGTAGAAGGTAGTGTTTGAGGTGTATCTTAAAGGAAGAGTATTCCCTGAGGTGGAGGTGAGCCTTCATGATAGGTTAGTGCAAAGACATAGAAATGGGAGATTAAATGACCTTTTTGAAAAGCAGAGTCATCTGCAGTCTTGTCATTTTACTTTCCCTTTCCATTGCCTTCAGCATCCTGCCACATTTTTCCTGAACTCAGTCTCTGAATTCTCTGAATTCATAGGATGATTCTGTGTTACCTAAAAGTACTTAAAAACAGAGTTCTTCTGACTTGATGTTTCTGTTGTGAGAGAAGCTGTTGTTATTGTGTGTATGTGTGTATGTACTTGTGAAATTTTTTTGTCACAGTGGTTGCTACACAACCACAGTGATGTAACATAACAAGCAAACACTAGAAAGAAATTGAGCTTCCATAAGTGTGGGCTGGTTTGTGAAGAATGTAGATAGACAGCTAATAAATGTCAACACCTGCTGAAACCTTCCTCACAAGAGCTCTGGAGAAGAGGCTGAAGCCCTTTAAGTGGGTCTGGCTTAGGAAAAAAGCAAGATTAAGAGCTGATCCAAGGAGTTGTTTCCTCTTTGCTATAATTGCCTCCAAGGAATGCATCTAAAATGCATAACTAATTATGATCTAAGCTGTTACAGGCCACCTACATTAGTTGCTACACACAGGAGATTAATCACTGTTTACATATCTAAAATGTTCTATAACTCCTGAAGCAGAATGGACAGCTTAGTCAGTGAGAGGGTGTATCACAGAGAAAACTTGGACCATATTTGATATATCTTCTTTACAAGATTTACCCATACTCTTGTTGGTGGTATTTTTGGAAAAAAATCTGTTCCTTTAAGAGCAGTCAGTTTTTTGTTTCTATAGTGCTACAAATCTGGGAAGGGAAAAATAGTTCTTCGGAATTTCTGTCTTAGTCTTTTTTCTCCTGAACCTTGTACAGCAATCACAATCAGCCTGATTGACATCTCTTTCCTCAACCTCCCTTCTACCCATACCCCTCACTCTACCTTATAACTCCAAGAACCTCTAAAGAACATCTTACCTATAAAAGAAAGGGGTAAATTATCTCATGTTCATCTTAAGCCTTTCTGCCCTTGAGGGCTTCTTATAATTGCCTCCTGTTTTGTTTATCTTTATTTTTTACTGCTTCTCAACAGTCAATTCAATTCTATAAATATTAATGAGTCTTCCATGCGTAAGAAACTTTGGTAGTTAGTTGTATAATGAGGAAAAGTGACATGGGCCCTACCTTTAATGACCTTATTGTTTATTTAAAAGGATGACACATGTGGAGAAATAATTATAACACAAGTTAGAAAAATGATTAACTGGTTAGGCTAATTCACATGCGAGGGACAGTTCTATTTGTGAAAGATGACAGCATCATAAGTATTATCCAAGTGGACTTTAAAGAAAGATTTCAAAATACAGACATGAGGAAGGAGAGAAGGTCATTCAGTATTTAGGACAATAACCTATACAAATGCAGGGAGGTGGAAGAATATAGGCTAAAATCAGATATTAGAAAATAATCTAGTTTGACTAGAGAAGAAAATGTGAAAAGGTGATAACTTTGAAATATGACTGGAAAAGGTAAGTTTTGGCCTTGTTCTTGAAGACTTTGAATGCCAAGCCAAGGAATTAATGTTTTATTGATTCTTTAATGAGAAGCCTTGGTGTTTCCAAAGAAAGGAAGAGACATAATCACTCCTATGTAGTAGGATGCCCTTGGCAGGGGTACGAATGCTAGAATGGAGAGGAGAGAGTGAAACCCTTTAGAAGGTTGTTACAGTATTCTAGTTATGAACCAAGAAAAGCCTTTAACTAGTATAATCATATGGGGATGGAAATAAAGGGGTAGAACATCCTTGAGAATGGGAATTGTTCCCTGTGTATGTGTGTGCGTTCGTGCATGCACATGCATATATCTGAACCCCTAGTACCTAGCCCCGTATTTGGCATGACTGATAACTTAACAAACCCAGAAGAATATAATGACTTCAAAACACATACAAGCAAAGACTAAAGGAAAAACAAAGTTTGGGCACAGACTCAAATAGAATTCCTCTAAGAGATGAGTAAGTTTTATTTTTTTAAAAAAAAAAGGTTTAAATGTTTTTACAAATGAAATGAGAATATTAGATAAAAATGGGAAAATGAGACTTATGGAAGACAAAATTTGAAAACAAATTAACAGTTTGGTACAAAATGCTGCCAAGCAAAAAACAAAAATCTCTATAAATTAGAATGGGCCAAATAGATGCCAATATCTCCGCTAGATGAAAAGAATTATTAAAACAAAGTCAAAATATTGGGAAAAAATGGAAGAAAACTTAAATTCTCTCACAGCAAAAACAGGTGGCTTAAAAAGTATATTGAGGAGAAAAAAATTAAAAGTCATTAGACTATCTGAATGCCACACTCAACAAAAAGAGCCTAGCCACTATATTTCTTTTTTTTAAAAAAATCTCAAATAGTATTTTATTTTTCAAAATTACATGTAAAGACAATTTTCAACATTCATTTTTGTAAGATTTTGAGATGTAAATTTTTCTCTCTCCCTCCCCAACATGGAAAGCAATCTAATATAGGTCACATATGTACAATCATTTAAACATTTCCACATTAGTCACATGGTAAAAGAAAAAAAACAGAGCAAAATGGGGAAAACATTGATAATAGTATGCCTTGATCTGCATTCAGACTCCATCAATTCTTTCTCTGGACATGGATTGCATTTTCCATTATGAAATTTTTGGAATTGTTAGACATTATATTTCAAGAAATCTGCCCAGATCTCTTAGAATCAGAAGGCAAAATGGAAACAGAAAGGAAATCACCAGTCTTGCCAAAAATGTAGCAAATAATTACTACCAATAACATTATAACTCAAATCCTGAACATCTAGGTCAAAATAGAAACACTGCAAATAGCCAGAAAAAAAGGATTCAAGAACTAAGGAGCCATAGTCAGGATGACACACAATTTAGGAGCCACTGTAGTCAAACAATGAGGAGCTTGGAATACTACATTCCAGAAGACAAAGGAAATGGGCTTATAGTCAAGAATTACCCAGGAAAACTGAATATAATCCTACTGGATGAACATGCAAGTATAATGAAATAGAGGACTTTCAAATATTTCTGTTGAAAAGACCAGAGCTGTGTAGAAACATTGAAGTTCAAATACAGGAATAAAAAAAACATAGAAAAGCAATTAAGAATGAACAATCATAGGGGACGAAGGAATAAACTGCTTACATTCTAATAGGAGGAGATAATATATGAGTGCCCTCTGAGTGCCATCATCATCAGGAATCATAAAGGTAGTGTTATTAGGCAAGTGGTTCTCTTGTATCATGAGGATATAACTCTTTCTGACTGTTTTCAAGTTTTTTTTTTCCTTTTGATTTGACTCTTTGGATTTTAGCTCTGGAATTCCTGAGAGCTTAGATTTTGAAGTTTCTTTTATGAGGTACATAGTGGATGCTTTCTGTTTTTTCTTTGCCCATTTGAAATAATAGAGCTGGACAAGTTTCATTTGTGACTTCATGATATATGATCTTTAGACTTTTTCTTTGATCATAGTTTTCAAGTACTCCAATAATCCTTATAATAGCTCTATTTCCTGTTTTCCAGGTACATTTCTGATAGAAAGTACTTCATATTTTCTTCCATTTTTTTGATGTTTTCATTTATTTCTAATGTTAGTCTTTTGGACTCATTGATTTCTGTTTGATTGATTTTCAGGGAATCTATGTCATGGGCAACATTTACCAACCCTTTTCTAAGTTATCAATTTCTTGGCCATGTTGTTTCCCCATATCTGTCATTTCACTTATAATCTATTGCTACCTTTGTTCTAGATACTTGTATTTTTTGTGGTCAAACAATTGTCTTTCCTGAGGCTTGCTTGTAATTCAGAGCAATATTTTCTACTTAGTTATCCCCTTTGATGGTTCTTGACTCATGATATTTTTTTCATAGTACTTGATACTGTCTTCTGTTTACTTACATCTTCAGCCTAAATTCTTTTTAAAATAATATTTTATTTTTCCCCAATTGCATGTAAAACAATTTTTAATATTCGTTGAGTTTTTTAATTTTTGAATTCCAAATTCTATCTCTCTTTTCCTCCCCTAACTTCTCCCTAAGACATTAAGAAATCTGATGTACATTATACACATGTGCAATCATGTAAAATATTTCCTTATTAATCATTTTGTGCGAGAAGAGTTAAACAAAAAATGCAGGAAGTTAGGAAGGAAGGAAAGAAGGAGAAAACATGTGAAAATAATATGTTTCAGTCTATGTTAGATAACATCAGTTCTTTCTCTGAAGGCAGAGAGCATTTTACTTGAGTCCTTTGGAATTGTCTGTATCACTATATTGCTGAGAATAGCTAGGTGATTTACAATTCTTCATATGATATTGCTGTTACTGTGTACAAGGTTCTCCTGGTTCTGCACACTTCACTTTTTATCAGTTTATGTGTATCTTTACAGGTTTTTCTGAAATCATCCTGCTGATCATTTCTTATAGCATCAAAATATTCCATTACAATCATATCACAACTTGTTTGGCCATTACCCAACTGATGAGCCTTCCCTCAATTTTCAATACTTAGACATCACAAAAAGAGCTGCTATAAATATTTTTGTGTAAATAGGGTTTTTTACTTTCTTATCTCTTTGAGATACAGACCTAGATTCCTGAATTTTGGAGTTTGCCCGGTTTTATAACCCTTTGGGCATAGTTAAAAAATTGCTCTTCAGAATGGTTGGATTAGTTTACAACTCTACCTTAGCATTAGTGTCTTACTTTTCCCACATCCCCTCCAAAACTTACCATCTTCTTTTTTTTTGTCATATTAGTCAATCTGATAGTTTTAAATTGGTACCTCAGAGTTGTTTTAATTTGTATTTCTCTAATCAATAATCATTTAGATAATTTTATATGACTATAGATGGCTTTGATTTCTTTGTCTGAAAATTACTTGTTCATATCCTTTGACTTTTTCAATTGAGGGATGTGATTTTTATTCTTCCAAATTTGGCTCAGTTCTCCATACACATGACAAATGAAGTCTTTTTCAGAAATACTTGCTATAAAACTCTCCCCCCCCCCAGTTTTCTACTTTCTTTCTAATTATGGTTCCATTAGTTTTCTTTGTATGAAAACTTTTAGACTTTACATAATCAAAATTATCCATTTTAGATTTTAATGCTTCTGTATCTTGTTTGGTCCGAA
This sequence comes from Potorous gilbertii, assembly GCA_028658325.1. Taxonomy (NCBI): domain Eukaryota; kingdom Metazoa; phylum Chordata; class Mammalia; order Diprotodontia; family Potoroidae; genus Potorous; species Potorous gilbertii. The sequence goes on from CM053773.1 coordinate 58,966,277, forward strand.
ATTCTTCCCTTACCCCTAGATCTGATAGGTAAACTGCTCCATGCTCTCCTAATTTGCTTACGATATCACCCTTTAAGTGTAAATCATGTATCCAGTTTAACCTTATCATAGTATATGGTATGAGATGTTGGTCTAACCCTAATTTCTGGCATAATGTTTTGTGGTTTTCTCAGCAGTTTTTGTCAAATAATGAGCTTTTGTCTGAAAAGTTGGGATCTTTGGGTTTATCAAATGCTAGATTTTTACTACAATGTATTGTCTATCTAATATATTGAGTCATTCTGATGACTGTCTGGTCATTGGATCCAGATGGCTCAGAAGGAGAAAGTGAGGCTGGTAACTTTGTACAGCCCTCCCTCACTCAAAACAAAGTCAAGTGCAAGTCATGTCATCATTTCTCTGATGTCAGATGTCATGGTCTTCTTCAAAAACAAAAGACTAACACAACAATAATTTGACTATATTGAACTGACCTGCCACTCTGTTTCTTACCCAGTATGAGATTGTTTTGGTAATTACTACATTTGAATATAGTTTGAGATCTGTTACAGTTAGACCACCTTCCCTCACTTTTTTTATTAACAATTTTTTCCTTCTAGATGAATTTTGTTATGATTTTTTCTTGCTCTATAAAATAATTTTTGGTAGTTTGGTATGGTGCTGAATAAGTAAATTAATTTAGGTAGAATTGTCATATTTATTATATTGGCTCAGTCTACCCATAAGCAATTACTTCTTTCCACTTCTTTAGATCTGACTTTATTTTTGTAAAAAAATGTTCTGTAATTTTGTTCATGCAATTGCTTGGTTGTTCTCAGCACGTAGACTCCCAAGTATTTTATATTGTCTTTAGTTGGTTTAAATGGAATTTCTCATTCTATTCTGTCTAAATTCTTAATCTGAAATTTAGTGCCAGAACCAGGCACTCCCTCTTCTATGTATTTTGTTGGGGTACAAAAAAATTCACTAAAGAAAAGAACTCCTTAAAAGTAAAATTAGAGAAATGGAAGAAAATGATTCCTTAGAAAAATTCCTTAGAAATTAAAATTGGACATCAAAAAAACAAACAATGAAATCAAAAAAATGAAAAAGTAGAATAAAATGTGAAATATCTCATTGGAAAAAATGGCCTGGAGAATAGGATGGGAAGAGAATGAGATATGGGCTAGAGGGAATGAGAAAGGAGAGCAGATTAAGGGAGACAGTGTTCAGATGCAACACGGATTTTGGAGAATGGTCAGGATAAAAAGAGAAAGAGAATGATAAACAGAAGAAAATAGGAGGGAGGGGAATACACAGTTAGTAATCATAACTGTGAATGTGAATGGGATGAATTCACCCATAAAATAGGAGCAGCAGAATGAATTAGAAACCAGAATCTAACAATATGGAGTTTACAAGAAATATGCTTGAAATAGAAAGACACTCATAGTTGAAATGAGAAGCTGGAGCAGAATCTATTAAGTAAAAAAAGGCAGGGATAGAAATCATAATCTCAGATAAAGCAAAAGTCAAAATAGACCTAATTAAAAGGTAATCAGGGAAACTATATTTTGTCAAAAGATACCATAAACAATGAAGCAATATCAAAAATATTTTACAGCAGGTTGCTCTGATAAAGGTCTCATTTCTCAAATATACAAAGTACTTATTCAAATTTATAAAGAATGAAAGCCATTTTCCAATTGAGATATGGTCAAAAGATTTTAATAGCAGTTTTCAGAACTATCTATACATGAAAAAAATACTCTTAATTATTATTGGTTAGTGAAATGCAAAATAAAACAACACTGGGGCACCACCTCACACCTATCAAAAATGACAAATGCTAGAAAGAATGAGTGAAAATAGGTACACTAATAAACTGTTGGTGGAACCATTCTGGTGAATAATTTGGAGGGCAGTAAGACTACATACCCTTTGACCCTGCAATCCCCCTACTAGCCCTGTATTCCAAAGTGATCAAAGAAAAAGAACTTGTGTGTACAAAAATAGTTTTGGTAGCCCTTTTTGTCATGGCACAGAATTAGAAATTGAAGAGGTACTTATCAGTTAGGGAACAGCTGCATATGTGATTATGATGTAGTACTATTGCAATATAAGAAACAATGAGAGGGATGGTTTCAGGAAAATAGCAACATCAACATGGTAAGACCTTTATGAACTGATGCAAAATGAAGTGAGAAAAATGGGGATGTTATTACGTACACTTATAACAGTGTTGCAATGATGATAAATTGTGAAAGACTTGGCCACTCTGCCCAGTGCAATGATTCAAGACAATTCCAAAGGACACATGATGAAAAAATTGTTATCTACTCCCAGAGAGAGAACTTATGAACTCTGAGTATAAATTGAAAAATAACTTTCTCACTTTCTTTCTTCCTTTTTTTTGCTTTTTTGGATAATATGGCTAATATGGAAATATTTCACATGATTTTACATGTATAATTGATATTATTTTGTTTATCTTACAGTGGATGTGGGAGGGGTTGGAGGAAAGAAGAGAATTTGGAACTCAAAATTTAAAAAGAAAAGAAAGAAAGACACAAATAATAACTGTGGAGGGTAAGTGGGGGAAATTTTAAAAGCTGTCAAAATTCACATCAAAGCAAAATAAACAGTCCTTACACTTGAATATATAAAAGTGTATAGCACATCCTGAGGGAAAAAAGTAGAACAGTTAGCAGTCTGGTGTATAGGGCTCATAAATAATAGCTAAGACTTACAGCACTCTTACCATGTTCCTGGCACTGTGCTAAGCACTTTACAAATATTATCTCCTTTTATGCTCACAATAGCTCTGCAAGGTAGGTTTTTAGTATTTCCATTTTACAGATGAGGAAATAGAGGCAAACATTAGTGAAATGACTTACCCATGGTCACGGGGCTAGTAAGTATCTGATTCGGTGCTCTATCCACTAAGCCATAGAGCTGTTCCATCAAAGGGAATAATACAAAAGAAGATTAGCTAGGTAGGCTGGGGCCAGATTCTTAAGTGCCTCGAATACCAGGGAAAGGAAGTTGAACTTCAAGTTCAAAGTTAACATCAAGTCAATTCTAAGTTTCAGAAAACAGAATCTGAAAGAAAAAGTTAAAAAATCAAACAGGAAGAATGGTACAACCTAAATGAAAAAGAAAAATATGAGGGTCAGTGTAACAATCATCATGAACTATATAGAGGTTTACAAGAAGGGGAGGGACTAATGGTTCTCCTTTTCTCAATAATGACAGAGCTAATATACTGCCGGATAGGAGGCACTAAATGTCAAACTTACGTTCCAAGTGAGAAAAAATCATTTCCAAATCTTAAGCCCAGTTAATTGAGCTTGCCCAAGGAGGATTAGAGTTTCCACCACTGGAGAGAATCAACTTGAGATCAGAATCCCAATCAGAGAGGATTAATTTAGTAATACCAAAATCATCTCAGCAATCACACCGCCTGCCATGCACTCTCCGGAACAAGTAGGGTTGGAGGAATGGAAAGAAAGGAAGAAAAACAATGTCTTCACTTTCTCACCCTGGAACAATTCCTAATATGATGCTTGAACCCAGAGCCTCCATTACCTTTCCAGATCCAGCACACAACATAGCATGTAAATGGATGTTGATTAATTCAATAAGTGAATAAATAAAGGAATCTAAGTTTCTGGCTCCAAGTATGGACTCCTGAGGTGGTAGTTGTTCCAGGGGATATTAATAGTAAGTGTTTTTATTCCTTTTGAGCTCCTTATGATGTTTTATTTATGGAAGTTTAATGCTGTAGTGATTTTTAGACTAGAGTTAGCCCAGAGGAATTTCTGCTGCAATAAAGTACTGTCATGTGGAAGGTTTGCTCCAACTTTACTTATGTTATTGATTCCTGATACAATAATGGAGGCAACTAGCACTGGACCCAGGAGACAGCTGTTTCAGAAATGATTCTGACATCAGAGCCAGCTGTGTCTTGTTTTTTAGGATATATTCAATTTTCTTTTGTTCTGTGATATTATTTGGTGCTTGCTACACACGTCATTCTTGACCCTTTCTTGAAGAAACTCTTGATGACACCATTATAAAGCTTCCATATAGTCTCCAAGGCTTTGGCAACTTTGATTTTCTCTCTTCTTAGAGACCTTTACCAATACATACAAGTACACACAGATACATACATGAACATACACACATATGCCATCTTTTCCTAAGCACAGGTTTATATTGAAGCCATCAAGAAAATCTCTCTCTCTCTCTCTCTCTCTCTCTCTCTCTCTCTCTCTCTGTCTCTCTGTATATATATATATATATATATATATATATATATATATATATATATATATAATGTGTGTGTGTGTGTATATATATATATGTATTCATGTATACACATCCATACATATCCATATATATACAAATCCATATAATTTAGGGGATCTTAATGAGTTCCATATCATATGAAGATCATTTGAAGGAACTTGGGATGTTTAGCTTAGAGAAGAGAAAACTTGAAGTGGGGAGGAGGGTTAATATCTGTGTCCTAGGTCCTAGCAATTTCCAGGATGTCATGTGGTGACTGAAGGAACACACACATACGTACATGAATACATATACACATACATACATATGTATTTTTCCCTCAAAGAGCAGAATCAGAAGCAATAGGTAAAAATTACAAAAAGTGAATTTGGGCTCATTGTAAGGAAAACCCCCAACAACTTCCTAAGATTTAGAGCTGTCTGTCAAGATATTAGGAGACACAGTGTTTTCCAGAGCTTAGACCCAGCAAACAAGCCATGCCATGAGCTTGGCATAACAACAATCCTTTGCACTCACCCCCTGGATGACAGCCACAGCAAAATCTCAGAATTGGGATTTATGATTTTCATTTTAATCCCTATTTACTGGGGATCCTGGTCTGAGAGGTGGGGCTACAGCCAATGTGCTGCAGCAGAAAGTTATCTATCAATCAAACCTCTAGACACTGAATAATCCTGCTGCACTCTTGCCATGCTAATTCTTGTTCTCTATCCCACCATATGATCACAAGGTTTAAGACTTGTAAAAATCACAAGGCTCACTGATTCTAATAACTTAGAGATTGTTCCCACAGGATCCAGGAACACCCCTAGTGTCCCCCCAAAAAATGACCATCATGGGTACTGTTTACTCAAGATCTAAGAATGACTGTGTTGGGTTGCACCTTGTTGTGGTTTCTGTGCTTAAAAACCCTACTCATGCTAAAAGCCATAAACCCTCCTTTTCAGGAGGATTTCCATTTGCACACATTTTCCTCACTTGTTCTGTTTGATTCCTGACTCTCCTGTCTCTTGCCTGCTTTGTACTTCTACAGTCACCCACAGGTTAGAGACCAGTTCTAATCCAGTTGACATCGCCTAAAGTGGAATGCATTCCCTTGATGGTGGGTGGTGGGTTCCCCTTTATTGGAGATCTTAAAGTAGAGGCTAGACTACCACTTATCATGATGGAGGTATTCTTTCCAGGATGGATTAGACTAGGTAGCTGAAGTTCTTACTAATACTCAATTTCTGTGATTCTTCATAGAATTTCTTTACCTTCTTCTCCTGTTGCTGATGTATAAACTGAAGTTACCTTTCTGAAAGTCTATCTGGAGGTACTTTCAAGTAATGAAATAAAGATGACCAAGTTTCTCATGAAAGAATATTTCTTGGATGCAAAAAATAAAACCCAGACCATCAATTTCTTTGTTTGCTTCTTTGATAAAGACCTGTGAACCACCATGCCATTCAGTTGCAAATTCCTTTTGTCTTCTAGTCTAACTCTTACAGATGATGTCACTATTGATTTGATAAATTCCTCCAGTATGAGGTTTACAGCATTATCACTATATGTGGGTTTCAAATATCAAGTATCAACAGGTAGGTTAATATTTTTAACCTCAAAACTATATGATTCCTAGCAACTTCTCCCTCTTTCACTAACTCATATACCATCACTGCAGAATCCAAAGGGGTCCTCAAGAGATCAAGATAATTTTAAAAATCGTCTTTGTTTCTTGAGTGCCATAGTTGAAGAAGTAATCACATAATGGCCAGGGAATTGGTGATGTGATTACTTGTAATTAACTAGTTTGGCTTTCAGAAAGTACACCTAGCCTAGATGGTACTAGAAGCTGTGTTGTTGGCTAAGAAATAGAGGGGTAGATCAGTGGAATATGTCAGGTACACAAGACACAGTGGTCAATGACTATAGTAATCTATTGCTTGATAAACCCAAAGACCCCAACTTCTGGGATAAGAATTCACTTTTGGACAAAAATGCTGGGAAAACTAGAAAATAGTATGGCAGAAACTGGGCATAGACCAATATCTGACCAAATATAGACCAAAATAAAGTCCAAATGAGTACATGATTTAGAAATAAAAGCTGATACTGTAAGCAAGGTAGGGGAGCAAGGAATCATTTATCTGTCAGATTTATGGAGAACGGAGGAATTTATGACCAAACAAGAAATAGAGAACATTATGAAATGCAAAATGTATAATTTTGATTACATTAAGTTCAAAAGTGTTTGCACAGACAAAGCCAATGCAAATAGTATTAGGAAGGAAGCAGAAAACTGGGAAAGAAATTTTGCAATTAGTATCTCTGATAAAGGCCTCATTTCTAAGATATAGAGAGAACTGAGTCAAATTTATAAGAATATAAGCCATCCCCAATTGATAAATGGTCAAAGGATATGAATAGGCAGTTTTCAGAGGAAAAAATTAAAGCTATCCATAATCATATGAAAAAATATTCTAAATCACTATTGATTAGAGAGATGCAAATCAAAACAACTCTGAGGTACCATATCATACCTATCAGACGGCTATCATGACAGACAGGAAAATGGTAAATGTTAGAGAAGATGTGGGAAAATTGGAACACTAATTCATTGCTGGTGGAGTTGGGAACTGATCTACCATTCTGGAGAGCAATTTGGAACTATTCCCAAAGGGCATATAAAAATGGGCATACCCTTTGACCAAGCAATACATAAACCCAAATATCTAAGCTTTTGGAACAAAACTCATTATTTTATTTAAACTGCTGAGAAAATTGGAAAACAATATGGCAGAAACTGGATATCAAACAACATCTCACACTTCATACAAGATAAGGTCAAAATAGGAACATGATTTACATCTAATGGGTGATACCATAAGCAAATTAAGACAGCATGGAATTACTTACCTATTTGATTTGTGGACAAGAAAAGAATTTAGTGCTGGAGAAGATGTGGGAAAGTTGGAACACTAATTCATTGCTGATGGAGCTGTGAGCTGATCTAGTCCTTTTGGAGAGCAATTTGGAACTGTGCCCAAAGAACTATAAAAAAGTGTATACCCTTTGGCACAGCAATATTGCTTCTAGGGCTGTACCCCAAAGAGAACATAAAAATGGGGAAAATATCCATATGTAAAAATACATTTATAGCAACTCTTTGCTATGGTTAAGAACTGTAAATTGAGGGGATGCCCATTAATTAGGGAATGGCTGAACAAGTTGTGGTGTGGTTGGCTACTGTCCTTTGTTCTTGAGGAGGACCAAAGTGACATCATCATGATAAAATGAAGTTTCACTGTGTCCGACTATTGCTGATCAGACCAATATGTGCTCTACCACAGATTGGGCACAGATAGTCCGCGTGAAAATTTGGGGTGGATACTTCAAATCTGTGCATCCTATATTTACTTTGTGCTGTCTCAATTCTGCTTTGCTCACAGAGCACAGCACCCTTTCTGATGTGGCATGCCATGCTGAGCTGTCCTGGGCCAGCGTCTCCCATGTAGCACAATGTCACAAAAAGTTCTTCAGAGAGATCTTGTGAGTGCCCTTGTATCGCTTCTTTTGACCATCATGTGGTTGCCTGCCCCAAGTGCGTTCTCCATAAGATAGTCCTTTTGGCATATGAATGTAATGTAATACTACTGTGCTATAAGAAATGAAGAACAGATTTGAGAAAAATCGGAAAGACTTATATGACCTGATAATGAGTGAAGTGAGCAGAACCAGGAGAACATTATACACAACAGAAATCACAGTGTGCGAGGACTGTTTTTGATAAAGTTAGCCCTTCACAGCAATGCAAGGACCTAAACTATTTCCAAAGGACTCTTGAGGCAAAATGCCGTCCACATCCAGAGAAAGAACAGAACACAATGAAGCAGACAATTTTCTCTTTTGTTATATTTTTGTTTTGTTTTACTCATGATTTCTCCCATTCATTTTAATTCTTCTATGCAATATGACTAATGTGAAAATGTGTTTAATAGGAATGTATGTATACAACTCATATGTGATTCCATGCTGTCTTGGGGAGGGAGAAGAGAGAGAGGGAGAGAAAAAATTGGAACTTTTGGAAGTGATTGTTGAAAACTGAAAACAAATAAATTAATAGTTAGTGGGGGGGGGGAAGAAATGATGAACAGGCAGACTTCAGAAAAACCTGGAAAGACTCATATGAACTGAGGCTGAGCAAAGTGAGCAGAACCAGGAAAACATTGACCCAGTAACAGCCACAATGTGCGATGATTGACTCCGATAGACTCAGCCCTTCTCAACAATACAAGGACCTAAAACAATTCCAAAGTGCTCATGATGGAGAATGCCATCAACGTCCAGAGAAAGAACTAAAGAGTCTGAATGCAGAGTGAAGCGGACTATTTTCTTTTTTGGTTTTGTTTTTTCATTTTCATGGTTTCTCCCATTCATTCTAATTCTTCTATACAACATGTCTAATGGGAAAATATGTTTAATAGTAATGTACATGTAGAGCCTATATCAGATTGCATGGCATCTGGGAGAGGGAGAAGACAGAAAGGGGAAGAAAATTTTAAACTTATGGAAGTGAACGTTGAAAACTAAAAATAAATAAATAAATTTTTAAAAAAGAAATGAAAGGCTTTGATAAATTGAGAATGCTCTTTAATATACTCATATATGTGCATATATACATATATGTATGCATGTATGTAAATGTGTGTATAGATGTGCATGTATTATATGTGTATATATGTGTGTCTGTGTGTATATATATGTATGTGTGTGTAAATAACTAAATATAAACTTAAATATAAATTAAACTAACAGATTTAGGTTATTATGGCTGCCACATTACCACCTAGGTACTCTATGTTTGTTTTATTCTGAGAAATATAAGCAATTCCTCTTTGCAAGAACTTGGCAAGATAATCCTGAATGATCTAAAGAAGTTAGGATGTATTAATTTTGTTCTCCGTCAAAGGAAACTAGACTCTTTCAGACAAATGTAGCAATCCTTGAGAACTTCACTGAAGTGTATCGGTCAAAACAGAGTTCTTTTGTTGATGGAAGGAAAAATTCTGATTTGGAAAATTCACAAAGCCAAACATTCTATAACAATACATTGATACTGCCCAACAAAGAGAAGTGAATCTAAAGGGTAGGAGGTCCCTGATGATGAGAACTGCAGAGAACAGAGAAATTCTTCTCCAACAGATCATCCCCAAGTTTCCAGTGTAGTGATGGAACTGTCTCAGAAATCAGATGCTTTTTGCTGAAACAAATCACATGAATAGTGGTTAATAATATAATACCTGGTGGATTACATGCAAGGACAGAATTGGATTCTCTCATCCCAGACCAGAAATTCTGAATCAAAAGCATTAACACAGGGTCCTTTCTGAAAAGTAGAAATAACTGGGATAGAGCAGGAGAGAGAGAGAACACCACTATTTTCATCGAGGAGAAAAAGAAATATCATAAAGCAATGCTGACTTTGGCAATCTATAAAAGGAAAAAGAGAAGCCTAATGTATAGTCTAGGATCCTTGAAGCCACTTACCCCACCCCTACATTACCAAAGCTAGAGCAGCTTAGATGCTGCTAGCCTTTTAGGGTTTTATAAGTGTGTCCAGTGTTGTATGGGATTATATGTCCGATGTGAGTATTAAGATTACAATCCTTCTCCATGGCCTATCTTGTTATAATATTCTACTTTGTGGAAAACGAAGTCAATACAGTTCCCTTCAAAACCCTGGTGGCAAAATATGATGACTGTATCCCCAATTCTAAGTTCTTCATTTAATACAGTTATTAAATCATTTGGGAGCCCTCTGTCTTTTAAAGGACAAGACAACTAGGGATCAAAATGGCCCTGGCCAGTCTTTAATAAAAAGTGGTTACTTTAACTCTGATCAATAACACAAAAGGCTATGATAGGACTAATAATGAAACATACTACTCACCTCCTGACTTAGAATACAGATTGAGATTTTTGAGGCAACCAATACAGGAGACTGTATATTTGTAACAGGAATTTTGTTTTTCTTTCTCAGTTTGTCAGAGGTAGGAGAATGCAGAGATATGACGATGTGGAAGAAGGGAGCAAAGGCAGATTTCATCAATTAAAAAAACGATTTAAAATGAGTTGAAACAAGTGGTGCTTTTGATTCAGTTGTTTGGCCCATCTTTTTTTTTTCTTTTGTCTCATAACTATTATACATCTGCAAGGAAATAAGGAATTTACATAAACTCTAGCTTTATTATTCTCTTTGTATACCTAGTACCGCACAGAGAATCTGGCACACAATAGGTCCTGCACATATGTTTGTTGATTAATTTAATATTATAGAAAATGTGACTTGCTTTAAAAGGTTCTATTGTTATTAGTAGCTCCACCAAATGTAATGGGTTTGGAATTTAAAGTACTAGATATAATAGGAAATAAAATTGTGACAATAGGAAGATGAGGCTAACCCCTAGACAGAGAAAAAGTATTGTTGGTATAGAACAGGGGTTCTTGACCTTTGTTGCATCATTGTTTAAATCTCATCCCAGACAGTTATTAGCTGTGTGACACTGGGCAAGTAGCTTAGTCTGTCAGCCTCTGTTTGCTCATCTATAAAATGGGTATAATAATACTACCTGTGCCCCAAGATAAAATAAGTTAATATGTGTAAAATGTTTTGCAAACCTAAAGATGTTATATAATAGTTATTATAATTATATGTAATTTAATAATTATTATACATACATTCTCCCTCTATGACTATATATACACATACACACACACACACACACACACACACACACATCATGGTCTTCTTTAGCAGTCTCATCAGAGAGCCAAAGCATGTAAACCCCTTCTCTCAATAATGTTTTAAATGTATAAAATAAAGTATAGAGAATTACAAAAAAAAATTATAATGAAATGTAGTTATCAAATATGCATATATTTGTGTATGTACATATAGAGAAATGTATATGAATTATAGATGTGAAATATATACATACAAAATAGATACATGAAATATAGATATATGAAATATACTTTTTTATACAAATATATCTATTTATATATAATATATAGTATATATTATATATGCATATATACTCTATATATCTATCTACATATATATATCTATAGATATATCTATAGATGTATGTCTACATTTATATATATATATGTGTGTGTGCATATATATATATATATGTGTGTGTGCATATATATATATATATATATATATATATATATATATATATATATATATGTATGTAGTCTTTGGTTGTCCTCTAAGATCTCTTAACCTGGTGGGTCTATCAATCTTATAGACCCTCAGGTTAAGAGATCTTAGAGGACAACCAAAGATATTCTCTAGCTCTGGCTCAAGAATGTGCAGGGATAGAGAACAAGAATAGAGCAGTTATTCTGAGTATTGAGTATCTGTTCCATGATGAAAAGGAGCAAAGGTATGCAAATTACAAGAAGCATGTCATAGTAAAAGTGAAGCAGGAACAGCTGGGCCTACTTCAAGCTAGAATGAAAGAGGAAGTCAATTCCATTCAACCAGCACTAAATAAGCTCCTCACTATGTATAACTGCCTGTTCTAGACATTAGAGATGCAAATGAAGTCAACCAGCATTTATAAAGTGCTATGTGCCAGACCCTGGGCTAAGCACTGATATGAAGACAAAAATGAAACAGTCCATTTCTTTCAACGAACACACATTCTACTGGGTGACTACAACGTGTCTACAGATAAGTATCTGAAAAGAAAACAAATGTAGTTTAGGGTAGGAAAGTCAAGGGCAACTGTGAGGATCAAGAAAGGGGGTGGTACCTGAACTGGGCCTTAAAGAGAGCTTGGGAATGTAAGAGGCAAAGTATTATGGAGTGTGTTCCAGGCATAAAGGGGCAGAGGTACAGATAATAGGGCTAAAGGGAGGGGTGAAAGAGAAACAGTAGAGCTGGTAACATCTGCTTAAATGAAAGCAAATGGAAGTCCATAAGAAAAGAAAACATCATCAAAAGGTTTCAGGAAGAGATGATGGAAACAATAAAATAAACTTATTTCACATTGAAGTAGAAAAGAAAAAGAGAAGGACTAGCTATCTGGGCATTCTTAAAAAAAAAAAAAAAGGTAGCTCAATAAGCAAACAGCTGGGATAAGATAGCTCCTAGATCAGATAGAAACATTTTACTTATTTCAGCTACTCATGAACTACACTGTTACATGTCACTCTTATGTTCCAAAATGTCCCCTGGCTCTGGCTGTCTACCAAATAAAGTATATAATCCCTAACGTTGGCATATGAAGTCCTCCACAGCATGAATCTAGCTCACCTTTCTAGACTTGAACTCTTTTCAAGCTAGAATGAAAGAGGAAGTCAAATCCATTCAACCAGCACTAACTAAGCTCCCCACTATGTATAAATGCCTGTGCTGGACATTAGAGGCACAGATGAAGTCAACCAGCATTTATAGAGGGCTATATGCCAGATGCTGGTCTAAGCACTGATAAGAAAACAAAAATGAAACAGTCCATTTCTTGGCTGTCCACCAAATAAAGTATATAATCCTTATGTTGGCATATGAAGTCCTCCATGACGTGGAGTTGAAAGAGATGATTTCTAAGGTCCCTTCCAGCACTATCAGTCTAAGTCTATAAATAAATAAAATCACACATATTTGGGTAAAGCACAATTTAAAGTAAGATCATGTAATACAAATAGCCTAAAAACCCAGCTGCCTGGAGATTCAGCCAATGGCGCTCTGAGAGAAGGGAAGCAGGATGTAAATTTAGAACCAGAGACCAGGCTGGATGTGAAGAAGCAAATTGACGATACACAAAATGATGGAGCTCTTCACAGTCATCAGTAGGAGAAGAGAGGTATACAGGGTTAAGGCTTGTCTTTTGCTCACATAATATGGATGTTTGAAAGCTAAAACATCTGGGTTGGAAGGTTAATGATCACACTTGTGAATTGCAGGGATAAAAGTAGGTGCAATAGATGAGATTTATAAATGTATATATTCCCCTAAAAAACGTGAAAGGGAAAACATCATCAAGGGCTCATATAATTCTGCATGTGACAAAAAGAGGTAATGATTAATCAATAAGCATTTATTAAGCTCCTACTGTATGACAGGTTTTGCAAAGTGCCAGATAGAAAAGTAAAAAGATTAGCAGCAAAAACACCACCACCACCTAATATATAGCACTGTAAGGCTTGCAAAGTACTTTTTGGAGCAATTCCTGCTGTCAAGGAGCTACATTCTATTGGCAAAAACATCTGTGTAAATATATATATATATGTGTGTGCATGTGTATGTATGTATACGTACATGTATATGTGCATATACATTCAAGTATGTGTGTATAAAGGTGGGGCTCTACATCATCCTGACTAAATACAGAAGGATCAAACTCCTCAGTGAATCAATCTTTATCAAATAAATGTGTACATGAGATGTGAGCATTTTTTTTTAGACTTCTATTGAATTAATCACAGGAATCAACTTAACTTATTTGGAAGAAGTGAAATGCTTCCAGCCATTGAATGAAATGAGATTATATTCCAGGGAAAGTGTTTTAGGATTAGTTGATGAGATTCAGTCAGTTCCTTTGGAGTTTAGTATTCTTAAAGCACACCAGCCTAGTGATGGAATAATTCTATCCAAACCCTCAGAAAAAAATTATTTGGAGCAGGAGGAAAGAGAAGTCCCTGTCATCTCATCCTTATTCCATGACAAGTAGACAACCTTGTGAACTTTGAGAAAATTTGGGCTTCACATTTGAAATGATAAAAGTATCCCTAGAACATCATTGATTAAAGGCAAAGTTATATTGGGAATCAAGGGAAAATTAGAAAGTCTAAGGAAAGGCAGATTTAGGACTCCACAAAGATAGTTGAAAGTTATATCTAATGGGAAAATTTATGAAGGAAAATGGAAGGGAATACATATGAATACAGCACTTACTTTGTGCCAGTCATTGTGCTAAGTATTTAGCAAATATTATTTTCTTTGATTCTCACAACAATCTTGTAAGGTAGGTACAATTTTAGAATTGAGGAAACTGAGGCCAAGAAAAGGCTAAGGGACTTGTCCAGGGTCACATAGCTAGGGAGTATCTGAAGTTGGATTTGAACTCATCTTCCTGAACCTAGGCCCAGTGCTCTGACCATTGTGCCAACAGCACATGCTAGTAGTCATGAAGGCTTCACAAAAGGAAAAAAGGGCTTTCAACAGCAGGAGCTGTGAGTTTCTCTTCAACACATGAGCTTTCTAAGATTTATCCCACTTCATGTGGAATTATGGGAGGGTGTGTGACAAACTTTTAGGGGGAATATACCAGTTGTTCTTACCACTGTAATAAAGCTGTCTAACTAAAATCTCATTAAGTGTGCCTGACTCATATCAACCGATAATTAATAATAGAGTACACCAACAGAAGACTGTGAATGACAATCGAGTCAACAAGTCAATAAGCATTTATTAAGCACCTACTATGTGGCAGGCACTGTGCTGTGTGGTGGGGAGACGAAGGCAAAAACAAATCCCTGTTCTTAAGGAGATCACAGTCTAATGGGAGCACATAAAGTTACCCCCAACCCCTAGAATCACCCCTAGTATCTTCTGGGGAGGAATAATTAGCCTCCCTAGGGGACCTACTCTCTCATTGCAAGTGGAAACTAGGAAAGTAAGTTGAGAGCCTGTGCTACAGAGGTATGTTCAAAGAATACATGCAAGGTAATTTTGGGAGGGATGCATTAGCAGCTATGAGAATTAGGGAAATTCTCACATAGAAAGTAGTTACCAAACTGAAATGGGAAGGAAACTAAGGATTCTAAGCAGCTGAGATGAAGAGAGTGCATGACATTTACATCTTGGGAAAAATGAACAAGTCTGGAAATAAGCATACTTAATAAGTCTTATTAATAAGACTTAAGAAAAACAGACATGATTATATAGGACTGAGCGATATTTATATGTGTAGTATACTCACAGTAAAGAAAGAAGGTTAGTTGAATTGACTGGATTTATATGAAAGTAAGATCAATGAAATCTTAAATGAAAGGTATTGGCTTTCTGGTTGTATGTCCTAATGAATTGATTTTTTTTTCAAAAGCTTTGCAATTTGGCAAAGATAGGTGGTAGATGAATGAATTTCTGTTCTTATAGGAAGAAATGATTATGGAGATTAGATAGATAGATAGATAGATAGAAAAAATCAAAGGGAAGAAAGCTCTGTCTTTCCTTTCAAAATGTCAGACAGTGTTGTGGCATGTTAAAATACAATATAGGAGGAGCCAAGATGGCAGAGTAGAAAGACACACATACACTAGCTCCCAAAACCACAGCCTATAAAATACCTGTAAGGAGGAACTCCCAACAAGTTCCGGAGCAGAGGAAGCTGTGGAACAATGGAGTGGAGGAGATTTCTGTTACAGAGAGACCAGAAAAACAGACACCAAGGGTCCATTACGCACCAGACCAGAGCTGGCCCCGGGAGGAGCAGATCCGGGCAGGCTTGGTATGGAATCTCCAGTGGCCATGCAGTTCCCTCTGCCCATGGGTGCAAAGGTCAGTGAGAGGGCCGTTTGGCTGACTGAGAGGGGAGCAGGGTGTCTCCATAACTCGGGCGCCCTTGGGAGGCAGCAGCTAACAGGAGCTCTCAGAGCAGGCAGGACCTCGGATCCATTGTTGAAGGTCTCCACATAAACCCCCTGAGGGAATTGAGCCCTGGCGGCCCTGCCCCCACCTGAGCACCTGAATTTAATCTTATATTGAATAGCAGCCACACTGAAAACCCTGAGGCTGGGAAGAAGCATTTGAATCTCAGACCCCAAGCACTAGCTGGACGGACTTGGAGACAAGGTGGATGTGGAAAGGAATCTCAGAAGTCAAGTAACTGTCTGGGAAAATGCCCAGAAAAGGGAAAAAAAGTAAAACCATAGAAGGTTTCTTTCTTGGTGAACAGATATTTCCTCCTTTTCTTTCAGATGAGGAAGAACAATGATTACCATCAAGTAAAGACATAGAAGTCAAGGCCTCTATATCCCAAACATCAAAAATAAATATTCAATAGGCTCTGGCCATGGAAGAGCTCAAAAAGGATTTTGAAAATTGAGTTAGAGAGGTGGAGGAAAAACTGGGAAGAGAAATGAGAGAGATGCAAGAAAAGTATGAAAAGCAGGTCAACACCATGCTAAAGGAGATGCAAAGAAATGCTGAAGAAAATAACACCTTGAAAAATAGGCTAACCCAATTGGCAAAAGAGGTTC
>CM053773.1:58983321-59120219 GCA_028658325.1 Potorous gilbertii
GAAAACTGCCCTGATATTCTAGAACCAGAGGGCAAAATAAGTATTCAAGGAATCTACCAATCACTGCCTGAAAGAGATCCAAAAAGAGAAACTCCTAGGAACATTGTGGCCAAATTCCAGAGTTCCCAAGTCAAGGAGAAAATATTGCAAGCAGCTAGAAAGAAACAATTCCAGTATTGTGGAAATACAATCAGGATAACACAAGATCTAGCAGCTTCGACATTAAGGGGTCGAAGAGTGTGGAATAGCATATTCCAGAAGTCAAAGGAACTAGGACTAAAACCAAGAATCACCTACCCAGCAAAACTGAGTATAATTCTTCAGGGGAAAAAATGGTCTTTCAATGAAATTGAGGACTTTCAAGCATTCTTGATGAAAAGACCAGAGCTGAAAAGAAAATGTGACTTTCAAACACAAGAAGGAGAAGAAGCATGAAAAAGTAAGCAGCAAAAAGAAGTCATAAGGGACTTACCAGTGTTGAACTGTTTACAATCCTACATGGAAAGACAATATTTGTAACTCTTGAAACTTTTCAGTATCTGGGTAGTTGGAGGGATTACACACACCCACACACATACACACACACACACACACACAGAGCACAGAATGAATTGAATAGGATGGGATCATATCTTAAAAAAATGAAGGTAAATGGTGAGAGAGAAATGTAGTGGGAGGAGAGAGGGAGAAACGGAATGGAGTAAATTATCTCTCATAGAAGAGGCAGGTAGAAGACTTTTTTAGTGGAGGGAAAAAGAGACGAGCTGAGAGAAAAGCGTGAAGTTTACTCTCATCACATTCGACTAAAGGAAGGAATAAAATGCACTATCTTACAATACAGGAAAGTGGCAGAGAAGGAAATAAGCAGGGTGGGGGGGAGATGATGGAAGGGAGGGCAACGGGAGGAGGGAGCAATTTGAAATCAACCTTCTTGGGGAGGGACAGTATCCAAAGAGAGAACAGAAGCAATGGGTGGCAGGATAGGATGGAGGGAAATATAGTTAGTCTTACACAACACGACTATTATGGACATCATTTGCAAAACTACACAGATATGGCCTATATTGAATTGCCTGCCTTCCCAAAGGGAATGGGTGGGGAGGGAGGGATGGGGAGAAGTTGGAACTCAAAGTTTTAGGAACAACTGTTGAGTATTGTTCTTGCTACTAGGAAATAAGAAATACAGGTAATGGGGAATAGAAAGTTATCTGGCCCTACAGGATAAAAGAGAAGATGGAGAAAAGGGAAGGCAGGGATGATAGAAGAGAGGGCAGATTGGTGATAGGGGAAATTGGAATGCTTGGTGTATTGGGGTGGGGCTGGGGACAAATGGGGAGAAAATTTGGAACCCAAAGTTTTGTGAAAAATGAATGTAAAAAGTTAAATAAATAAATTTATTAAAACAATAAACAAAGAAAAAAATACAATATAAAGTGCTTGAGGAAAGATATAAATCCAAAGACTTGAAAGACCAAAATAAATATTACTGACTGTAGACTGGTTGATAGAAAAGAACATAGAGGGGTGGGGAAAGCTGAAGAAGTTGGAGTAGAAATTATGAAAATCCAAGAGTAAATGAAAGAAGTTTGTATAAGTAGAGTCAACATGATGAGAAAAAGAAAAGGTCAAGAAGAGGAAAGGCGTTGGTTCCAGAGATCTTAGAGACAAGAACAAAGAGAAGAAAAGGTAGTTGTAGACTCAAGAGATAAAAATGGAGATAGTGCCAAATGAAAAAAAAAATCCATAGATAATGGAAGACACCTTTATAGAACTGTTTCAAGAAAAAGAAAAAAGTAAAGACCAGAAGGGCTAATGATAGGTCTCCAATCTTCAACCAAAGGATGAAGGCATAAATGATTTAACAGCAGACATCCTAGCACACAAAATAAAAAGCAAGTTGCATGATTAGTGTATTGAAGAGAGGGCTCACTCCTGAGCCTAAAGGCCCCACTCAGGATGTCCAGGGTATTAGTATGGATTCCTGAGCAAAGCTTTAGCCACCGTTTTCAAGGATGTAGGAGAGAAAGGTGGAAGGAGCTGCATAATTAAACAAGAATTGTTAAAAGTGTTATTTTTACTAGGGGGAAGATAAGAATCTGGGGCCTACTGAAATCCTTAAGCATTACCTTTTAATATATTCTCACAAGACTATGGCTATGAAAACTGATAGTCTTATAATGTGGTATGTCAGGTGAAGTATTAAGTCATAAAGCATCATAATAAATTCAATTTGACCATTTGGTGAATGCAAGTGGATCCACAGGGTGTGTAATAAGAAAGAGGCGAGGCCGGTTCTTGTCAAGTATGGAAGGAAAAACATTAGATTGGATGAAGGGTAAAACAGTGCTTAGCTTGTGGGAACATAGAAAAATAGGCAGCAGGGCATATTTTGTTGCCCTCTGGATTGGAATAATCACAATTTTCTTTTTGAGCATTTAAAGACAGAGTATGCAAAAAAAGAATTAATCATATACTTGGTATAAAAGTATGGAAAAATAATCTCAGAATGACTGAAGCTCAAAGTTGAAAGGGATGATAGAAACCATTTAGCCAAGCAACGCAACACCAGAATCACTACCAGAACAGAAGCTTCATGTACAAAATTTCCAGAGTGCTCCTTGAGCCTTAATTTGAAGCTAAAACAATTAAAGAGAGAAAGATGCATGTGACAAAGATACATCTTATACATGTATTTTAGAGGTTTTCATATTGGTATCTACTTAAAACTGGAAGAGGTCATCAACTTGGGAGTCATCAAGCCCACCCAACTTCTTATAGATGAGGAAACTGAGGCAAAGAGAGGTTAAATGACTTGCCAAGGGTCACGCAATTTGATAGAGTCTAAGTTGGGGGTTCAGTGGAGGTTTCTCACTCCACCGCCAGTGCTTCATTCACTTTGTAATGCTGCCCAACATAAAAACTATAACATAAGAAAAGGTATTGAATTTGAAAGGAACAGTATATTAAGTCTACAAAGGGGACAGTACAATAGAAACAGCCCAATATAGCAAATATTGATGATATAATTTTGACAAGAACAGAAGAAAGAAGATTAGTACTTAAAATACATAACAAAGGATTCTTTTATTGCTCCTCTCAACAATCCCCTAAAGTAAATATGAAACTGTTTATCATCCTCACTTTACTGATGCCGAAATTGAAGCTCAGAGAGGATAAGTGAATTGTCCATGAACTCTCAAGTACGAAATATTCAAAGCATGATTTCTCTCTGAAGCCAAGACCAGGAGGGAACCTGTGGCCTCGAGGCCACCTTTAGCCCTCTAGGTCCTCGAGTAAGGCCCCCTGACTGAATCCAAACTTTACAAGACAAATCCCCTTAATAAAAGGATTTGTTCTCTAAAACTTGAACTTGGTCAAAAGGCTGCACCCAAGAACCTAGAGTGCCACATGTGGCCTCGAGGCTGTATGTTCCACACCCTTGGTTAGTGTAAGTTTCAGCAGATTCTGCTGTTTGTGTTTTATTGAGACTGAGTCTCCCTATTTTACTTAGGCTGGAAGTACAAGACCCACTCCTGAGGTGTTTTGATCCAGTCTGTTGCTGCCCTGGGCTAATTCTTCTCCCCTTTTGCAGTCTAAAGTAAATGAAAATAAAAGATGAGGCAATCAAAGTGATCATGCAAAGGAACTGAAAATTTTCATTAACAATTTGAGTAATAATTCTTATATATTACAGGCTGCTGATGTGCTTGCATAGCTCCCCCTGGCCTCAGTTGTGAAGAATTCACTCTGTGCTGCTTTAGAGATCATTGCTAGATACTATTTAGCTATATAGTCTCCAGCTTCTGGTTGCTGAGCTCCTCAGTAACTCTGTGCTCTGAGTAGGGAGCTACATGGGAACCATCATGTGGACTGCCTTCTTCCACCTCCTCAAAGAAACACTATGAAATTGTCTCTCTCTAGCAGATTCAGTGCCTGGACCCTTGAACCTAAGTTACTAAGAAGGCAACTCTAAAATTTGGTACTTCCCTGGAAATAGCCTTTGTTTGCTTAAAAACTAGATCTAAGGATAATTTCTCTGTGAAATTCAGAAATCCTCATGTTCTACAAAGAATTTTGGGTCTGGGAATCAATGTAGTAGAATATACCCTTCCCAGAAGACACATAAAACTTATGTCTAATATAATCATATGCCCATTAGTTAAGAGGTCACTTCCTGTGGAGGTGAAGAAGAGACAGAAATATCTTCTGCTCTTTTCACTGCATACAATAAATATAACGGGAGAATAGAAAACCAGGTCCTTGAAGCATCCTCTAGAGCTCGGTCCTGAATACTTCCTCATGAGGCGATGCTTTCTTCAGAGTGAACTGAGAGTGGGAATAGCTTGCTCTATATCTAGTCTAACCAATCCAATTGCTACTTTTATCTAAGAGCCAATAACTTGTAATTGTAGCAGGCTGCCTACAGTCTGTCATCAGATTGTTTAGGTTATTCATCTAAGTAACTCCATTATCTGATAATGTCCCCAATTTGAACTGAAACTGCATGGAATCGCTTCCTTTACTTTCCCTGTACTTTACCAATATAGGTACTTTCCCTATACCTATATATGTAAAGGAATTGAATTAAGTATATGTGCATATGTAAATTTATGTACATGTATCATCTCAACTTACATATAGATAGATGCTGAGAGTTTATAAATTGTTTTCCTCGTAAGACAAGATCACCATCCTATATGAATTTATAGTTAACAAAACATTTATAAGTCACTATGAAGTAGGTAGACCAATCACGCAGTTCCTAGCACCAGTTTTCTTGTATGTTAATTATATATGGTTCCCATTAAATGAGTTTTATGCCACCGAAGTGCATTTCTTGCATGACTCTTTGGAGCAAATTTAGTCCAAAGGCAAACCACACACACACACACACACACACACACACACACACACACACACACATACCTGTAACAGGAAGAAAGGAAGCCAGGTGTAAGAAAGAGTAAGACACAATGGAAACAACCCTGACCTTGGCTCCAGGAAGAACTAGTCTGAGATCATGCTTCTAATATTTTGTAGCTGAGAGTTCGTGGACAACCCATCCTCTCTGAACCTCAATTTCCTCATCTGTAAAATAAGGGTGATAGTTTCATATTTACCTTGCAGGATTGTTGTGAAACTTAGAAGAAATGACACATGTAAAGCACTTAGCACACTTTAAAGATATTCTCATGATCAACTTAAATTTTTTGACAGTTTAATAGGTTTGTGTTTCAACAGCAGGAAGGCATAAGATAATACACAGTGGAGGGGCTTTACCTTTCTCTTCTCAATTTTTCTACTGAAAAATTGCCAGGAAAGTATTAGACTGAGTAGAAAAGTTCGTTGAAAACAGAAAAGACCAACTTCTGAAAAAGCCATGGAGAAAATGGCAGAATGGTAGATAACGCCTGAAGACCTAAAAAAGAAATCAAAAGTTTCAAAGATAAAATTCTTAGGATACTATCATTATAAAATCAAAATGGATGGCTTTGAGGGTGAATATTACTTCTTCATTTCTCACCTTGCTGCTCTCCTTTGAACTCCTCTAGCATGCCCCAGAAACCTCTTCATCCTGGAAGATCAATTCAGCCCTGGAAATCACAGCTTATCAGCCCCACTACACCCAGCCCCTTTCTCTCATTGGAGGGAAGAGGGTGGAGAACACCTCCCAAAACATCTATTAAAGAAGGCACTCAGGCCCAGCCAACTCTTCATTTCCCACCTGGCTGTTGTGTTCCTCTGAATTTGTCCATCAGTCTTCTCTCCACCATTCTGAGCACCTTTCTCCTCCTCTCTTTCAGTTTCTTTTTATGGATTTCCTTCTCTGATCAAGCTCTTTGAAGTCAGGGATGATCTTTGGCCTTTCTTCGCATCTACAGCACTTAATGTGGTGTCTAGGACTTAGCAGGTGCTTAATAAATGTTTGTTGACTGACTCTCTTTTTTAATAAACTACCAGGAACAGAAAAATTGGGACAAAGTGATGGTGCCAAAGAAAGTCTCTCATTAAAAAAAAAAATCTCATTGAAAATCATATGAGATTTCAGGATAGGCATAATAGTGCCTTTCTGATACAAGTGGAGTGGAGTCAGGGGCTAAGAATTACCATAACACTAAGTCTCAGAAAAGCAGCAAAAATACAGCAACTGACAATAGAAACTTTATTTTTTATTTTATTTTTAAAAATAAATTTATTATCCCTTACTCCATGCTGACATCACTTCTATTGCCCTCCCCCATCTCTTAACCCCTTCTTTGATTTTCCTCTAGGGTACGATAGATTTCTACACTCCATTGCTTGTGTATTTTACTTCCCAGTTACATATAAGAATAAGAATAAATAAGTAAAATATATATTATATTTATATATAAATATATTTGTTCATGTCATATATAAATATAATAAAGTAAAAATAAATTTTAGCATTCATTTTCATAACTTTGAGTTCCAAATTCTCATCTTTCCTCCCTCCCTACCCACCTATGTGTAGTAATGAAAAACACTTCCATAATAATCATGCTGTTTCCTTTCACTCTTCCCTTCCTCAAGTGTTTGCTTCTGATGACCCCCTCCCCCAATCGGCCCTCCCTTCTATCATCCCCTCTCTCTTATCTCCTTCCCCCTCTACTTTCTTGAAGACCAAGATAGATGTCCATACCTGAGTGTGTATGAACAACAACTTAGATTCTACTTATCTGAGCTTACAAGGGTGAGGAAGGAGGAAGTAAGTGAGCTTTACCTATTGAGAGTTTACTATATCTTATTTTTTTTTTAATGGAAAGAGAAAAAAGACAATTGTGAATGGAATGATAAGCTCTGAGCTATGACCAAAGTCTGTGAATGTGTAAGTGTTAGAACTGGTCAAACATGTAAAATACATCAAAAAGAAAATGATGAAACAGGTAAAGGTAAAACTGACAATGTAAGGCTAGAGAAATAAATAAATATGTTTGTACAAACACACACAAACATATGCATGTCTGTATGTATATGTGCTTGTATGTATGCAATTCCTGGCAAAATTCTAGACGGTGTTATCCCATGGGTGATTTGCAAACACTTAGGAATGAGACAAGCCATCATTGTGGGCTAGTATGAGTCCATCAAGAGCAATTCCTTACAGATTAACCTCATTTTCCTTTTTGATACAATTACTAGTGTGAAAAATCAGGGGAAATTTTTAGATCTAGCACTGCTGGATTTCAGCAAGCCTTTTAGCAAAATCTCTCCATGTGTCCTTTGGGACCAAATGGATAGATGTGAGCTAAATGAAACTACAGTTAGTTTGACTCAGAACTGGGTGAATAACCATTCCTGAAGAGTAGTATTTAATAGATCAGTGTCAACCTGGAAGAAGGCCTTCTGAGAAATGCCTCAAAATTCTGTCCTTGGCCCAGTTCTGCTCAACATTTTCGAATCAATGACTTGGATAAAGGCATAGATGACAGGCTTGTCAAATTTGCAGATGGCACAAATTTTGAAGGATAGTCATTATAGTGAATGGCAGAATTAAAATTCGAAATACTACGCCAGCCCTTTAAATTGGCCAAAATAAAAGGAAAATCAGTGGAAATAAGTGGAAATGCTTCTACTTGAATTCTCACAAATAATTTTACAAGACCAGGACAAGCTTATATGGCTAGATATCAGTTCATATAGAAATAAAACAATAGGCCACCTGGGAATTTGAGTTAAATACAAACTAACTGTGAGCCAACAGTCAAATAAGATAATATGGCCCCCTTATTTAATACTTTGATGGATCAGTGATTTCATTCCTTGATGTGGATTCCCTCTAACTATATAGATCACAAGGTATTCATGTCTTCTCTTTCTGTAGGTGGTACTCATCCATATCCTCTGATAAGTTCACCACTGGGAGTCCTCCCCAATATCCTAGTATATTCATTTCAATTCCAATGGAACACAAATGCTGCCCAGTGGTGGTATCTCATTCTTTCCATATGACTGGTTTATGTTTCTTTTCCTAAGATCCATTGTCTCTGATGTCATTGTGTACATCACTTCTGCTCTACATTTTCCCACATTTTTTCCTTGATAATGTTTTGCATTTGGATCATGGTCATCCTGAAACTTTTCATTGTCCATTGAGTGCTCAACTGTATTAAATCAAATGCATTTCTTAAAGCCAACAAACAAAAATCATAGTAAGTATTTTAGTTTCTATACTTTTTAGCCAGCTCTTTGACAATACAAAAGCTGTTATTCAGTAGCGTTTGACTCTTCTTAACCACAATTGTGAACTTATCCAACCATTTTGGAGAGTACTCTGGATATTCTCAGAATTATTGAACTGTCTATACCTTTTGATCCAGTGATACTACTACTAGGTCTATTTTTAAAGATGATTAGGGAAAAAGGGAAAGAATCTATATATCCTAAAATATTTATAGCAGCTCTCTTGGTGGTGGCAAAAAATTAAAAAGTGCACAGATGCCCCATTTCAGGGAAATGGTTGAATAACTTGTGGTATGTAATTGTGATGGAATAGTACTGTATTATAGGAAATGATGAGTTCTCTGATTATAGAAAAACATGGATAGACGTACAAAATGACGACGAGTAAAATGAGCAGAAACAAAAGAATATTGTATACAGTAAAAGCAATGCCATTTTAAAAACAACTTTGAGCAACTAATTCACTTCAGCTAGTATCAATCTCCAAATTAACTAAAAAGGATATATAAGGAAGATACTATCTGCATCCAGAAAATGATCTGGTAAATACAAGTATGTATAGAATAATTTTATGTGTGCGTGTGCGTGTGTGTGTGTGTGTGTGTGTGTGTGTGTGTGTAAATGTAGCCATCTCTCAGGCAGGGGAGGAGGAGAGAGGAAAAAAAAGGAAAAACATTACATGACAAATTTGTTATGTATTTAAAAGGAACAGAAAATTTTACATAATAGATTTGAAATTTCATGTGTGAAAACAAACTCAATGTATCTGAAAAAAAGAAAAAAAAATCAAAACTATCAGCACAAACAGTATATACTTGGTCTCTATTCTAGTATACTTGGTATAATTTAGATGTACTTCTGGTCTTTTTTTAAAGTATAATCAATGCATCTTCAGAGAACACATTGTACTCTGATGTTAAAATGAAAAAAAAATGTTTAGTAAGTGATAATTAATAGAGAAAAGATATAAAAATGTGATTTTTTTGCATTTTTTATCTTCTAGTTGCATCCTTAAATATTGTCAGGATCATTTGATTTAATCGCATCTTTTGCCAAAGCTTTCTGAAAAGTTGTTTCCCTATTTTTTCTCATTATTCTATGGGGCAAAATAGGTCATAATCTAGATTTTTTTTATATACAAAATTACATTCTAAAATAATTTTGGTTATCATGTCTTTTAAATTGATAAGGAGATCAAGGTATACATATTTTCTTTGTGTGCTTTCTAAATATCTTTTGTATTCTTCATTGTATTTATTAATATATATTAGTTAAACTTCCTCTAGAAATAGTAGTTGTCTATAGTGATGCCAGTTCTGTCCATTTCCAGTTTTCAGCACCAACAGCTTTTAGAAATAGGTCAGGTCAGGGTTGACTCAACTGTATATGGCAGCCTCTTTAAATATATATTTATTTATTACAGACTTTTGCTCTAACAAGACAATGGTCTGCCTTTTACACAGATGGCTCAGATTCTGAAATGACTCATGTATCAGTAATAAGTCATTTACTTTCAGTTGAAATATAATCATTAAAAAAATTGTTCTGTTATTTAGCATTTGCTATGTCTAACACCTTCCAACTTGCTTGAAAGAAGCTGAAAAAATATTCATGATATGTTGGTGTGAGACTTTTATATAGTCTATAAGCTTTTGAACTCTCTTAGTTCTTAGACTTGAAACATGTTATACAAGACATTTTTTAACCATACTCCCATGTCCATCTTCCCACCAAAGTCAACAGGTAATTTTTTTTTTATTCAATTATTGTTGTTCAGTTGTTTCAGTCATACCTGACTCTTCATGCCTCCATTTGGGATTTCTTGGCAAAGATACTGGAGTGGTTTGCCATTTCCTTCTGTAGCTCATTTTATAGATGAGGAAAGTGAGACAACTAGGGTTAAATAATTTGCACAGAATCACACAGCTAGTAAGTGCTAAAGGCCAGATGACTTAAGAAGATGAGTCTTTCTGACTCCAGGCCTGGCACTCTCCACTGCGCCACCTAGCTGCCCTACTCATTTGATTGGAAGGGACTTACTATGCTCTTCATAGAATTCCTGTATCTCCTCCTTCTCTGCAAGAGATATTGTTGTACAAGCTGGATTGAGTGAAATTTCATGTTGGTCTTTGTACAAATACTTATCACAAATACTTAAATATGAGATCTCTAAATAGCCCACAAATTAGTTTCCTGTTGCCTTTTACTATACAACAAAATTAATTATATCAACTCATTCTTTTGATTCTCCAAGGAGAATCTGCAAGTCATCTTTGTCAATAGCTGAAACTTCCTTTACTTTTCTGGTTTAATTTATAGCAAGCATTTCAACATTAATATGATTCATTTCCTACAGCATATCCACTTGGTTGCTGTTCAAATATCTTATATTTAGAGTATCAGAAGCTTAGTCAAAATTTATAGATGGCCTAAAATTGTGATTCACAGAGTGCTGTCAAAAAGGAATTGTATCTAGAACAAAGGAGATTATCATCTTGATATCATCTGTTTTAGTCTCACAGCATCTCACTTTCATCTATTTCTAGGGGTAAAATTTTAGGAAGAGAACTTTGACAAAACAAGCTGTATTTTTTTTTCATTTTATTTAACTCTAAACTTAAGAAATAAAACAAACATTTCCATAACATAGTAGAATAGGAAAAAAAGATGATTGTATTTGAAGCTGTAAATTTATTATGTACAACTTGCTATTCCAACTAAATAGATAATAAAGTTATCATATAACTTTCTTTTTCCCCTTTCTTTATTCCTTCCCCAAAGATGGCTACCATAAGACACAAAAAGATAGATAGATAACCATTCTATACATAAATACAAGCGTATTTATCAATTCTTTCTCTGGATATAGATAGCACCTTCCTTCATATGTCCTTTGCAATTAATTTGCATATTTATCATAGTAAAAATAACTTAGTCACTCAAAAATAGTTTGTATTCAGAGAAGGAAGAACCAGGTAGTGGATGAACCTGAAGGAAAATCTCTCTTACAAAGATAAATTGAAGGAAGTTGGGGTGTTTAATCTGGAGATAATACTTCTTGGGGAAGAAAAAAACCTTTCAAAAATTTTCTGGAATCAGTAATTGTTTATCACCAGCAGATATCTTAAAAATTATAAATCATAAACATCTTATTTGTTGGATGAGGAAATTGAAGGTTTGAGGAGTTAAATGATCTATTTAAGAACATACAACTGCTAAATGGTAAAATAAGTATTTTAACCAGTTCTACTGATTGTAATTCCAGTGTTGCTTCCTATTATACATATACTTGTTGGGGGGAAGAGGTAACATTAACCTTGTTTTACTTGACCCCCAGAGGACAGAACCAGGAAGAATGGAGGGAAATTACAGATAGTAAGATGTTGGCTTGCTATTAGGAAAAATTTCTTTCCTATTTGATTTGTTTTTGGCACTGACTGCCTTATAGGGAAGTGTATTCAGTACAAAATTGGAGGACTTCCAGCAAAAATTTATGGATGACCACCTCTCAGGAATGTTGGCGAGTAGGTTCTTATTCAAGTATAGTTTCTAGATTTTCTCTGAAGTCCTTCCAACTCAGATTTTTATGATAATGTCTGTAAGTAATTTTGTTGGCTGTGACAGTGAAAGAGGGATCCAAAATATTTAAATATGTATATGTATATATATATATACATATATATAATAAGTTTCATAGTAACTATAAGAAAGATTAGAATAAAAAAGTGAAAAACAGTGGGGAAATATACATAATTAGGTTATTTTAGGGGAAAATGAAGAGTGTAATAAAGAAAAATGAGACAAAAATTTGTGGAAGGAGAGTATAGAAAAGAATTAGAATATTTATAATTTCAGATACTTTGATAATAAAGACGTTTATTCAAACTGGAGTTCTAGAAACATAATTCTAAGAATGACTTGTTTTCTTAAAAAGCTAGTGTATGATTTTTTTTAATATCATGTCTTCCCTCTTTGTGTTCTCATCAACTTTTATAGGTTCAAGGATCAACTCTTGTCAGATGATTCCCTTCCAACACTGATTCTCAGCTTTCTACTGGATATCTCTTCCAAAAGGAGAGTTCATTATTCCTGCTATTTTTCCAAACTTCCCTATTTCTTTTGATGGCATCATGCCCCCCCATTACCCAAATTTGTAACTTCAGAGCTATCTTTGATCTCTTATTCCCATATATTACCAATTGCCAGATCTATTCAATCCTACTCCGGCATCTTTCATATTGATTCCCGTTTCTCCACTTGCACAATAAATACTTTATTGTAAGCCTTCACAATATTGTACCTGGATTATCATAACAGTCTCCTAATTTGTCTCCCAGCTCCCAGTCTCTCCATCTCTTGTCTATCTTGCACATGACTGCCAAAATAATGTTCTTAAAGCACATCTATCAATGCCACTCTCCTACTTAAAAATCTTCAGCAGTTCCCTATTGCCTGTAAGATAAAATACAAACCCCTTAGCCTGAACTTTCACAGTTTTACTCCCATCTATCTTTCTATTTATATGATGCTACTTTATTTAGGAAATGCTATGTCCCATTCAATAGTTCAAGGAACTATTGGCCATACCTTGACTAATGTCTCCATCTTCTTTTTCTATGCATCCAAACAAACCATTTCCCCATGACGAGAATGAATTTCTATCTTATTTCTGCCTTTCAGAATCCATGTATAACTTTAAGGCTCAACTCAGGTTCCATATATCCGCTGAGGTTTTCTAATCTAATTTTTGAAGGCCTAATTTCAGAGGCTTCAGAAGTGAACATTCTCTCTGATCCATTCTCCACCATTCAGTAGTAAAAGCTTACTAAATGGATGATCATTTGGCTATGATTAGTGATAGTTCGAATGAAAGCTGAACTCAGTACATGACTCACATATCTATTATGGGGGGCTAATTAAAGAACACAGGTAGACTAGTGTGAATAATGAATCCCCTCAAGTGGATGCATGAGTTCAAATTCATCCTTTTTGAAGTTATAATTACATAAAATATAGCAATTGGCTCAACGCAATAGAAAGATGCAGTTACAAATTTGAATGATGGGACCACTTCAAGGAATTCATTATTTGTACTAACTAACCATCAACATTCAAGGGTGTGAGGAAGGATATAAGACTGTGCTTTTGTACAATATTCCTTCCAATATTGTGATGTCTTCCTTTTGTAGGTCCCATATATCAGATCTTTTGATATTTAAGTTGTTAAATAATAAAATGTTCTCAGTATGAGCAAGGTCTCTTGCTCTGGTCTATACTTCATGAGTTTAGGTGACCATGACTAGACAAGAGGCAGGTGGCTGAGATTTTGGCTTGTTTTTCTTTCCCAGTATAAACAGTCAGACTGAACAGAATTGAATTAATATCCAAATCTGTAGTCAATAAAACATTGTTTTTAGTGGCAATTATTGATTTGTTTTGTTCTGTCCTCACCAGAGAATAACCCAAACCTCAGTCCTGCCCCTTTTAATCAATTGCATGCACTTACAAGGTGACTAAGTACTCTGAAGGATATTGTCCTGTGCCTGAGGCCAAGTACTCACAGTGGGGTTTGTTATGGTCTAATTAGCCCAGAACATTTGGATTATTTTAAGGTGTTTATAATAAAAAACAACTTTAATAATCCTATTGTGACTTCATTTAAGTCTTATTTGAGATGTTGCCTTGAAAACTATTCCAAGTTGCTTCTGTTCTGTTCTTCTTGTTGGTCTCCCCCTCAATATTTATCGATGGATGACTAATGCCCAGGCAGAGGGCAGTCAGGGCTGGTTTCA
This sequence comes from Potorous gilbertii, assembly GCA_028658325.1. NCBI lineage: Eukaryota > Metazoa > Chordata > Mammalia > Diprotodontia > Potoroidae > Potorous > Potorous gilbertii. Next base: position 58,997,316 of record CM053773.1, read on the forward strand.
CTGGGGCCGCAATCTGTTGGTATATAGACAGAAGGGAAGTGTCTCTCATAAACCAATATGATTAGAATATTATAAATTTTTTACATGCAATCTCATTCACATGAAGCTTACTAATGGATGCAATCTATTCTAACTTTCTTATCTACCTATCTGATACTGGAAAAGCCAAGTAAATTTAAAAAACGTGTTGCCCAAATATTGTGAAGTAACTGGACAGGCAGTTGATTAAATGAGTTCTTTAATAGGTGTATCTTGGACAAGCACTTACAGATGGATAATCAGCTCAGCTGAGAATTAAATAGGAGGAAGAAATCAAGCTCAAATGCATTTGGAAAAGTGCACGGTGTTTGTGATGATCCCAAACTGCTCGTTGCTGAAAAAGCCCATCTCTCCAACACTAATATTATCCCAGTGACGCTGTCTGGCTGAAAAACATGGAAAAACACAATCTCAGAAGAATGAAAATTACAAATAACTCAGAGAACAAACGGACTGATGGAAACTCCTTAAGGACAAGGACAACTTCCTTTTGAATTTTTGGGGCTTAACACCCAGTACCTTGATCCTGTTTGCATTTAATGAATGTTTTTGGATAGGAATTTATTTGAAAGATGAGTGATGAGTATAAAGCTGGCTGTAGCATGTCACTGGTGGCACTTCACATTTTAAAGTACATTCATGGTGAAAAAAGAAGGTATGTCAGTCATGTAGCAAGAATTACAATCAATAAAATGACAACTCAAATAATACATTGGTACTGTCAAAATGCTAGAACAATGGGATAGACTGTAATCAATTGGATAGATTCTCTATGAATAAGTTTTTATAGAAATAATGAACACAATCTCCCAAGATGAGGAATTATGGAGAAGTTTTTTTCCATATCATGGGAATGAATTCTTACTCTAATAAAAGCATAGAAATTTTAAGAATATCACATTATCCCAACAACTACAGTATCATAAAATTTATAGCTACAAACTAATCCAAGAACGTTAGAACTGGAAGGGACTTCAGGGATAATTTAGTTCAACTCTTTCTCCAATATTCTGCAAATTGGCATATCTTTGACTTATAGGATGATATGGTTTCTAAAGAATTAAAGTTGTGGGTATGAATATGAGTATGAATTGAGTATGAATAATGAACATTATTAGAAGAATTATACAAGAAAAACAGTCTAAAGAGAATTATCAGCTGTAAGCAGTCATGTAGGAAGATTGAGGAATAAGCAATGATCAGTCCATGTGCTCCACTCATATCCATACAGTGCAAAAAGATCCAAAGGGAAGCACTTAGCCATTGAGTCACCTTCTCTGGAGAATTGATGGAAGGACATGGAACATGGTCACACAAGATTACAACTTATGGATTGGCTGTGATCTAAAATTGTTGGAAGGAGTACCTCAAATCATAGAGATGACAAATCCATTGATATTAGTATAATTTGAGTTTTAAAATATATTCTAAATTTATTAATCTTATTTTAATACTCATTGGTTGGTTAGTTGTTACCCTTCATTCTCAAAGAAGACCAAAATGACATAATTATGATAAAGTCAAGTTTCAATGTGTTGTAAACATTTGGGGTGGATATTCTAAATGTGCATATCCTGTAATTTCTTGTTTCAATTGTTTCAATTCTGCTTTGCTCCATAGCACCTTCTCTGATGTGGGCACTCCATGCAGCATGGTACTGTGCCAGCGTCTCCCATGTCACCCAATCAATTCCATAGTTCTTGAGAGAGTCCTTGAGAGTGTTCTTGTATTATTTCTTCTGCCCACCATGCGATTGAGTGCCCCAAGCAAGATCTTCATAAAATAGTCTTTTTTGGCAAGTGTAAATTTTGCATTCAAACAACATGTCCAGCCCATTGGAGTTGCACTCTCTGAAACATTGTTTGAATATTTGGTAGTTTAGTTCAAGTAAGGACCTCAGTGTCTGGTACCTTATCCTGCCAGGTGATCTTCAGAATCTCCCTAAGACAATTCAGATGGAAGCGATTCAGTTTCCTGGCATGGCGCTGGTAGACTGTCCAGGTTTCACAGGCATACAACAATGAGGTCAGCACAACGGCTCTATAGACCTTCAGTTTGGTAGTCAGTCTAATACCTCTTCTCTCCCATACTTCTCTTCAGAGCCTCCCAAACACTGACCTAGTTCTGGCAATGTGTGTATCAACCTCATTATCAATGAATCCATGCCTAGAAAGTACACTACCAAGGTACATGCACTTATCCATAGCATTCAAAACTTCTTCATTTGTTGTAACTGATGGTTCCATGTATGGATGGTGTGATAGTGACTGTTAGAACAGCTGTGTTTTCTTGGTGTTGTTTGGTCAATAGATATTCAAAGATACAGATTTTCCACTAAATAATTCTATACTTCTTGATATAATGATTTATCATTCCCATGATTTGTTTTTCGAACTCTCCTTTACTTAGCCTTCATTTAGCTATATGTCTGTTGTGGATATTTCCTTCATTTATGATAATGTCATCCCATTATGATCAATACATAATGTCTTTAGTGCTTCTCCATTTCTCCAATTATTTATGAACTCTTTGTACTCTGCTATCTTTTATAAGGGTATTGTTAAAGCTGAGATTTATAATCTTTAAGATTGAAATTTGACAATCTCTAAAATAAATTCTCTCATTCAACCATCTTTCTGGAATTCCTTTTTTCAGCCTTATTTCATAGGACTCACATTGATACAGCTTTTATGTGAGTCAAACTGAACCTCTAGTTTTCCACTGAACTCAATTATCTATCTCTTTCCTTTATATATTGGCACAAGCCGGCTGTTATACCTCCCTACCTCCATCTTTCAAATTCTTTACCTTTTTACAAGACTCAGCTCATATATTATGTTTCCTTATCCCTCCACTTGTTAGTGTTTTCTAGTCTTTCCAAATCAGGTGATTGGTTTCAGTTTTTTATTTTTGAATATATGATGCCCTTTATTAAGAAGATAAGCTCCCAAAGGGCAGAATTGGTTTCAGTTTTGGTTTGTATCCTTTGTGTGTTTGTATCTCTCAGAGTGCTGTGCAAAAATTTGTTCAATAATTTTTAATTGCATCAGGAGTCACATGCATACACATGGTCATTGAAGTCATAGAAGTGGTGATGGAGGGTATCTTAATTGTGTGCTTTGTAGCCCCAGAATGGAATGCTCTGATGCAATTATAGTTTCAACCATTTGTTTTATTAGAACATTTCTACTATTGCTAGAAACTTTAAAATAATACAGTTGGGTTTGTATTCCTTTAGACTCTGCTCTCAAGAAGTGTGGGTATGGTGCATATTCCTTTGTGTCTATTATATCTATCTGACTTTAATAGACATTTTCTTCTATTAAGAAAGGGAAGAAATAAAAATTTCCTGGAAATACAAGAAAAATATATCAAATAAAGTGAAGATGAAAATACCTGCTGACTCCCTCAAGGAAGCTTTTAAGTATATTATTCCTTTAGGTTTTTATTCTACTAAATTTATGGACTGAATTTCAAGAAATCTAATCCTTAGAGATTACTCTTCATTTATAGTAAGCAAAACTCACAGCCAAGTTAAGAGAAAGTTATCAATAGGGTGATTATCCTTACTGTCCATAATCAATTCAGAGAGCCAGAAATAATGTAGATCTCCCTCCCTCCCTCCCTCCCTCTCTCTCTTTCTCTCTCTCTCTTTCTGTGTGTGTGTGTGTGTGTGTGTGTGTTTGTGTGTGTATGTGGGGGGGGGGTGGTTTAGGAATCTACCTCAGTTTTACATTGTATACTGTAAAAGAAAATTAAGAGCTACCAAAGTAGCTTAACATGTATCACAATTTTAGTGGTTCAGCATGTCCATTATTTAGATCCTTTCCTTCTCATCTATCACCCTATTCTCCCTTTCTCTTTGGTCAGTGTATCTATGTGCTATGTAGATAGAGCTCAGCAAATACTGCTTGAATGAATGAATCACTATTTTGCTAGTGGAATTCAGCAGCCTGAGGGGGTAGAGTCATTATATCACTGCTTCCTTTGTTGGGGATCAGTGACGATGTTTGTTCCCTCATATATGCAGAGACAGTATTTAGCTAACTAAGAAAGCCTCTGTTGCTCTTTCCGGGTCTTTGACTCTATATTTGTAGTTATAATCATTTCCATCAAAAATATCTGGCCACTGATTAACAAACAAAAGTTACAGACTATGATCTGGTGGGACTTCTGAAACTTTGCTGGCACAACTTTCATGTACAACACTGTTGCTTCAACATACCAATTTAGAACATCAATGCCTACCAGCTAGATGCCTTGGCTGTAGGACTCCAGCCCCTCAAAGATGAAAATACAATTTTCAAGTAATAGTTTCAGTTACAATTAATATACTCATTATGGAAATGTTACATTGTAATACTTAAAAAAGATCCATTATTTCCTGAGTCAGTGAATAGCTACAGTTGCAGACCATAACATACATATCCCTTAGCAAATAGTCTTCAAAAGGTGCTGTTGATTTATCACCTGACTCCATGTCTTGGGTGTTAACCTTCTTTGCATACTCAGCTAGGCTGGTCCTCAGGGACAGATTACAATCCATCACTGGGCTCATAGTCAAATCCCTATAGTCAAATCCCTCCCAGTCTGGTAAGACATGACAGCTTTGATAGCACAAATTTTGAGAATGAGGAGTCACCTCTAAGCCACAATGAAACCTTAATAGCAGACTCTAATGGAGAAAAGAATTTTTTTCCTCTTTACTTCTGCCCCACTCCCCTTCATTAGAATCACTCAAGCACAACAGGAATAATGGTGCCACTATTGCCAAGATTGCTTGACTCACTATGTTTTTACTGGCCAGTATTTGTCACAGATATATCTATATCTACATATATATATATATATATATATATATATATATATATATATATATATATTGAGAGAGAGAGAGAGAGAGAGAGAGAGAGAGAGAGAGAGAGATACAAACATTTGTATGCATGTATGTGTACTAACCCATATTCATTTGAGAATGATAACAGAGGTGGAGCAAGAGCCATACCTACTTAGCATATATATGGATATATAGACATCTTTCAGTAGTCTCTATGTAATTTGCCAGTGTCATGGCCCCCACTTCTAATATTTTCTGATAAGGAGAACAGTGGCACCATTGTACATATACCCATGTGTGTATATATGCCTGTGTGTGTTTGTGTGTGTTAGGATTCACTGAAAGTTGCTAGATGTTTTAAACAGAAGGTTCACCAAAGAAGTAGGCAATGATAATACTGCCACAAGGTCACTGAAAGCAACATCTTTGACATGTGGTGATTCCTTTCTTATTTTGGGGAGAGTGGGGATATACTGGTTCCAAAGATCATAAGAGTTGCAGTCAAAAAGCATAGCACCCTGCAGAGCTTTGAATATTTCAAGTGCTTAATAAGTGGCTAGTGGATGTTGAATAAATAAATTGGACAAAAAGACATAGAAGGGATGCATTCTGTACATTTGGTGGGGATATTAATATTGTTGATTTTCTATTTTACCACACACAGAACATTTATATGAGAAAGCCTTTGATCATCACACCCTACAAATTCTTGGGGTATCTACCTAGTCATTTGGATTGAAATTAGGTAAGCAGTATTAGCATAAATTTGGATTTTGCCTCTTATGAATTTCTGTGTATCTTTACTGCTTTTTTCTTCCTAATTTGTATCTATTTATTATGCCATCTAACTTGTTTGACATGCATGCAGTTTCCCACACACACACACCTTTTCCTTACTTTTTTAGATTAAAACTCTTTTGATTTGATTAGTAAGATTCCACACAAATAAGTCATTCCTAGATGTTTAAAACTAAGAGTTTCCCTGTCTAGGAGTCCATCAATGTCATATTATTTCAATTGGAATTAGGAAGACACAAGTATAAATTTAGCCTCAGACACTCACTACCTGTGTGACCCTCAGCAAATCAGTTCACTTTTATATGCCTCAATTTCATCATCTGTAAAATGGAGTTAAAATAGGAACTAAATCACAGGATTGTGGTGAAGATCAAATATTTGTGAAGTGTTTTGCAAATCTTCCAACTCTCTGGCCATGATTATCTTAAGCTGTCTTTCGAAAATCCAAATTCTTCTCTCAGACACCATCATCTTAACCAGCTGTTCACTTCTCAAATCATCCTTTGAATTCTGAAACCCTTTCCTTCAATCGGCAGTAGTAATGGAACCACCAGCTGGTACCTTCGGTTATTTTCCAAACCTCCTGATCATTAGCAATGCTCTTGGTAGCGTCCTTTTGCTAATGTAAATTTCCATAACTGAGTAGTTGCCAACATAATGGGCCGCAGCCCTTCATGTGAAATGCGATTGAGTTGGGAACTTCAGTGAAGATGGTGCAGGACCTGTTTCTTGGTTTGATTCCCCTGGAAATACTGTTTACTTGTAAATTCCAGAATTTGTTCTCCAGATATTCTCTTGAAATATGCAGCAGAGAGTCAGATTATTTCAATTTTTCACTCTGTTTTGCTTAGGACCTCATTGACAACAATACAGTAAGGTAGCTATTACTTTTGCTGCTAATGCCACCTTTTTTCTGAGCACATAGTTTTATGAAAGCCTTATCTTTTCTTATAAAGATTATCTCTTTTAACTTCCAGCAACATATCCCCCCTGCTTCTTTTTAACAAGTTTGTGGGCCTCTGATCCCATGACATTATAGACAGGTAAATCCTTCCCTATCAATCTTTCCGGATTCAATTTTCAGTAGCATTTACCTTACAATTCTATTAATACATTTTGTTGATTTCAAATGTATATTGCAACATGGTTCAAAGTGCCCTGGCCAAACCAAGATGATTAAAAGCAGGCTGGTGCATGTTTGTTGAGTTCCCCAAAGAGCTGTGCCTGCCTGAGATCTTCCTTCTGGGATGGGAGGAACGAGGCGGGAGCAAGGATGGTACGCACTCCGTTGACTCTCAGCTAGCTCAGAGTATATACAGGCATTCTACCTCCATGCTCAGCATAACTGTGAAGGTTGGTTGTTGCTTCAGGGTGGCCCATCACGTAAGCCATGGCGTCCCAAGAGATTCTGCGGAGGACACCGTGACTCTGCTAAGCCAAGAATCCCAAGCCCCTTACCCATGTTGTCCATAATGATTTCTATGTGAGAAACATAAAAACGTTTTCAGGGCAATGTGTGCTCAGAAAATGAGAGGGGCCACTTAGCAGTGATAATGAGGGAAGTGAGGCGCCGCTGAGGGCAATTCATGGCGTACTGATGACTTAAATGAAGAGCTCGACTGTATGGTCTAGAACTTCTACGGAGAACATGCGGGAGGACTTGGACAAAAACAGTACCAAGGAAAAGACATAGAGGGAATGCAACCTGTAGACGTGGAGGGGGTATAATATCAGAAGCTAATAATAATAGCCAGCATTTATACAGCACAGTAAGACTTGCAAAGTACTTTATAAACATTGTTACATTTTATCCTCACAACAACCCTGGGAGGTGTTGCTCTTATTGCCCCCATTTTACAGATGAGGCAACCAGAGGTGCCTAGGGTCATCTTGGAAGGATCTGAGACAAGATTTGAACTCAGGACTTCCTGATTCCAGGTCTAATCTTCTACCCACTACACCACCTAGTACTCTTTGGAATTCACTGAAGTGTCAAAGTATGTTATAACAATGCCACAAGAGTGGTCCAAAGGAACAGAAATATATTGCCATTAGTAATATGGAGAAGCTTTGATATTAAAGGATTGAGGATGTGTATTTGTTGCTGAAAATGTATTCCATCAAAATACACATTGAATATCTCCCCACCCGCACAGTCAGATGTGAGAAAGAAAGAACTGAGCAAACAAAATATCAGAAGACTTTTCTGATTGGGAATATCAGAGATTCATTAAAGAAACAAGGAATAAAAGAACCTACAACTGCTGGTAGATTAAAGTTGGTGAGATCAATGTTACTTCTGTCTTTCTGCAGGTGTTCGCAACAGATCAGAAATGGAAATTAAGTGAGAAAAAATATAGAAACTATTTCATAATCGCTCCAAAAACAATCAACCAAATGGTAAAATAACCTTCTAGAAGGAGAACTGTTCTCCAGCTCAAACAGGACATTTTGTAAAATAAACCAGTCTTCTAGTATCTAAACTCTTGCGTATGAAAGTTGTATGAATTCTTGCAGAAAAACCTAGATACTGTTTATTAAAAGCCTTCCTCAGTCTTCTAAAGTATGTATTTGATCTTTGTGAATAGGAATGTACCAGTATTTACTTTGACAAATGCTGCCTCACCTTCTCATTTCTTCTCCATTCTATTAGGATCTCAGAGGGTGGTATTCAATACGTCTTTCCATCAACACACTAAATAGTTGTTTGGTGGCCCAGAAGAATTAATGCAGTTTCTGTATCCATAAGTTCCAATCAGGGATTAATCTAGATACAAGAAGACTTTGGCTTATTAAGTGACATCTGTAGGGTTTTCGTTACCATGGAAACAATGGGGGGAAAAGTCCTGTCTTTACTATGACTCATTCAGCAATAAATACTTATTAAGTAACTACTATAGAAAACTAGTTGTTCAGATTCTATGAAGATTCTCCCCCATTTGTGTCTACAAACCTTTTGATGTGTGTCTTGGAACCCTTTTTTAGCAGGTTGAGTGAAGTATATGGACCACTTTCTCAGAATTATGTTTTATTTTTTCCAAATTATAATAGAAGGAAACACTAATTCTCATTAAGAAGTTAATGAAAACAATGATGTAATTTTTCTCATGCAAGGTCATGGATCCTCTGAAATTTATTTATGTATTCTGTGACCACTGGTCCATGGTACCCAGTCTAGCCACAATTTTTACCCAGTGACTTAGTAAGTCTTATGTCAGCCTGTAAGCAATCTCATCATAGTCTCATTACAAAAATAATAAAAATATGTATAAAGTGCTTTACAATTTACAAAGTCCTTTACATATATTATGAGGAATTGCACATTTGTCTAGGCCAGAGAAATAGTATATATCTGGAGCTGAGGAAACAAACTGCAGATTATTTCTGAAATTATGGAATAAAGAAAAAGCAAGACAAACAATTTTATATGAAAAGCAGAAAATTACAAAAACAATAGCTTCTGAATGAAGCCACTGTAATATCAAAAGCAGCTGCTGTTTGTTTTTAATTGCTTTACTTAGTGTTATTCTGAATTGTCATAAAAAGGAGATGGGTGAAATAAAATAGAATGTTTAGGGAAAATTATCCCTTACTGTATGCAAGCTGGTGAGAAAGCCTCCAATACATATCAAATAAGAAGGTCTAGATTTGAACTTGACCTGCATTAATCTGACTTTTACTTTTAAATTCTTCCATACGGGCATTAGGAAATGGTGATTTTGTTGGAAATGTATCCAGAGATCTACAAGCTACCACTCAAAATAAGCTGTAGATCTTGAAGGGGTGGCGAGACCAGATCAGGGAAATTTGGAGTTAGGAAGAAGTAGATTTAAAATTTACCTTGGACCATATGTCAATTAACCTTTCTCAATCTCAGTTCCCTCTTCTGTTAAATTCAGAAAATAATTAGCACCTACTGCACAGGGTTCTCTGAGGATCGAAGGAGATAATAGGGGTTTTGCACATGCCTGGATCACCTAACATGGAGACACCCTGATTCTAGGAGTGGGGTCTCCCTTCTATTTTGTGCTTCTTCAGCTCATGAGTTGGAGGAATGTTGTTCAGTTGTTTCAGTTTTGATCAACTCTTTGTGATCCCGTTTGGGGTTTTCTTGGCAGAGGTATTAAAGGAGTTTGCCATTTCCTCTTGCTGTTCCTTTTACAGATGATGAAAATGGGGCAAACGGGGTTAAGGGATTTGCCCAGGGTTATATGGCTAGTAAGTGTCTGAGGTCAAATTTGAAGTCAGGGAGCTAAATCTTCCTGATTCCAGGCTCAGTGCTCTATCCCCTGTACTACCTAGCTGCCCATGGGTAGGGGGAGCCTCCTTTAATTGCCTGTACAGCCAGAACAGGTGGTACCTTTACAGCTATCAGCCTGATTCAGGTACACACTCTTTCCTGCTTGGTGTGAAAAGGAAGTATCAGGAGAGAGGGGTACTCTGTTTCTCCGCTCTCCCTTGTACTCTGCTGTGGCTCTAAGAAGTGGGCATGGTGTCTCTGTTACATTTCACTTGTCCTCTGTTTCAGGTGCTGGCTAATCCAACAAGTCCTGAAAGTCCAAGCCATGGTGACATTGAAGCTAGGCCTCCAGGGAGGCTGGTGCATCCAGCCAGTCCCATAGGGAAACCTTGAGGAGCAGAGTTCTCAGATTTGGAGCCTAAGGTGGAGTTTGGAATTAGAACTGGAACTATGCTATATAGGAATGAAACCAAGCCGTGAACTTAATCCTCTTCCCCTCCTTAAAGAGTGAGGGGGTGTGAGGTAGGGGTAATTATACTTCAGCTGTGGAGGAATATAATAAGAATATTTATTATGCCTTTGAGATAAATATTTCTTTGTAAAAGCCAATCTCACTGTAGTAGTTAAATGAAACTGAGGTGCAGAGGATTCACGCCTACAACTGGGGGAATGAAATCATTGGGGGCTAGAGCTAAAGGCAGAGTCTTGACACTTCCAAACCTTTTAAGGGTAGTGGAGAGCCCTAGGAAAGGAGTGAACTATAACGTATTTGGCCTACGGGCAGTGAGGGTCAGGGTGGTCACTGTTACATATGTAAAGTGCTTTGTAAACCTTAATGTACTATATAAAACATGGATTATCGCAAGGCGTGCAAAATTTCACATTGCCCTGGTACCCTTCTTTAATGCATTATTTCCTGACCTTCCTGCTTTGCTTCTCCTGTTTGGTGGGATGTGGAGGAAAGATCCTTAGTAGGGAAAGTTTATGTGTGATTTTATTTTGAACACTTACATCAACTAGAAAGGAATAATAAAGCACCTATCTAGCTCATTGTATTCCAGACCATTGTCTGGTCTCTTCTCTGTTTCTCTATATGAAGTCTATCAGTATCCATTTAGCGCTTCCTATTTGCAACATCTCTCAACATGTAACCTTCTCTCCTCTGACACTGCCACCAATCTAGTGCAGGGCCTTATCACCTCATGAATAAACTATTGCTGTAATCTGCTGGTGAGTCTGCCTGCCTCAAGTCTCTCCCTACTCCAAACCACTCTCCAGCCACTAAGGTGATTTTCCTGTCTTTTCCTGTTACCCTCCTACTCAGTACACTACAATGACTTCCTATTATCAGAAAATACAAAATGCTCTGTTTGGTGTCTTTCATTACCCAGCCCCCTCCCACCTATCTAGTTCACTTATACCATACTCTCCAATATTTATTCTTCAATCCAGTGACATCAGCCTCCTTGTTTCATGAATAAGACAATGCATCTCTTGGCTATGGGCATTTCCTCCAGGTAATTTCCTCCTTTCTCTGCTTTATTGACCTCCCTGGTTTCTTTTAAGTCCCAACAGAAATCCCACTTTCTACAGGAAGCCTTCTCTATTTCCTCCTAATTCCCAAGTTTTCCCTCTTTACTTATTATTTCCTGTTTATTTATAATATATATTTATGTTATATTATATTAAATAACATATTCCTATATTATTTATTTAATTATTTCCTGTTGTTCATATCTTCTTTTTTTTAGTTTGCTTTCATGTTGTCTCCCCCATTAGACTGTACTTTGGTCAAAAGGACACCACAAAAAGGTACTTTAGAGTCAACTACTCCCCATCTCCCAGCTGAACTTTCCTCACAATCTGATCCTGCTTGTCCTAACCTGATGATTCAGGTTCATTGGTATAATGTTGCCCAACCTATACAAAACCTGACATTCTCATGCTAGAGATGGTTGTGATGAGGCATTAATGATGGACCCCTAAAAGGCCCTGAACTTTCCTACAAATTTCAGTATCTCAGATCACTGGTGCCTTTGCCCAAGTTATCTGGCCCACCCAGCCCACCTTGATTACTTAATTACCTTACTTCACACATCTCAATCCCATCTAGTCCCCTTTCTTTGCTACCTCCAGACTTCCCCAACCTACTTGATGCCATCCAGATTTTCTCAGTCTTTTTCTGTATAAAGGTCTCAGTCCCTTCCTCATCAAATGTGAAGATTCTTAAAATCTGACCCCTTGCATTGGCATCACAAATACCACAAACTCCCTAGGAATATCTCCCATATAACCAATGTCTTAATAAACTCATTACTTGGACTGAAAAAAGGCTTGAGTGGTTGAATTCTTTCAAGGCAGACCCCCACCCTGTATCTTTGCTTTTTGGGGTTCCTAGCACCCATAGACTACAACAGTTGTGTGTTTCAAAAATGTTTAATTTTTGGGTGAACCAATCTAAGCCTTTGCTTGAAATAGACATTATTCCTCCCTGGAGCTCCTAGGTTGAAAGATATCTGTTAGGTTGCTGGGCAGGGTTGGATAACCTGCCTAGCAACAGGCTTTTGTTGGACCCCTGTCAAAATGTTATTCCCCCCTGGATTGTGAAATGTCTGTTGAGTTGCTAACAGCCATTTTCTGTTGAGTCCCCTTGCATGGCAACAACCTGTGCCCCTCTAATGTTAGACTCCTTTGACAGGCAACTACCTTCTGCTGGGCACCCCCCTTCCTGACAACCACTTTTTGTTGAGTGACAACCATTCTCTGATTGGGTCCCTTTCCTGGCACCTATTTTCTATTGGGGTCCTTTGCCTAGCAGCACCCTGACAACCACCTTCTTTTTGGGGCTTACTGCTAGGCAGGATCTTTCACTACCATAGTTTTAATTATCACTTCTCTGAAGATGTTTCCCTGATATATTGTTTGGACCCTAGTTCTACATCTCCAACTGCTTGCAAAGTATTTCTGCCTGAAATTGTTTGTGCCTCAAACTCAGCATGTTCAAAATTAAATTTGTTATCACTTCATCAAATTCTGCCCAGTCTCCCAACTTCCTTATATCTTTTTCTTTGGAACCCCTGTCCTCCTTTTCCTTTCCCTTACCCTCAGTCTCCCCCCCCCCACTACTCCTAAACAATGGTTAAGCACAGTCATGTTGCTGCTTAGAGTAGCATTTGAACTCAAAGCTTCCTAATTCCAAGTTCAGTGCTTTATTTGCTTTATTGCCTAATATTTATGAAGTGTCTACTATGTGCCAAGAATTATGTTAGGATTACCAAAGATACAAAGGCAAAAAGTAAACAGTTCTGCCTGAAGTAGCTTACATTCTAATTACATTATACTATATTTCAGAATATAACAATAAAACAATTTTAAATTATGTGCGAATATTAACAATCATTAATTAATATTATTAATAGTTATGTTTCAATGGAGTTCAAGGCAAATAAGATGTAAAGAAATGCAAAATCCAGGTATGATATGAGTTTTACTTTCTAGTATTATCCCTGCTTCATCTCCCCCTGGCTATTTCTGCTCAATCATTTCTTTAATGAAATTACACATACGTGTGTTCACAACCACACACAAGAATTGTGTGATCTATCTATATACATACTGTAAGTAAGGAGGATTTTGTTATTCTTAGTTCCCAGGACCCATGGCCATAAGAATCTCTAGTTCCAAGGTGTTAGATACTGGTTTCCAGGCTAATGGCTTGTAAACATCTCCACTATGTTTGCGCAGTGAGATAGAAGGATGACATAATGCAATATTTACCACACTTGAACTGAATGATGATATTGCTAAAGTTAACTTGTGAGCTTAAAGCTGGCAAATTACCTTCTTTGGCTGTTGCCCTATAAATTAAGTGGGCAATGGTCAGCAAGTGGGAATTTGGGTAATGCATGGGGAAATGCATGTCTCAACTGGCCCCCACTGAGGCTTGGGGGAACCCTTAGGGAAATATGACAATGTAATGCTGTGTGTGCCTGGATCGACCCCCATCAAGGCTTGGGGGGATTTATCAATGTGTATTTTCCTCAACCGGTCCCCACTGAGGCTTAGGGAACTTCTAGGAGTTGTAGCTCCTACTATATTCTCACCCACCCCCGTGAGAAGAGTGATTAGGGAAGCTGTAACATGTGGGGCTCCCATTATCAACCACCTCTTGAGAAGACTAGAATAAAGTAAGCTTATTTAATCCCTTATTGTGTCTCCACTCCTATCTTCCTGTCGGCCCTAATCAAGAGTAAACCTTTGGTAGCACCCCTGCTAGCAGCTCTACTGTGATTCCACCTATCTTACACTTGGTATAGTTGGTGTTACCTATGTGTTTGCCTGGCAAATCTACATACATACACAGATTTGTGTGTTTATTTCAAGAAAGGGCATTAAGGTATATGCATGAATATGGATATGGATTTTCTGGGTTTGTTTCTAGCCCTTCAGGGCAGTTCTGTGTGCTTTTCCTTTTGTTCTTATCCTCCTCACTTTCATCTAACTGCTAAGTGACTCTGTCTCTTTCCTTAAGGAATAAAAACTGACTCATGGAACATGGCAAAAGACAGATGTGAACAATGTTATAATGCACCATGCATAGAGCTGGTAACTGCTAGTTGTCACCAATTTCTAATGAGAATAAACTAATTTCTTAGACAACTGGCTTCTCAGTCATTCAAATGCCCCTCCTAGGCAGCTTGAAATTAGCATGTTATTGGTTTTTCTGCAATTTTTCAAGATGGCTACCTCATTGATTTCTAACAAACTGTTTTTAAAGGGACCCCCTACCATTTTTACCTCAGCTGACAAATTAACTTTTAAAAAGATTTTTAAGCAGAACATAAATGAGATTTTTAAACTGAGTTATACAGAGGTTTCTCTACACTTCTTAACTATAGTGAAACCTTTCTCCTAAGCTGTTTCCCCTTCTTAGATTTAAAGACAATTTCTAAAAGCAGGGAGAATCATTGATGTATAAAGGGAGGTAGGGGAAGAGAGTAGCAACTCAGCCACAAAGAAACATTGCTGCTAAAGAGAGTTGTATGTCATTGGCAATTACATTTCTTCATTATTTCATTCCCTGGCCTGAACCTACTAATTGCTGCTTACTTAGCACATAGTGAGTTAGAGGGTTTCACAGGATACAACCTCTGCCTATTGTGCCTCCTAGGCACTAGAGAATCCCTGGAGATTTCCTGGCTACATTTTTGTAGTCAGAATCCATAGGTCAAACCTATGTCAGGCTTGCTTTTGGTATCATCCAAATGTCAGCCCTACTCTTAGTAACAAACTGGGCTTTTAAGCCAGTACTAAGTGACTAGTTAGAAGTGTTGCCTCAAACTCTTTATCATCAATGAAATGTCATTTTCTTAGCCTTGTTTCCTAAGTTATTTAATAAATGGGATCCAGCATTAAGCAGTGTCAAGGAAGTCTCAAAGCTAGTTTCCTTTCGATTCAACAACATGATTGAGTGAACACAATTATCTTCACCTTGATTTGGTTATTCATAAGCCTGCCTGTTGTCTCTGTGCCTAACCCAAAGCTCAAGCATTGAAGATACTCAAAAGGAGAGGCAAGTCAATGTAAACAGCATTAGACTTTATAGTGTCCTGAATTCACCACCTACTGGTCACTCACTGCTAAGAGAGATTTTTTGCCACTTTTAATGATGTATTGAAGTTTCTAATATTTCTCCACATAATAAAAAACTAAAACAGATCATTAAGTTCAGGTTCCTTAATGATACTTCTATAATTTCTTCTCACCTGTTTCAACCTGATTACTGTGATAAAACCCTTTTTCTAGACACAAATCTGCATGACTCAACCATTCGTAAAAAGCTTCTTGGAGTTCATTTGGATGTTGCCTATGAGTGGCTTTTTGATTCAGTACTTTCATTTTGGTATTTTCTTAGGATCCATTAAGAGGTAAGCCAGTTTCATTTACGTACTTGCTTGTAGACAACACAGTGCATAAAGAACTGGGCCTGGAGTCAGAAAGACCTGAGTTTAAATTTGACCTCAGACATTTACTAGCTATCTAGACTCTTCTCAAGTCTCTTCATATTTTTGACTCAGTTTCCTCAATTATAAAATGGGGGCAATAATTGCTCATGCCTCCCAGACTTGTTTTGAAGATTAAATGAGACAGTATTGGTAAAGCACTTTGCACAGTAACTGTCACATTGTAGGCACTATGTAAATTCTATCATTGTTGGTACCATATTCAACAAACTCAGTGGCAATGATTCTTATTGTCACAATGGTCATGACAAAAACTGCTGTGCACAAGTCCTGAAATATGTTTAGACTTTCCATCAAACATTGTTGGCGAATTTGTTTGCTTATAATACTGGTAGCAGAGCATATTTTTGGGGAGGGCAGGGTGTTATATTGTCTTGGTATAGTCTAGAAGTTGGATTTATACTATGAGAGAATTATGGAAATTATAGGAATCAAACTGACTTCATCTTGTAAAACTAACTCCACTTTGAGACCTAAGTTTCATTTTCCTGTAAATTCTACCTGCTTGATAGTCATGGGAATTGAGTGACAGCCTATTTCACATGCACAAAAGTCTAGCTATTTACTCTTCTTCCTCCCAACTCTCAAAACTCATTCATCCCTCTCTCAACTCTGAAAGTTCCTAATCCTTTTTCCAGTTAGAAATAGATTACCTAACTTTGTAACCTGATTTACTGTTAATTGTTTTATTTTAATTGATTAAAAACTGTTTCCCTTTGTCTGAAGTGTCCAGAGCTCTTCTGAGGTGACCTGGTCCTGATTTGTTATGCAATTGGCACGAATTGTTTAATAAATTGATATGCTTCGAAGCTTGAAACTTTGTCTCTTCAATCATTTCAATCAATCACTCCACAGACCACAGTTTTTGGTCAAACCAGTTAGGTCAAGACAGGGCTCGGATCCCCAGGATAGGCTTTCAAAAACTTGGCAGAAGACTTCCCTCCACCCAATTTCATTTCTTTCAACCTAAGATAGATCCCCAGGATTGTTTGCTGGGGAAAGAAAATCTTCCACCTTACTTGCTGGAGAAGAATAGGAAAGCTCCCACCTTTCTGGGAAAGGTTGGCCCCAATATTGCTGATTTTTTGAAAGAAACTAAATGAAAAATTTATGGAAAGGTGAAAGTGCTAATGTGAACCTTTGCAAATGAGTTAATTGTTAACCCTGAGCTCTAAATTTTAAAAAGCAGGTGCCTAGTACCCTGGAAAAATTGATATTTTTAATTTTGTGATTGAAAAACCAGTTTTGGTGTGGAGTGATTTGTCCTGTGGCTAAAATATGATGTGGTGAGATGTGTTTTATTAATTGTGGAATCAAATGGGGAAAAAAGCTTGAAAAATGCAAGGAAATTGGTCCAATCCAGTTTCAGCAATTTATTAGCTCTGTGAGCTTAAGCTCTTATTTCTGTTTACTTCAGTTTCCTGGTCTATAAAGGGAAAAATACTAATGGTACCTACCTGCCACAGTTGTTGTGAGGATCAAAAGGATATACTGATTGTAAAGTGCTTAACACAATGCCTAGCACATAAGTACAATATAAATGTTGACTTATTATTATGTTTTTAATTAAATATAATTACTTTATACTTGATAAATCTATACAGAGCTTTAGATGTGATTAGTATAAAATGAAAAAAATTGATAAAAATAAATGATTTTGATGTGAGATAATTGGAAATGCATTCAGCTGAAATGACATTATCTGAGTGGTAATTAGTTTTATTTCATGTTTTAAACACATGATGTGTCAGAAAAGCTGTTAGACAAATAACTTTTATAATCTGGATACTATTAGACCATAAATTGAGCTGTTAAAAGAATAGTAAAAATGGAAATTTGAAAACTGCTAAATATCTAATAGGACTTATTTTGTTATAAAATTATTAATCATGATAATATCAACAATAACAGTAGACTATTTGTAGAAATAGTTGCAAAGGTCCTGTACGATGAACTTATCTTTGATGATTTTTGAGAGTTATGTTCAAGCAGGGTCGTAAAATCTTATCAACCCTACCACAAAATCTAAAGTGCTGAAGTTTGAGAACCTAAAACCAAGGAAATAGAATCCCCTCTCCCACTCCTTGTCAAAGAAAGCAGAATTTACAAGTTTAATATAATAGTGTGTTTGCATGTGAAAATTTTAGGCTATCACTTATAAAGATTATGAAATGATGTAACTTCAGTATATTGATATGAGTCAACTATCAAGTATTTACTATGTATCTAAAATCCTAGAGTGTAGTTAGTTCTAATTTATAAGTAAAAGATAAATTAAATGTAACTGTTAGGGAAAATGAGAAAATTAATAATATTCAAGGTTTAAGCTGTGATTAGTGAAATTGTTCTATTGGAGTTAAAAAAAACTTCTTGGGACTATAATTAAATATTATTTTAGATTTTGATTACAAGGGTGGTTGTCATGAAGCCAGTAATAGAAAATGGTATGTGCTACAGTTTGAGAATCGCTACAGATGGATATCTATCCCTGGCAAAACTTGAGGGAATGACCTTGGTGTAACCTAAGGCAAGATTTTCTTGACTCAGTTTCTGCACTGTGTTATTTGTTTTTCTAAAAATTTTTTAACATTTTTTATTTAAAGTTTTGAATTCCAAATTCTATCCCTTCCTCCCTCTCTCTCCTCCCCTCCTGACTCCCAGAGACAATAAGCAATCAGATATAGGTTATACAATTATGTAAAACATTTCCGTATTAGTCATTTTGTACAAGAAGACACAAAAAGAGAAAATGAAAAATAGTAGGTTTCATTCTGTATTCAATCAATATCAGTTCTTTTTCTGGAGGTGGATAGTATGCTTCATCATTAGTCCTTTGGAATTGCCTTAGATCATCATATTGCTGAGAAAAGCTAAGTCATTCACAGTTCTCCAAAAAATATTGTTATTACTATGTACAATGTACTCCTGGTTCTGTTAACTTCACTATGCATCAGATGATGTAAGTCTTTCCATGTCTTTCTGAAATCATCCTGCTTGTCATTTCTTAAAGCACAATGATAATTCATTACAATCATGTAATCCATACAACCATACAATTACAATAAGCTTATTTGGCAATTCCCCAACTGTTATGTACCCCTTTGATTTCTAATTGTTAGCCACCACAAAAAAAGGTACTATAAATATTTTTTGCACAAATAGGTTCTTTTCCATTTTTTTGGATGTCTTTGGGATAGAAATATAGCCGTGATATTGTTTGATCAAAGCGTATGTATAGTTTCATAGTCCTTTGAGCATAGTTCCAAATTGCTCTCCAGACTGGTTAGATAAGTTGACAACTCCACCAATGATGCATTAGTGTCCCAGTTTTCCAACATCTCTCTCAACAACAAGCATTTTCCCTTTTTTGTCATATTAGCTACTCTAATATGTATGAGGTGGTACCTCAGAGTTCTTTTAATTTGCATTTCTCTGATCAATAGTGATTTAGAGTATTTTGTCTTATGGCTATAGCTAGCTTTAATTTCATTGTCTGAAAACTGCCTGCTCATATTCTTTGATTAGTTATCAACTGGAGAATGACATATTTTTATAAATTTAACTCAGTTCTCTATATATTTGAGAAAAGAGACCTTTTTCCGAGATACTTATTGCAAAATCCTTTCCCCCACCTCGGATTTCTGCTTTCCTTCCACTTTTACCCTATCAATAGAAAATGAATCAGTATTATTGGATGAAAGAGTGAATCCTATGTACAGTCTACAGATTGTGACAACAAGAAATTCAACAATGGTACAAAAGAGAACTACCACTTCCAAAAGAAGAAATTAGGAATAAATTTCAGTCAGAAATTGGAATTGTTGATGTGGAACTAGAAAAAAAACACAAATGGAAGAGTACAAAAATTGAGCACATAATTACAATTCACTTAAGCAGAACCTATGAGAGAGGCTATAACGAATTTGGAACAAAAAAAAATTGTGAAGTGAAGGAAAATATGGCAAAAAAAGAGGAAAATTAATAAAGTATTATTTTGGTAGGAACCTGTGATTTCACCCATATGGGACACTTCTGGTGTCTATACTTCTTTCATCCACGCAGATTGGCAAGTCTTCTTAAAGAGTTGCTAGGGGCTTAAAGGTTAAGTATTACATAGGTAATGTGACAAGTATGTATGAGAAACATAATTTGACTTCAGCTCTTTCTGCCGGTAAGATCCCATTTAATTTTATTTTGCTACATTGTATCTCATGAGGCATTTGAAATGATAATTAGATGATAATAGGTGCTTAATTTAAAAAAGTTGTTGATTTACTCCTAAAAAACTGAATTGATTGAAATCTGGATTCAAAATTGGTCTAGTTCAGTATCAAATAGGCATGCTATTACCAAAGTAGAGAGCAAGAAGAGTGGAAATAAAATTTGTGGTCATAAAAGCTTTCATCTTTCTATTGGAGTATAAATACTGAGCAAATAATAGCACACACACAACCTCTCTCCAAGTCTATTTTTTACTTAAAATTTAGACAAAGAATTATAATAATATTGGTTGAGATAAAGGCACTTTCTAAGAAATTTGTTGGACTAAGAATTGTAAGACTCAGATCTAATCCTGGATCAGCTATTCATATGAATAAATGTATGATCTTTGTCAATTTATTTAATATTTTTAGTCAC
Organism: Potorous gilbertii; assembly: GCA_028658325.1. Lineage (NCBI taxonomy): Eukaryota > Metazoa > Chordata > Mammalia > Diprotodontia > Potoroidae > Potorous > Potorous gilbertii. The sequence continues at coordinate 59,017,891 of CM053773.1, forward strand.
AGTACCCTTATCTATATAATTAGGGGCTTGGACTAGATATTCACTAAAGTCCTTTCTTGCTCTAAATCATGCAATTCTGTGAAATCATGGCATGTGAAATATAGATTTAAAAAATTAGCACCACAGTTATGCAAAGACTACTTTTAATAAGGACTATAATTCTTAGGTCTCAAAGGAATTAGAAAAAATGGCATCAGGAAACATGACAGCTTGTTTTGGATTGTGGGCAATAAAGGTTGCTTGAAAACCTCTTGAAATTACATGTCAATGGTAAAGTAGTTCCATTCACAGACTTTTTTTTTTCAGGAATTCCTGTTTTGCATAAAATAAGGTATGCTTATTTAGAATACTTGTCTCAGAAAAAGACAAGAGTAAATACTACCTAATGGGCCAGCTAAGTGGTTCAGTGTGGGTACTGGAGTCAGGAAGACCTGAGTTCAAAAATCTGCCAGCTGTATAACCCTGAGAAAGTCACTTAACCCTGTTTCCTTCATTTTCCTTATCTATAAAATGAGCTGGAGCAGGAAATGGCAAACCACCCCAATATCTGTGCCAAAAAAACCCAACGGGGTCATGAAGAGTTGAACACAACTGAATCAACTCAACAACAACAACAAAAATGCCTGGGGAAAAAAGCAGCATTTGAGAAAGATTCCGGTTTACATTCCCTTATATGGGGGGATTAAACAGAATATCAAGATCATAAATACAAGCCTAGAAATAGAAATGAACTGGCAGCCAAGCCCATCTCTCCTCTCACTCCCAACCCCAGAAATATTTAGGAAACAGCTTGGGCAAAGAGAGAAAATTAGTGAAGCGCTTGTACATGAGAAACTCTCACCCATTTCTCATTGACAAGTAGTGAAGCTGTTGTAAGTAACAATCCTGTATACAAATTGTGAATCAACTTTTTTTAATCATTTGTATGCAAAAAGATTTTTAATGCTTCACAATTGTCATTTTCTGATTTCTCTTTTCTCTCTTTTTATCTATCGTCTTGTTCTTTGTCCCTCTGCTCATCATTTGCCTTAACACTTAGGTGCATCAGCATAGTACTTCTCTCTTTTTTTTTTTTAACTTCAGCTGAAGCACAACAGATTCTGCTCCAGCCATTTATTCTAATTACCTGTATCTGTCTTTCTGTTTCAAGTGTGTTTCTTATAAATAACATGTTGACTTCTGGTTTCTAATTCATTCTAAATCAGCTTCCATTACATGGGTGAATTACTTCCATTCACATTCACGGTTGTAATTACTAACTGTACTCTTTCCTCTCTCCTGTTTTCTTTTATTGAATCTTCTCTCTTTTTCTCTTTTACCCTGTTCCTCAAAAGTCTATTTTTCTTTTGACTACTCCCTCCTTTAATTTACCTTCCTTACCCAGAAAAGTTAAGCATAATGCTGAATGAAAAAAAATGGGTAGTTAATGAATTGCCAGATTTTTAGAATTTTATTACAAAAAGACTTGAACTTAATAGAAAATTTGACATATAAGACCTAGCAGAAATATGAGGTAAACATCAAAGACTAATTACAAGGGACTCAGTAAGGACAGACTGTTTACTTTTTATATGAGGAAATGTAAACTGTATGTCTAAGACAGTGACTAGTAACTGGACAGTTTGAAAGAAAGAATGGGGTGGAGCTCAGTATGATGTGACTCTAAAAAGTAATATTCTCTAGGAAAAGGTAATTAGAACAAATATACAAATGGGGTACAAGAAGAAGAACTGATACAAAGGAATTAGATGAAGTAGGAGGACTAGTAGTTCTGGAATCCTACTTTCACTGGGAATGAGTTAAAGAGGAAACAATAGATACAAAATTCAGAAGGCAATAAAGACGACTCTGGGAAGATAGCAGACTAGATCAGAAAATTCTAAGCTTTCAAGATTTTTCCCCACAAAAGAGTTAAAATAGCACCTTACGGCAAATAAAATGTGGGTGGAGATAAATAAGAACAGGGGCACAAACATAGGTCTTCCTGAGACAATTTCAGAAGATCAGAAGAAAAATTCCAGGACCAGGTTTGGTCCCTGTGAAGAGTAAACACCTCCAGGCTAGTTTCCATTTTAACAACAAGCAGCCAGTCCTAGGGTTGGTTGGTTTGAGAGGCTGCATGTAATGTTAATTATGTTAATGAAGTTAAAGAGCCTCCCCACCAATTAATGGCCCTGTCCATTAAGGGAATTTTGATTAGGGGAGATTTGTTTTGTAGGAAGGCCTACACCTTTTTAAAATTTCTAATGAAACACTGGTTTTCAAGGATTGCGAGGCCCTCTGGCTCTGAAAAATGTATATATATACTCTGAGATGAGGTTTTGTTTTGAAGCTTACTCATTGAAAATGTTTGTTTGGCCAGACCAGATTTTGGGTAGCTACTAAGGAGCTCCCCAGCTTTGATAATCCAGATGTTGGTGCTTCTCTCCCAGGTAACTATGTATATATTGCTTGTGGTCAGACAGATGAAAGCCTTGTCTGTTGGTCATTATTTCTTTGTTTGTTTTTTCTCTAAAGTTCAGGGTGATGACTTGCCCCCCTGAACTAAGTGAATGATATATGTGCTTGATTAAAGTGATTTCTGACCCCTCAAAAGTTGCTTTCCTTTTAGAAAAGCAGATCTAAGAACTTGTACAGCAGCTCCTCCTGTGTATGTTGAGATCCCTGCTGCTATACTGCATTAGCCCCTGTACAGGAACAGTACAGGGGCTTTTACCCCTGGATAGTGAGGGGATTTGGTGTTTAAGCCAGAAAAGACTGAAGGAAACTCTGCTGATAAGGAAACCAAGACCAGCTGTGCTACAGAGTGGCAGGGGTGAGAAGAAACCCTCACAGGGATGGTGAGTGCAGAAGCAGTGGGACACAAAGACTTTGGCTGCAGGCACTTACAGGAGGCTGAAGGTTTAGCTTTGATTCTAGGCTAGAGGGAAGAACTGAAGATCTGGGGCAAGAGGCACCATTTCCCACACTCCAGGGGTAGAGGTGATTGCAAAAATTAAGCTATTACCACAAAAAAAATGCATAAGCAACAGAGAAAGAATCCAACCGTAGAATGCTAGTATGGGAATAGAAATGACCAGGGTTCATCTTCAGAGAAGGATACTAAAGTAAAGAAACCCCCAAAGAGTAATGTCAAATTGTCACCTATTCAAAAAAAAATGTATAGAAAATCTTTCAAAAGATTTTAAAAAACAAAATGGCAGAGATGGAGGTAAAAACTTAAAAAAAAAGAAAAGAAAAAGAAAAAAGAATAATTCAAGAAAAATAAGAAGGTTATGAAAGAAAAGTCAACCAATTAGAAAAGGGGAGCCATAATGTTAAGGAAGAAAATGATACCTTGAAAATTAGAATTAGGCAAAGTGAAGCCAGTGAAATAATAAGAGATCAAGAAATAATTAAATAAAATATGAATAATGAAAAACAGAAGAGAAAGTGAAAATCTTAATAAGAAAAACAACAGATTTGGAGAACAGATCAAGAAAAGAAAATATAAAAATAATCAGACTAACTAAAAGGTATGATCAAAAAATAGAATCTTGATATAATAATACAAGAAATAATTAAAGAAAGTCATCCTGAAGCATTAGAACAAGGGGCAAAGTAGAAATAGAAAACAAAATCCATTGCTCACCACTTAAAAGAAATCCTATGAGGAAAACTTATAGGAATATCATAGTCAAAGTTCAAAACTTCCAGTTCAAGGATAAAATATTAAAAGTATCAAAATTAAAACAATTTAAATATGATGGTGCCACAATTAGAATTACACAAGACTTAGCAGCAGAGACCTTAAAGGATCACAGATTTTGGAACACAATATATCAAAGAGCAAAAGAAGTGAAGTTCTGGCCAAAAATAACATACCCTGCAAAGTTAAGTATTATCATGAGTGTAAAAAAATGGACATCTCATAAACTTAGACTTTCAAGACATAGTTTAAGAAACATCCTGAACTTAAGAGAAGATTCAACATACAAGAACCAAGAGAAATATGGTTATGGTTGTTGTGCTTCATTCTCAGAGGATCAAAATGACATCACCATGAAAAACTTAAGTTTCAATGTGTCCAACTGGGGCTGATCGGACCAGTAGAAGTTCAGAACACTCTACCACAAGTTGGGCACGTAGAATCTATGTAAATACTTTGGGTAGATACTCCAAATTTGCTCATTCTATGTTTACTTTATGCTACCTCAATTCTGCTTTGCACATAGAGCACAGCACCCTTTCTGATGGGGGTACACTATGGGGAGTGGTCCTGTGCCAGTGTCTCCCATGTCGCACAATCAAAGTACTTGAGAGAGACTTTGAGAGTATCCTTGTATTGCTTCTTCTGACTACCATGTGATCACCTGTCCCTCACAAATTCTCCATAAAATAGTCTTTTTGGCAAATGTACATTTTGCATTCAAACAATGTAGCCAGCCCATTTGAGTTGTGCTCTCTGAAGCAGAGTTTCAATGCTTGGCAGTTTAGTTCAAGTAAGGACCTCAATGTCTGGTACCTTATCCTGCCAGGTGATCTTCAGAATCTTCCTAAAGCAGGTCGAATGGAAGTGATTCAGTTTTCTAGCATGGCGCTGGTAGACTGTCCATGTTTCACAGGCATACAACAATGAAGTCAGCACAATGGCTCTGTAGACCATCAGTTTGGTAGTCAGTCTAATACCTCTTCTCTCCCATATCGTCCTTTGGAGCTTCCCAAACACTGAGGACATCAACCTCATTGTCATTGTGTACATTCCTGGAAAGTACAGTACCAAGGAAAATGAACTTATCCACAGCATTCAAAACCTCTTCATTTGCTGTAACCGATGATTCTACATATGAATGGTGTGGTGGTGGCTGATGGAGCACCTGTGTTTTCTTGGTGTTAATTATTAGGCCAAAATTAGCGCAGGCAGTAGAGAATTGATCCATACTTTTTTGCATCTCAGCTTCAAAGGCTGCCTTGAGTGCACAATCATCTGCAATCAGAAAATCATGCACCAACATACCCTCCACTTTGGTCTTGGCTTGTAGCCTTTCAAATTGAAGAATTTAGCATCAGTATGGTAGCTGGCCTTAATGCATTGTTCATCCTCATTGAAATCATTTGACAACATGGCTGAAAATATCATGCTCAAAAGCATGGGAGCAAACACAAAGCCCTGTTTCACTCCATTAATGACTGGGAAGGTATGAGAGCATTGTCCATTATCTAGAACCTGGGCAAACATGCCATCATGAAGTTGACATACAATACTGATGAACTTCTCCGGGCAACCAAATTTTGACATAACTTTCCATAAACTCTCATGATTAACAGTGTCAAAGGCCTTGGTCAGATCTACAAATATTGTGTACAGACTGTACTCTGTTCTGTTGCTGTCGTATCTCCTAGACTTGTTGGGCAGGAAACACCTTATCAGCTGTTCCTCGGCCCTTGCTGAAGCTGCATTGACTCTCAAGTAGATGACCATCTTCCAGGTGAAGCATCGGTGTAGTAAGGAGGACTAAGAATATTTGCAGTACTGATTAAGAGAGACTCCCCACCCACTCCTGTGATTGTCCCAGGACAACCTATTTCCTTTACTTTTATAGAAATGGACAATGGAAGCATCCTTGAACTCCTGGGAGATAACCTCCTCTTGCCATCTAACCTGGAAAATTTCAGTCAGCTTTTGTATGAGGAATGGTCCCCCTATCTTGTGAATCTCAGCTGGAATAGAATCAGCACCAGGTGCTTTGCCACATGAAAGGAGACTAATGGCCCTCAAAACCTCTTCTTCAGTCAGAAGTTCGGCTAAGGAGGGAGTGACTTCAACCTGAGGAAAACGGTCAGTGGCCTCAGCATTGATTGATGATGGTATGTCGAGAACATTATGGTAGTGTTCAGCCCATCTCTCTAGTATCATATCCTTATCACTAATCAATGTGGCTCCATCAGCACTGAGTAGTTGTGATTAGCCATAGGTTTTTGGTCCATAAATAGCTTTCAGAGAATCATGGAAGTGCTTTGGATTGTTACTATCAGCATAAAACTGAATTTCATCTATCTTCTTACTGAGCCAGGAATCCTGCATCTCTCTAAGTTTTGCTTGTACTTTACTTTTGATGGAATTAAATGCTGCTGTCTTAGAGATGGATGAACTATCCTGCTGGTAAATCCTGTGGAGTTCTTGTTATTCACTTCACAGTTTCGAATTTCCCCATCATTTTCATTAAACCAGTCTTGGTGTTTGTGAGTGTTCTGACCCAAATGAGCAAATGCAGTGTTGTACACCAAATTCCTGAAAGCTGCCTACTCCTTTTCTGCTCCACTGTTGCCAACTGTGTATTGGCTCAACTTTCCCTTCAATTTAACAACAAACTCTTCACACTCAGAAAAGAGCTTTACTTTGTTGCCATTAATTCTGGTAGTCATTTTGCCTTGGGGGAGGCACTTTTGATGAATGTAAATATTTAGCTTGAAAAGGAAAACTCTACGATCAGTCCAGCACTCTGCACCACACATTGACTTCATCAATATCATATCTTGTCTGTCTCTTCTCCTTATAATCACATAGTCTATTAGATGCCAATGCTTGCCACGAGGGTGCATCCATGAAGTTTTTTTGCATTTAGGTGAATGGAAAACAGTGTTGGTGATGAGAATGTAATGCAATGCACAAGTCTTCAGTGGTAAATGACCATTGCCATTGCTGTTTCCAACTTCATTCCTCCCTAGGACTCCTTGCCAAGATGGGTAGTCTGACCCTACTCTGGCATTAAAGTCACTTAGAGTTAGAAGCTTGTCCTCTTTTGGTACATTGATGATAAGGGTCTCTAGGACTTCATAAAATTATTTTTTTACCTCATCAGGGTTTGTCATGGTGGGAGCATAGACACTGATGATGGTGGTATGATGTTTTCCTGCAAGTGGCAATCCCATTGTCACGAGCTTGTCATTCACTCTTTTTGGCAGGTATACCAGCTTGCTAACTACATTAGTTTTGATTGCAAAACCTACACCAGATTCATGGTGCTCATGGTGCTCCCTTTCACTGTGGCCACTCCAGAAAAATATGAAGTGAAGGAAAGTAGAGGAAAAACTGGAAAAAAAGAGTAATACAAGAAAAACAAGAAGGTTATGAAAGGAAAGTCAACCAATAAGAAAAGGGGAGTCAGAATTTTAAGGAAGAAAATGATACCTTGAAAATTAGAATTAGGCAAAGTGAAGTCAGTGAAATTATAAGAGATCAAGAAATAGTTAAACAAAATGTGAATAGAGAAAAACAGAAGAGAAAGTGAAACATCTTATAAGAAAAACAACAGATCTGGAGAACAGATCAAGAAAAAAAAATATAAAAATAATCAGACTAACTGAAAGGCATGATCAAAAAAAGAATCTTGATACAATAATAAAAGAAATAATTAAATAATATTGTCCTGAAGCATTAGAACAAGGAGGAAAGTAGAAATAGAAATAAATTCCATTTATCATCACTTAAAAGAAATCCTATGAGAAAAATTCATAGGAATATCATAGTCAAATTCCAAAATCTCCAGCTTAAGGATAAAGTATTAAAAATATCAAGCAAAAACAATTTAAATATGATGGCACCACAATTAGAATTACACAAGACTTAGCAGCAGAGACCTTAAAGAATCACAGATTTTGGAACACAATATATCAAAGAGGAAAAGAAGTGAAGTTCTGGCCAAAAATAACATAGCCTGCAAAGTTAAGTATTACCATAAATGTAAAAAAAATGGACATCTGATAAACTTAGACTTTCAAGACTTAGTTTTAAAAAATCCTAAACTTAATAGAAGTACATACCAAAGAAAAATTATAAGGGACCCATAAGGCCAGACCATTTACATTTCATATACATAAAATATGAATATTATATGAAATTATGTATATGAAATTACATTTCATATACATAAAATATGAATATTATATTCTTATTTATAATTGGGTAGTTCATAAGAAAGATTGGGGTAAACCTGACTAGGAACAGCTAAAAAGAGTATGCGTGTATGTATATAGCTATTTCTATAGAGAAACATATCTAAACTATATTATAACCTTCTAGGGGTGGGGGAGGGTAAAAAGAACAAAGCAAAAAAGTGCACAGCAGAGAACAAAAGAAAATTCACAAGGAAGCAAAAAATAATGGACAATTCTCAACACAAAATGTATTATTTTTCATACAAACTTTCTTGAAATTTTTTATTACATATTTTGAATCCTCTCTTACATTCCTTGATGCACATAACATACTTTTTACCCCTTTCTCACTTTGTATTTAAGTTCCATTATTTACGTTTATGATATGTTTTTGTTTCATTTGTGTTCTGTCCCTTGAGTCTAAAAGAAAAAAAATAAAAGAAGGCAAAGGGGATAGGGAGGGGGAACAGATAAGGGATGGAGTTTTAGAGAGAACCCTATTCACATCATATCTGGGTTAAAGAGGGAATAATATATACACTTAAAAGGGAATAAAGGACTTCCAAATTTACAAAGAAACAAGAGAGTGAAGGAATAAGATAAAGGGATATAGAAAGGTGTCTAGGTAACAGGAATGGGGTAAAGAGGGAATAATATATATTTGGAAGGCTATAAAAGTCTTCTATATTCAAATAGAAGCCAGAGGGTAAGGGGATAGGGTGTGGGGTTAGGGGGTGGGGGAGAGGATAACGGAGGGACCTTTAGAGGTGTTAAGTAATAGAATAGTAATGTGGGTAGAAGTTAAGAGTCAGGAGGGATGGGAAATAAGAGATACACACAAATATTAAAAAGAACCAGAGTAGAATTTATTAGGGAAAAAAGCAGGGGTAGTAATCATGACCTACTATATGTCTGCCATATTAATCAATATTGCTTTAGACTATTTAAAATAACTAGACAGTATAAAGTTGGAATATTACTGTGGAGTAGTAAATGATGAGTTCATGGATTTAGAAAAATGTGGAAAGACTTTGACTTATCAAGGAAGATGTTATCAACCCTTAGAGATACAGAGGACAAACGATTTCCAGACTTCTCAGCACAGGATGGGGGTCTGTGGGAACAGAGAGAGGGGTACAGTCCTTGTATAACCTGTGGCAGGGGGAGCAGCTACGCCTTGGGGTTATCAGGCACAGACTAAATGTTTGAAATCTAGGAGCCAAGATGGCAGAGTAAACAGTAAGTGCTCCCACCCTCCCTTCTTCATTTTGACAAATCCAGAGAATATTGTCCCAGGAAAAATCCTGGAATTGTAGAGCCAGAAGGAAGGGCAAGGCAGTCTTTTAATTGTGGGGATTAATGGGAAAAGGCACTTCTTCTGTGACCGAAGGGAATGAGGATAGGATGAGAATCATCCTGGATGGCCAGCACCAAACCCTACCTCTGGAGACCAGCAGGAGATCCTGAGCCCCAGGGTGGTGGAACTGTGAAGAGCCAACACTAGGGGGAGGAGGAGACCTCCAGTAGTCAGACCTACCCTCCCTAATACCTCATGTTGTGCTTCAGTGTAATCCCAGGGAAACACAGAAAGACCTCACCTGGTTTCAGCACACACCAGCCAGCTCCAGCTCAACACCAGGCAAGCTACAGCATTATGTTGCTTCCAACTGCCAGAACCAGAGGCCACAACACACAAAGACAGTAACCAGGCCCCTAGCTCCTAGTACAAGAAATTTAGGACAGAGTCCCATCTGCCCCAGAAGCAGAGATTCACTTTAAAAGCCAAGAAAAAGGTGTTTAATAAGAATACATGTGTAGAACCCATATAAGATTGCATGCCATCTTGGGGAAGGAGGGAAGAGAGAAGGGGAGATAATTTAAAACTTATGGAAGTGATTGTTGAAAACTGAAAACAAATAAATTAAATTTAAAAAATCTTTAAAAATAAAAATAAAAAAACTGGTTTTAAAAAAAGAAGGCAATCATAATGAACAAAAAACGAATTAGAAAAATAAAAATCATAGATTCTTACTATGGGCACAGGGAAGACCAAAATATGAATTCAGAAGATGACAGCATTGATACCATACTCATATCTGAAACCTCAAAATGGAATATGAACTGGTCTCAAGCCCAAAAAGCATTCTTGGAAGAGCTCAAGAAGTATTTTAAAAGTCAAATTAGAGAGGTGGCAGAAAAATTGATCAATTCTTTTAAAAATACAATTGACAAAATTGAAAAAAAAATTCACTGGAGAAACAGAACAAACAAGTATAGTGGTGTTACATAGATGTGTATAACTATATATCTACATACGAGTATGATTATAGATATATAAGTATTTGTATGTATGAATTTGCATATATATGTGTATGTATGCATGAGTGTATGTGTATATACATATGCACATACATGTATTTATATGTATGTATGTATATACATGTATGTGCATGTATCCACATTTAATTATATCCTTCTTGGAGGAGACAGGGAGGAAGGGGAGAAAAACAACAAAGTAAAATGCACAGCATAGAATAAAAAAAACTTACAAGGAAGCAAAGAAAAGATAGACAGCTCTGAACACAATTATATAGGCTTTCTTGAAATGGAAATTTATTGCTGTATATTGTGAATCCACTCATGTTCTGTGCACATGGCAGCAATTTTTTTTCTTTTTTTCATATTTGTTTTAGTTTTTAAGTACATAATGTTTCTTTTTATTTTCTTGTTCTGTAAGTTTTAGTATTTAAGTTTAAAATAAATTAATAAAAATTTAAGAAATTGACCTTCCCTTTTATCACCATTTCCCCCCTTTCTTTTAATCCTTTATCCTCCTACTTTCCAATTAAGGTATATTTCTGTATCTAACTAGATACTTGTGTGTATTCCATTTTTTAAAGATTCAGACAAAGATAAGGTTCAATTTGTTTCCAATCCTCCAATTTTTGTCTCAGTTGTAATACATAATATTGTACATGAGTTGTTCCTTATGTATGTCTTTTATGTGAGATAATTTCCCCCATTTTTTCTCTCCCTTCCCTTTTTCCCAGTGCATATCTCTTTTTTACCTATTCATTTTTTGAGATCTTCCCAACATAATCTCTGCTCCCCTGTGCCCTCTGTCTATTTAGACCCCTTCTAAATTCCCTAATAATGATAAAGTTCTTAGGAATTGTATATATCATGCTTCCATGTAGAAAAGTAAATGGTTTAATTTTATTGAGTCTCTTATTATTATTCTTTTATGTTTACCTTTTTATGCTTCTCTTGAGTTTTAGGTTTGCATATCAAAAATTTATTTGTCTCTGAGCCTTCTGTCAGGAATGCTTGGATGTCCTCTATTTCATTAAATATTCATTTTTTTTCCTCTGAAGAATTATGTTCAGTTTTGCCAAGTAGATAATTCTTGGTTATAATCCCAGCTCCTTTGCTTATGGAATATCGTATTCCAAGCCCTTCACTTTTTGAATGTAGGATCTTCTAAATCTTGTGTGATCCTGACCATGGCTCCATAATATTTGGATGATTTCTTTCTGGCTGGTTGAAGTATTTTCTCTTTGGCTGGAAGCTCTGTAATTTGGCTATAATATTCCTGGGAGTTTTCATTTTGGAATCTCTTTCATGAAATGATTGATGGGTTCTTTCAATATCTTTTTTATATTCTGGTTCTAGGAAATCAAGGTAGGTTTCCTTGATAATTTCTTGAAACGATATCTAGACAATTTCTTTGACTATAGCTTTCAGGGAGCCTAATAAATATTTTAATTATCTCCTCATGATCTATTTTTCAGGTCAGGTGTATGTCCAATGAGGTATTTCATATTTTCTTATTTTTATCATTACTTTGATTTTGTTTTATTGTTTCTTGATGTCTCAAGGATTGAATAATTTCCACTTGCCCTTGTCTAATTTTTAAGAAATTATTTTCTTCAATGAGTTTTTTACAGCTCATTTCCACTTTGACCAATTCTGCTTTTAAGGAGTTCTTTTCTTCAGTGAATTTTTGTACCACTTCTACCATTTCAAAAGTTCTTTTTTTTAAGGGTGTCATTTTTAATGTGTCACTTATAAGATGTTATTTCCATCAGTATTTTTGGTGCTTCTTTTATCTAGCTGTTAATTCTCCTTTCATGTTCAGCAAACAAGGGAGTAGTTGGTTCATCAGCTATATGTATTCCAAATTTGAACCCATTCTCCTAAGGGACTTTGTGTATATGTAGAAGGGACGGCATATTCCACACAGGGATGGGATTTTTGTATCTACAATTTAAAGTGGATATTTAAACACTCTCTCTCTCCCAAGAACCTAATAAAGGAGATAAAGTGACCCAATTTGATGATTTTGGAATTTTTTTCTCATATTTTTACTTTTGTCCATGCTATACCTTCTCACTAAATATATAAAAGCTCATTGAAATTAACTGGCTGATTGATATTGGACAGGAAAGATGGTTGCTTTTAAGAGTACACTGGATGTCAGTGGATGCAATGAACAGTAGTAACAAGATTGAATCTATCAAGATTAATTCATTGATAGAGCTCAAAAAGAATAAATGTGGGGCAGAGCCAAGATGGAGGAGTAGAAAGACACACATACTCTACCTCTTCCCCCATAGTCATAAAATAACCTGTAAAGAAAGACTCTCAACAATTTCTAGAGTAGCAGAATCCACAGAATGATGGAATAGAGGATATTTTCAGCCGAGGGTGACCTGGAAGACTAACAGGAAAGGTCTGTCACACCGGACACAGAATACACTCCAGCATTGGCCGCATGGTGCCAGAAGGAGCAGGGCTAGAGCAGGCCTCAGTGGAAGAATCCCCAGCAGCAGCTGTGGTTCCAAGATTCCTCAACCTACAGGCACCAAGCACATCTTCAAAGGTCAGTAAGAGAGTTTTTTCACCTCTGTGACAAGGGAGCAGGCTCTTCCCATAGCCCTGACCCCAGGCAGGGGCAAAGCAGCAGCCAGTATCCATTGTTCCATTGTTAGAGAGCTCAGTTTAAAGCCCTGGGAAAATTGAGCAGCTTATCTGAACCTCAGCCCGGAGTGGTGGCCCTGCCCCCTGTCTAAAGCCCCTGGAGGAATTAAACAGCTGATCTGATTTTCAGCCATGAGCCCAACCAGGGAGTAAACTCCTCTCCCTTGATTGTGCCACCTTGGAGGAATTGAGATTTTACAGATCCCCAGAGTATACCCTACTCTTGACAAAGGACCCAAAAGTAAAGTAAGTAGTTGGGAAATGCCTAAAAAAGGGGGACAAAAGACAATAGAAGTTTACTTTCTTAGTGAAAAAGTATTTTCTCCCATCCTTTCTGATGAGGAAGAACAATGCTTATCATCAGGGGAAGACATAAAAGTTAAGGCTTCTGCATCTAAAACCTCCAAAACAAATAGCAATGATCGTATGCCATGGAAGAGCTCAAAAGAGACTTTGAAAATCAAGTAAGAGAGGTGGAGGAAAAATTGGGAAGAGAAATGAGATCAATGCAAGAAAATCATGAAAAGTGAGTCAACAGTTTGCTAAAGGAGACCCAAAAAAATGCTGAAGAAGAAAACACCTTTAAAAATAGGCTAACTCAATTGGAAATAGAAATCCAAAAAGTTAATGAAGAGAAGAATGCTTTATAAAGCAGAATTACCCAAATGGAAAAGGAAGTTCAAAAGCTCACTGAACAAAATAGTTCTTTAAAAATTGGAATGGAACAGATGGAAGCTAATGACTTTATGAGAAACCAAGAAATTACAAAACAAAACCAAAAGAATGAAAAACATGGAAGGTAATGTGAAACATTTCATTAGAGAAACAACTGACCTGGAAAATAGATCCAGGAGAAACAATTAAAAATTATGGGACTGCCTGAAAGTCATGATCAAAAAAAGAGCCTAGACATCATCTAGGTCAGAGAAAACTGCCTGATATTCTAGAACCAGAGGGCTAATTAAATATTGAAAGAATCCGTCAATCACTTCCTGAAAGAGATCCAAAAAGAGAAACTCCTAGGAATATTGTAGCCCAATTCCAGAGTTCCCAGATCAAGGAGAAAATATTGCGAACAGGTAGAAAGAAACAATTCGAGTATTGTGGAAATACAATAAGGATAACACAAAATCTAGCAGCTTCTACATTAAGGGATCAAGGGGCTTGGAATATGATATTACAGAAGTCAAAAGAACTAAGATTAAAACGAAGAATCACCTACCCAGGAATACTGAGTATAATATTTCAAGGGGAAAAAATGGCTATTCAATGAAATAGAGGACTTTCAAGCGTTCTTTTTTTACATATTTTTATTTATTCATTCATTTATAGATTTTGACATTCATTTCCACAAAATTCTGACTTCCAATTTTTCTCCCCATCTCTCCCATCCCCCACCCCATAATACTTTCCATTCAGATTACCCCTTCCCTCAATGTACCCTCCCTTCTATCACACCCTACACTTCCCTTATCCCCATCTTCTCTCTTTCCTTGTTAGGGCAAGATAAAATTTCTATACCCCACTACCTGTATGTCTTATTCCCCAGTTATATACAATAATAATTCTCAACATTTGTTTCTAATACTTTGAATTACAACCTCTCTCCCTCCCTCCCCTCCCTACTCATCTCCACTGAGAAGGCAAGCAATCCAATACAGGACATATATGTGTCATTTTGCAAAAGACTTCCATAATAGTCACATTGGGTAAGACAAACATCTTGCCCTCCATCCTACCCTGTTCCCCCTCCTTTTATCTATTCTCTCATTTAACCTTGTCCCTTCCTAAAATTATTTACTTCTAGTTACTCCCTTCTCCCATTTGCCTTCCCTTCTATCATCCCCCTCACCCCACTTGTCCCCTTCTCCCCTACTTTCCTGTAGTGTAAGATGGATTTTCACACAAAAGTTAGTGAACATGTTATTCCCTCCTTAAGCCATATGTAAAGAGAGTAAGCTTTATTTTTCCCCTCTCACGTCCTCCCTTTTCTCCTCCATTGCACAATATTTTTCTTATCTATTTTATGAGTGATAGCCTGCCTTATGCCATTTCTCCCTTTCTCCTCCCAATGTTTTCCTCTCTCATCCCTTAATTTTATTTTATTTTTTAATGGATATCTTCTCTTCTCATTCAACTCAACCTGTACTTTGTGTGTGTATGTGTGTATGTGCATGCGTGCGTGCGTGTGTGTGTGTGTGTGTGTGTGTAATCCCTCCTTCTACCCAAATACTGAGAAAAGTCTCAAGAGTTATAAATATTATCTTTCCATGCAGGAATGTAAACAGTTCAACTTTAGAAAGTCCTTTATGATTTTTCTTTCCTGTTTACCTTTTCATGCTTCTCTTGATTCTTATGTTTGAAAGCCAAATTTTCTATTTAGTTCTGGTCTGTTCATCATGAATGCTTAAAAGTCTTCTACATCATTGAATTCTTGGTTTTAATCCCAGTTCTTTTGACTTCCAGAATATCCTATTTCAAGCCCTTCCATCCCTTAATGTAGAAGCTGCTAGATCTTGTGTTATCCTGACTGCATTTCTACAATACTCGAATTGTTTCTTTCTACCTGTTTGCAATATTTTCTCCTTGATCTGGGAACTCTGGAATTGGGCTACTATATTCCTAGGAGTTTCTCTTTTTGGATCTCTTTCAGGCGGTGATTGGTGGATTCTTTCAATATTTAATTAGCCCTCTGGTTCTAGAATATCAGGGCAGTTTTTTCTGATAATTTCATAAAAGATGATATCTAGGCTCTTTTTTTTGATCATGACTTTCAGGCAGTCCCATAATTTTTAAATTGTCTCTCCTGGATCTATTTTCCAGGTCAGTTGTTTTTCCAATGAGATATTTCACATTATCTTCTATTTTTTCAATCTTTTGGTTTTGTTTTTTAACTTCTTGGTTTACTTCATAGTCATTAGCTTCCCTGAACTACACTCTCTCTTTTAAAGAACTATTTTGTTCAGGGAGCTTTTAAACCTTCTTTTCCATTTGGCTAATTCTGCTTTTTAAAGCTTTCTTCCCCTCATTGGCTTTTTGGACCTCTTTTTCCAATTGGGTTAGCCTATTTTTAAAGGTGTTATTTTCCTCAGCATTTTTTGATTCTCCTTTAACAAGCTGCTGACTCACTTTTCAAGCTCTTCCATGGCTTGAACCCATTTCATATTCATTTTGGAGGTACTAGAAGCAGAAGACTTGACTTCCTCTGACAGTATGCCTTCTTGTTCCTCATCTGAAAGGATGGAAGGAGACACATGTTCAGCAAGAAAGTAACCTTCTATGGTCTTATTTTTTTTCCCTTTTTGGTCCTCTTCCCAGCCAGTTACTTGACTTCTGAATCCTTTGTCAAGAGGAGGATCCTAGTCCTCCTCCTCCTCCCACCAGTACCATGCTCAAGGCTGAGATTCAGATCAGCTGCTCAATTTCTCCAGGGGCTTTGGGTGGGGGCGAGGCTGCCACTGAGGTTTGAGGTTCAGATCAGTTACTCAATTCCCACAGAGGCTTTAAGCTGAGCTACCTGGACAATGGACTAAGGCTGCTTCCACAACTATAGTAGCTTCCCATCGTACACTGCTGCTGCTGCTGCTGCTGCCACCACCTCTGCTGCTACCTGGGGCAGTGCTAAGGGGACCCTGCTCCCCTCTCATCCAGCTGAGAAAGCCCTCCAACACTTGGAGTTTTCTTTGTTGCTTGTGGGTTGAGGGATCTGGGACACTTCCTGCTCGCCCTAGAGGTCTGTTCAGGTCCTGTTCCTCCCAGTGCCATGTGGCCAGGGCTGGGCTTCACTCCACTCAGTGTCCCATGAGATACACCTTTCCTGTCAGCCGTCCAGGTTACCTTTGGCTGGAAACCTCTTTCACTCTGCTGTTCTGTGGTTTCTACTGCTCTAGAATTTGTTGAGCGTCATGTTTTAAAGGAATTTTGTGGGCTGTGGGGGAAGTGCTAGAGTATATATGTCTTTCTACTCTGCCATCTTGGCTTTCCCACTTTCAATCATTCTTGATGAAAAGACTGGAGCTGAAAAGAAAATTTGACTTTCAAACACAAGAATCAAGAGAAGCATGAAAAGGTAAACAGGAAAGAGAAATCACAAGGGACTTACTAAAGTTGAACTGTTTACATTACTACATGGAAAGATAATATTTGTAAGTCTTGAAACTTTTCTCAGTATCTGGATAGTTGTGGGGATTACACACACACAAACACACACACACTCACAGAGAGAGAGAGAGAGAGAGAGAGAGAGAAAGAGAGAGACAGAGAGCACAGGGTGAGTTGAATAGGAAGGGATCATATCTAAAAAAATAAAATTCAGGGGTGAGAGAGGAATATATTGGGAGGAGAAAGGGTGGAATGGGGAAAATTATCTCTCATAGAAGAGGCAAGAAAAAGTTTTTTCCAATAGAGGGGAAAAGGGAGAGGTGAGAGGGGAAAAGTGAAGCTTACTTTCATCACATTTTATTTAAGGAAGGAATAACAGGCACACTCAATTTGTTATGAAAATATATCTTACACTTCAGGAAAATAGGGGAGAAGGAAAAAAGGAGGAAGGAGCAACTAGAAGTAAATGCTCTTGGGGAGGGAGAATGTCAAAAGAGAGAATAGAAGAAATTGGGGCAGGATAGGGTGGAGGGAAATGTAATTAGTCTTACACAATATGACTATCATGGAATTCATTTGCAAAACTACACATATGGCCTATATTGAATTGTTTGCCTTTTCAATGGGAATGGGTGGGGAGGGAGGAAGAGAAGTTGGAACTAAAAGTTTTAGGAACAAATATTGAGTATTATTTTTGCGTACAACTGGAAAATAAGAAATATAGGTAATGGGGTATAGAAATTTATCTTGCCCTACAGGACGAGAGAGAAGATGGGGATAAGGGAAGAGAGGAGTGTTAGTAATGAGGGCACATTAGTGGAAGGGGTGATCAGAATGCAAGGTATTATGGAGTGGGGAGAGGGGAGAGATGGAGAGAAAATTTGGAACTCAAAATTTTATGGAAATGAATGTTGAAAATTTAAAATAAATAAATGAAATTTTAAAAAATAAAATAAAATTTGCAAAACAAAAAATAATAATTAAAGAATAAATGTAAACTTTCTCTTGGGAGTTGGGAAAAATGAGTCCAGAAAGAGTGATATATTTGAAATGTGCTTTTTATTTCATCTATCCCTCACAAGTCCCAAGTTTCCTTAAAAGTTCAGCTTAAATTCTGCCTCCTATTTGAGTACTCTGATTCCTTATGTCTAAACACTCCCCCCCTTCCATTTGGCAGTGGTGGTGGTAAAAACTGGCATATGATTTTATATTTACATATTTTCTCTAGGATATTTAAGCTGCTTGAGGGCAGGGACTATTTTATCTTTGTCTTTCTATCTCAAGCACCCAGCACAGTGCCTATATGGAATAAGTTCTTTATTGTTGTTATTTTTGCTGTGAGGCAATCAGGGTTAAGTGATTTGGCCAGGTTCACACAGTAATTTGATTTGAACTCAGGTCTTTCTGATTCCAGGACTGGTGCTCTATCTACTGCTCCACCTACCTACAATAGTAGATTCTTAATAAACATCATTTTGATTGAATGACAAACAAAGAAATTTATGTAACCCTGTCTCTAAAGGCAACAAGAAATATCATTTATTGGAACAGTTCTTCATTTTGTCCTGAAGTACTCTGAAAGAGCACAAGCAAAAAGACCACAGGGAAGCTAATTATAGATTATGAGTCAACATCTGTTGTGTGTTGTGGAGTGCAGAAATTCTACAAAGAAACTGATAAATATGACAAACCAGGTCATTATGTTTAGAGACATCAACTCAAGCATTAGTGCAAGAAAGGAGAGCAATAGGGGGAAAATGAAAAACATTGTTCAGGACTTTGACATAAAACCTGAGTTATAATCTCAGCTGTAAGAGTAACTAGTTGTGTGACCACTGATAAATTGCATGTCTCTGAGTCTGAATTTCCTTATCTGTAAAATGGATATAATAATCCTTCTTGTATCTACTTCACAAAACAATTGTGAGACTGAAATGAGATCATACATATAAAGCATACTCAGCAAAGATTACGTAGGTATTATTTAATGTGATAAAGCGACATTAGATTTTAGTGATTACTACTTCCTTTTCTGCGTCCACCAACCTTCCCTTTAATAACATTTTCTAGAATTTTTCCAGGAATAGAAGGCTATCTCAGATATGTAATTGACAGACTAGAGTACTCACAGAAAATTAAGTCCTGTGGCACCTGTTTTACTTTACAAAGTCTTTCAAATGTCTGTGAGTGGTTCTGCAATGACATTCATAATGACACCAATCAATCAAATGTTATTTATTAAGCATCTACTATATGCATTAGGTACTGTGATAGATGCTAGGAATCCAAAGAAAAAAAGTTAAACAGTCTCTGACCACAAGGAGTTCACATTGTAATGGAAAAAATAACATATACTCATATAAGCATTTAAAAAGTAAATGTAGGTTATGTGCATGGCACTGTTTTGTTTTATCCATGTAGGATATGTGTGCATACATGGGTCAATTTCAAAATGACTTCTGGAGAGAGAAGAAGAGATATCTCAAGAGTCTCTTTTCCCTTCCCCAACTTCCCCAAGGGACATTTTGAATCCTTCCAGGAAGAAAAGGAAGGTTTGGACTATAGGCTGCCCATTCTACTCTCCTAAAAGAGAGGGCACGAGACTAAAAATACATATATATATTTTTTTCTCTTAAATATTATAAGTCTAGGGGAAATAATTTTTAGGTTCAAACTTGACTCCATTCCACCAAATGCAAGTTCCACAATAAAGACACATAGAAAATGGAAAAATAAGCCCATTTTTCCAAACAGAAAGCAGAAATCAGAGAACTACACATATGCAACTATGTACCAGACAACACATAGAGTAAAAGAGCTCTCCCTTTGGGAGTGAGATCATCCAACCATGAGAGATTCCAAGTCTCATCCAAGGGAGAATTCCCTAACAATTCTAGTGTAGCAAGATGGGAATAGGGGGAGGATAGAGAGTGGCAGCCCTCTACACATCAGCTTATTTTCAATAATCTTTGTCTCTTTTCAGGTACCTGAAGAGAGTTTGGAACCTTGCTCCTTCTCTCTCAAAGCCAGAAACCAGAAACCCAAGATGTTTCTTCTCTCTACTTCTCACTAACTCAACCCATTGTGCAGGTGTGGAACACTAAATAATCCATCTCCATCAATAAGCAGAGTTTAATGCAAATAGACCTTTAAGTCATACATTACACAAATATGAAATGTTTGGGAGAGGGGAAAGGAATAACTAGCAAGTAGAGAGATGAGGCAGAACTTTATATAGGAGGTACCATTTGATCTGAGCTTTGAAAGAAGACAAATGGGTTCTAGAGTGGAGGCTAGGTTATGCAATGGAACTTAGAAATAAAAATTGAGATTAAGGGAGGAGACAAGAGGAGAAAGGAAGAAAAGCGAGGAAAGATATAAAATACTAGAGTGGGGAGGAATACAGAATGACTAGTTATGGCACATTTATGTGTGTACAGTGATCTTTGAAGGTATGTGAATCAATAGGCAAGTTTCACTGGGAGTCTTCCTAAATTTTTTTATCCTGTAAATCTGGCTAAAATCAATATTATAACTTGCTGTGATCCATGCAACAAGAGAAAGAGAAAATTAATCTTATCTTTCTTTCTGACTGTTGCATTAACATTCCTTTCCAAGCATCTTCAAACAGAAGCTAAAATGAGTCATCATTGGGGAATAGAGAGACGGGACATTACTTTAAATCACAAGATAATTTCAGCTGTCATGGAGCTTTCATCAGAAATACTGATATTTCCTGAGAGCCTGGACATTCAACAATGTGAAAATGACCTCTTAGCTATGTAAAGCCACAGTTTGACTTTCAGCTGCTAAGATCGCTGGGAAGCTATGGGATTAAAGGGTTAAATTCCTTGCTTAGTAAGGCACCTTTGAACTCCAGATCAGTATACTGAGTTAGCATCACCAAAGTGTGACATCTGTTGTCTACTCCAAGACCAACTAAGACAATTGTCTTACAATGGTCTTACCCCACTTCATAAATTTAACCTGCTGATACAATATTTCTAATACTACCTATTAATAATATTTTAAAATGAAACTTCAGAATCTGCAGTATGCCTTAAATAGCCTGTTTGCCAATCATCTTTTCCTGATCCCATCAGATGCCCTGAAATACACCGCTGCCCACAAACCTAGTGGATGAGGGTTAATGATAGTTATGACAATCACTTGTGGCAAAACTCTAATTAGTGCAGCAGTGCTGATCTGTTCTCCTTGTTCAGTCACAGTGTGCTGCTTGCTCCAAAAAAAGTTTTCAGCAGCAATGATACAGGCTGTTCCTTTTTTTCTTGAAAGGTGAAAACAAAATTTAAAAAAAACTACATATGGATTTTGCAACACAGACTGTACTTATACGTAACTGATAGGAGAGTTCAACTGATTTGGCTGATACTCATTGTAAAAAGTAAATTACCAATGAACTAGAATAAGTGACCAAGTTAATGAAGTTGGAGATTCCAGTTGGTATAATTCAACTTTGTCAGTTCTCTGCCATTAAGAGAATGTCTCCACTTGTCTTAGTATTGATGGGAGCCATCCATATTGATATGGATGAGATAATGGCTGATATGATATGGCTGAGACAAAATGCAGTAAACCTCTTGAATAGGAAAATTCAATACCTAGTTATATGGGGATGGGGAAGAGGTGGGGGAGTGTATCTTATTGAGCTGACAAGGAGAAGTGAAAGGCCCGACACCTTGAACAAAAAAAGATAATAAATCATTGGGATCAGGGTGTCAGTCTTCTCTGTTATACAAATGCTGAAAGCATTCTTTCAGAGAGCCAACAGGAAATTATGGAAAATGCAAAATAGTCATAGGCTCTGGAACAGGAAAACATGACAGTCTAAGGCCAACTATTAGAGGCAACTGATGTTTTGTAGACAGGTTACAGAGATGATAAAGCCTTCCATTTTTCTAGCCCTATGACTAAGCCAAGAGACTAGATTAGGCCCACTGGCAAAACAAAACAAAACACTTAAACTAAACTAAATTTCATTAACAATCAGCAAGTGATCATGCTTTAAATAAATGATATAGGTTTGTTCAAAGGGGCAGATTGATGGGTTAGGGAAGAGGAAGGGATATGTTGAGAAATAAAGGTGATACAATTTTTTAAAAGAGCAACTGTACAGGATAGAAATTAAAGAATTAGAGGGAACGGCAGGGCTTCCAGGGACAAGTGTCTTAAAGGCATCAAGGAAGAACAAAGGTTGTGTTATCAAGGTCATTGTACAATTACCTGAAGCCCAAGAATGACTATTTAGGATCAGATTGGTAAGGACTTTCTCTTTCCATTTAGGCAACTAGATCATTCAGCAGAATTTTATAAGATATAGAGCCTTAAGTATGCCCAGAAAGAAGAAGAAAGGCAAATAGAAGGTCAACTGAGGGTGACTTGAAGCCACAGCAATGAATACTTGTGATTCAGGTAGAAGTAGCCTCCCCCATGATCCTGTGCCTGGAGACCATGACAGACAAGAGAAGCAGAGTTCAGACATGACTGAGAATACTGAGAAGACATAAATATTGTTGTCGTTCAATCATTTCCTACTCTTTCTGACCACATTTGGGGTTTCCTTGGTAAAGATACTGGAATGGTTTTCCATTTTCTTCTCCAGTCTCATTTTACAGATGAGGAAACTGAAGCAAACAGAAACAAGTGACTTACTCAGGATCACACAACTAGGAAGTGTCTGAGACCAGATTTGAACTCAAGAGGATGAATCTTTCTGATTCCAGGCGCTATACTCCATCCACTGTACCATCTAACTGCCCACGATATAAATACAATCTCTATCTAAAGCTGTCTTACACTAGAAGCTTGAGTAGCTTGGTTTGTTTAATAAGCAAGAAAAGACTAAGTTAAGGAATGGAACAGGGTCTTGGTATCCTATTAGGCATGCTAGCCAAGTCAATCTTTGGGTAGACTTTCCTCCCTTTAGAATATAAAACAAACTGTTCTCTGTACACTTATTTCTATACTTATTGAATTTTGTTTAAGTTTTTCCTCTCTCCTTGTGAAGATTCAATTGAAAAGATCCAAACTTATCTCAGTTGAACTAATTTAATGGTTATTAATCTTGCATCATGGTACTCTTTACCACTCTGGCAAAACCCAAGAAACCTTTCTCAGAATAATGTTTTAAATATGTAAAATAAATTACATAGGATTACAAAGAAAATTAATTCTACTGAAGTATAAATAGAAATGAAATTCTAATGAGCAAAACATTTTTTTAAAAAATTCATGGACCCCAGGTTATGACCTTCTGTACTAAGTGGAAAAAGGGATTTATCTACACTTAGACCTAAATCAACCTTGTATAGAATAGGTGAAGGTGAAACTAATAATCCTGGAGAAAAAAACTATCTGGCTCATTCTCAATCCTTGTTATTATATCCAAAGTATGTATGTGTATTTATGTATACATGTGTATATACATGTATGCATGCACATATATACACACATATGTAGATGTTAACATAGATTCTAGGCTACCTGGATCTCTAAGCTCTCTCTATATGTCATACCCTTCAGGCAGAGTCTATTTCACAACTCTCTTTGTTTATTGAATTTCATCTTTAAGTCAATCAGTTAAAAGACTCTGTGCAGCTGCAAAGCTTTTCTTGGAGCTCTAGGGCAGCCCATGTAAAGATACAAATCTGCAAAAGGCAAATGCATGAATCGTTTACTGTTAATCATAATTCAGTTTTTCCAGTCAAAGCACTAGAATAACCCCAAGACAGTTTTGGGTAATTGTGGAGATATTGTATTCCCTTGTTGAACTCCTTTGTGAATGCTGATTCAGCCAGTTTTGCATCCTCTTCACAAACACCTGACAGAGCAGCTGGGCTACTGGAGCTCAATGGGGAGGAGTGGCTACTGTTGGTCTCTCTGATTCAAAAGGCCAACTTGTGAAGTACAGAATCCCAAGCCTCCTGACCTCACTAATTCCTGCTCTTTGATCCTCCTCTCTTCATTCCTTCTTCTTTTTTATGTTTTATTTATTTATTTTTCCTCATCCCTTCTTGTTACTGACATGCTACTTTACACCTGGACACTGATTTGTTAGGACCTATCTCTGGTTTTATTGTCTCCTCTTCTTCCCCCACCTTTGTTTCCCTTTTCCCCCCCTCTATCTCTTCTTCTGCCTTGTCTCTCTCTCCCCATTTCTCCACTTTCTGCTTCTGACACTTATTACCTGTGTAACTTTGGGTAAGTCACATAACCCAATTTCCCTTCACTTTACTCATCTGAAAAAAACAACAGAGAGAGAGTTGGATTAGATGACCTCTGAGGTGCCTTCCAGCTCTGAATCTATAATCCAGTGAACTGTTACTGAATTTTCATTCTTTCCTAGTATCTCACAGTTGGTGTCTTCCAAGACACTATGCTTGACCCTTCTTCCCCTCTCCCTCTTCCTCCTTCTCCCTCTCTCTTTTCTTTTCTCTCTTTCTCTTGTCTCACATAGATTCAATTGTCATCACTCTAAAAATGACTTCTTAGCTTCATTTTTCAGTTCTAATACATCACCCATTGCCCATTAGACATTTCCAGTTGGATGGAGCATAGGCAGTTGGTTCAAACTTAAACTGTCCAAGGCAGAATTCATTAGTTTGGGTTTTTTTCCCCACAAAAACATCCCTTTTCCTAACCTTCCTATTTCTGTCAAAAAAATCACTATCTTGTCTTTCACGTAGGTTCACATCCTTGGAGTCATCTTTAATTCTTTCACTCTCCCTCACTCCTCATATCCATTTATTTGATAGATCTCATCAATTCTCTCTCCAGAACACCTCTCACATCTGTCTCTACTGAGGACTCCACCAGTAGCACACTAATTCAGGACCTCATCATTTCTTTCCTGGTCTGTTCTAATATCCTCTAATTGGACTTTCCATATCTAGGCTTTTCTCTCTTCAATACATCCTCCACCCAGTTGCAATGTTATTCCTTTGCTTGAGAAATTTTTGCTTGTTGGATCAAATGCAAATACATCTGTTTGATATTTAACACTCTTCATAATCTGGCTCCAGCCTAACTTTCTATTATCCCTTTCACATACTCAACGTATCAAACTGAATTAATTGCTGTCACGTATATATAGCACCAAATCATTGGATCAGGGATTTAGCCCTAGAAGCGATACTAGGGGCCCCTTAGTCCAGTCTTTTCATATTACAGATGAGGAAAATGAGTTCTAAGGAAATTAAGGGACCTACTCAAGGTTACACAGATTTAGCAGAAATGTCAGATATTTTAACCCACTCCCTTTGACTCTAAATATATTTTTATTTACTTAAAAATGCACTTCTGCACAGTAGAATATAAGCCTTTTCTTTTTTGTCTTTGTATTACAAGCACTTGGCATAGCATTTAGTATGCAGTATCAATTTAATAAATGCTTGTTGAAAACAAGAATGCTTAATTGACTTGGAATATTTTAATTTTATAATTAAAAAGAACCTTTTGGGTTTTGTGGAGCAAGAAGATATATAATGATAGGATAGGATTGTGGCTTGAAACAGGTAGTGTGCTAGTAACTGAAAATAGAGAAAATAAAACGATTTCAGTTCGATTTTACATGTCTTCTGTATCAAAGAAAGATTTTCATACTGTTTTTTAAAAGGGAACATATGCCTAATACTTATGAAAAGATTGTGAGAAGACCTATCCGGATAAAATCAATTCAGAATTTGAAACCCAGACAAAGTACATCATCCAATATTGTCAGAACCTGCAGCTGTAAGCGTTAAATTGATGCCAGTAATTATTTTTTTATGAACTCTATGTAATAGGAAAGGTTTTGAATCTCAGAAGATTGGAGATAGGTAAATGTTATGGCTTTTTAAAAGGGGAAATTTGTTGAGTCTGTAACTTATTGATCACTGAGAACTAGCCTAGGTTCACTAAGACAAAGTCATACCAAAATTAACCCCATTTCTTTTTTTTTCTTTCTTTTTTTTTTGATGTTAGAATTATTAACTAGTTAGTAGATTAGTATACTTCTATAGATCTCCATCTGGATTTCTTCAGGCCATTTAGCAAAGTCTTTCATGAACTCCTGTTGACAAAAGGGAGGAATGTCAACTGGAAGATTGTAGGTTAGGGTACTTAATAGCTTGTTGAAGAACTGTACCTAAAGAGTATTGATCAATGGCTTCATATCATCCTTAAAAAAAAGAGATTTATTGGCATGTTATGAAATATATTTGAAACTTGTCCTGTTCCAAGCTTTCATTTCTGATGAAAACAAAGAAGGCATATTTATCAAATGCATTAATGCCACAAAGCTGAGAACCAAAACTAATATTGTGGGAATCACATTATTCTGGAATTCAGTTAATATGGATTATAGTCATGATTTTAATATTAATTAACTATGAGACTTTGAACAACTCAACTTCTCAGGACCTGCAGAATGAAGAATGTTGGTCTTGATACATACCCTTTTAGCTTTAAAATTCTGAATAGAATCAGGATCCTGAAATATCATGGCAAGTTGGGCTCATTGACTATACCTAATTAGATGGAATTATTAAACATAATTTTTCATTTAATTCCCAATGGATTAGTTTGAGTTGGCATTTCAGTTATAAAAGTATGGTCTGTGATAGGTAAGATTTGATTTAAGAAGAGTTCATGTGAAATGGACCTAGAGGTTTATATTGACCACAAGCTCCATATGAATCAAGAAATCTGGTGATAAGCTGCTGGCCATGTCCAAAAATCAGTATTCTGAAAATCAATATTTTTAATAAAATAAATTGCTACAGCAATTATTTCTTACAGTGAGATATGTGTTCCAGATCCTTGTTGAGAAATGGCCCATTGAATGGATGTACTCACTCCTGATTGGTCACTAAAACTGTGTTTGTATTAAAGATTTTTGGCTGTGGTCAAGAGGGAATCACCTATTCAGTGGATTACAAGAAGGGAGGAAAACCATCTCATTCTCTTTTTAAGGATTCTTCTACTCAAGCATCTTTGATGCAAACTCCATCACTGATGACCAATTAGAAGTAGATATATCATATCTCAAAAAAAGAACATGATATACAGCAAAGAATCAGGGTACACGTTCTCCTCAAGTGATAACGCCCATTATAGAATGATTTTCTTTTTCTTCCTATACCATATCCTTCACCTCCAGTGTCTATTTGAAAAATACCCTTCTGTTGTCTCAGGGACTTTGTCCCCTGTGTTCTTTCTTAGCCATGTACACCAATTTTGATAATTCAATGGATATATGAACTCATTAATATGAATACTCCACTGATGAAGATCTAAACTTTGACATATTTTCTCATCCTGTGTTTTTTATTTATGTTTTTTTCCTGCAAATTTTCTTTAAAAGATCCATTAAGTGTAATGGAGGACTTACTCTGGTTCATTTAACGTAGCACACAAACTTTTCAGACTTTCCTCTCACTAGATGATATACCCACCTACATTTCCAATCACACACATTCTTCCTTGGTTATGTCTTTTATGTCACTGACTGAACTTCATTCATTTACTTACTCATTCATTCACTCAATGGTCCCTTTAATCAAACTGGGAGGAATTATTAAGACTTTACCTTAAAAGTACCAAAGACTCCCACTATATCCTGATCTGTCTCCAGTCATTCTGGTTGATATCTGGCCACTGGACCCCCATGACTCTGGAGGAGAAAGTGAGGCTGGGTGACCTTGCACAGTCCTCCCTCAATTAAATCAAAGTCAATTTCAAGTCATGTCATCATCTCCCTGATGTCATGGTCCTCTTCAAGAATGAAGGACAAACCACCATACACACACATTCATTCAAAAAGCTTTTATTTAACTTGCTTTTCTTATGAAATACAATGTTTCAGAAACTGGTAGCTACTAGAGATACAGGGGTGGGGGATAAGTATGACTCATTTTTCAGTTAGTTTCTGGGTCATCTGAAATTGTATTTCTTCCCAGAAGTTCTATCGTTTTCAGCCATTACTGAGAATACTAGTCTAAAAGAGTTGGTTTTTGGTGACCTGAGCAGATATAAATTACTTAAAGTACTATTCAACATTCCAAATACAGTTCAGCCTGATCCTCTTCTACACAATTAAGGACCCAGCTCATCATCTATCAGCAGTGACTGTTCAAGAGATATATATTGATGTTCTAACTTAATAGGCTGAACATGCAACTGCATGCCACAATCTAGGCAAAGTGGCTAGATATATACAGTCAACTAAAAGAGAAAAAAATCAAAACATTTGAACAAATATTTTATGTGTTTCAGTGTCCTAAGTTCTTTCCTACAAATTCTTCGAGTATTCCATTGCTTTGAATATTCGACCAAATCACTTGAAATGTCAAACATTGACTTGGCATGAAGTCAGTTACTGATAGATATGAAGGATATTTACCTTTTGTAGACCATGCTGAACAAGAATGATACACTGTCTTCCTAGATCCTGGAAATGGTTAATGTGTCTTTCAAATATTGAACTTAGATCAGATAGTAATTTTTGTAGTAGATGTAATAATGCAATAAAAATAGGAACCATATTATTTGCATTCAGGTCTTTTACCTCTCCTTTTTTTAAACCTCTATCCTCTCTTGACTGGCAGCTTCTCAAAGGCAGTGACATAGTGAAAAGAATGTTAGGCGTCAAGAGACTGTTCAAACCCTAGACCTTACTGTCACAGGCTATATAACTACAGGCAAATCAATTTACCTCTCTAATCCCCAATGTCCTCAAAAATGGAAAAACAGTATTTAATTTCATCACTCTATAGGACTATTGCAAGCAAGATGCTTTGTAAACTTTGAGTACCATGTCAATAAAGTAAAGGCATTATAATTATTTCATTTTTGCATCTCCCACAAGAGCTTTAATGAGTGCCTTAAAGTTTGCAAAATCTTTCACATATATACACCAGTTGACCAAAAATAAGTGTGTGTGTGTGTGTGTGTGTGTGTATGTGGTTTAGACCTGTAATTTCATCAGCATAGTGAGTGTCCTGTGTGGAAATTCTCTCTGCCAATGCAGATTAATAACTCATCTGTAACAGAGAGAGTGAGGTGGTACAGAGGATAGAGTGTCAGACCTAAGTTAAAATCCAGAAACTTGCTAGATATATGACCTTGGGCAAGTGCTTAACCTCTATTTGCCTCAGCTGTATTTTTTACAGTTTACCCAACTGTAAAATGGGGACAATAATTGTACCTATTTCCCAAAAGTGTTGGCAAAGGCCAAATGAGTTAATAACTGTAAAACTCTTAGCACAGTGCCTGGCACAGAATAAGCACTGTATAAATGGTGGCTATTGTAATTAACACATAATTCTAGTCACCTAGAGCAACCATAGATCAAATGAATTGTCCACATTTGCACACATACTATGTGTCAAAGTTGAAACTTTAACCCAGATCTCATGATTCCAAGGCCAGCTAGCTATCCTGTGTGGCACGCTACAGACATTCTTAATCCCACACTCTAGATAAAGACATTAAGTTACTTGCCCATGGTCATGCAGCTGGCAAATGTCAGAAGGTAGATTTGAACTCAGGTCATCCTGAGCCCAAGTCTAGCGCTCCTTCTATTACACTCACAGTACCTCCTTACACACATCATAGGAATTTAGTTTACATTTCTCATTTTAAATTAGATGATAGTTTTCTGAACAAGTCAACCCCACTAAACATGGGTTTTCTATATTCAAGCTTGCACTAAAGCAATAATTAAAGCACAATGGAGACCCCATTGGTACCTCTAAGATCTCCCATTAAATCTCTCCTTCAGGTCTCCACAGGGATGGCCTTTATAGGAATGACATTTCCAAATAGTTATAGCAGTTGATTTTTATTTTTACTATGACTCTTCCAATAATTACACTGGGTACTGATTATTCTCTCAGAGATATTACTACAACTCAGAAATGAGAAGCCCCAACTGGACTTTTGCTTCACAGTCAGGATGTTTACAAGGATAAAAACAGAAATCTTGACTCTTAGCTGGTTCCTAAGGAAGAAGGGATTGGATGGCATTGATTTTATTGTTGCTATTCAGAAATTCAGTCCAACTCTTCATGACCCCATATGGAGTTTTCTTGGCAAGATATTGAAATAGTTTACCATTTCCTTCTCCAGCTTATTTTACAGATGAGGAAACTGAGGCAAACAGAGTTAGATAATTTGCGCCCAGTCACACACCTTATGTCAGAGACCATATTGAGTTCAGGAAGATGAGTTCTGACTCCAAGCCTAACTTTCTATCCATTATACCACCTCACTTCCCATATCCAAATTATCCATTTTTTTCAGCTCCATTCACTTTTTAGCCAACAAAGAGAGATGTGTGGTTTCAAAGAGGAAAGAATTACAAGGAGACGGAACATGAAAAGAAAACTGGGGAGAAAGGAGATGAGATATGAAGTCAAGACTCTCTACAGACTCAGAGATGAGGTAGATGGGGTAAGTGATTTGGTCAAGGTTTAATGAGATCAGAGAACAGTTTTGGATTGATAACCATGAGGAACACCCTACCTCAAATGTTCCCACTCTTACCTTTTGGTGGGAAAATCAAAACCAATATTTGGGAAAAGGCTAAAACCTTGTTCTTTCTATATTTGAATCAAGCCGATACACTAGAATCTGGAGTTGGCATTAATCACATCACCCTTCAACTCAAAAGTGGTCAGTACCTCCCCATCACCTACTTAATGTTTAAATTCCTGGCATTCAAAGGCTTGCACAATTCCATTTCAGTCTACATTCACAAGTGTATTTTCTATTTTGGCCTTTCATGCGCTCTATGTTCTCACTATAGTGACTTCCTGTCTATATAAGCACTAAATATAAGCACTAAATTATCATCAGTGATGACATATGCCAATGGTTATCCAATAAAAGTCAGACTTAAGAGAACCAGAGATATAACAATTAAAAGATCTCTAGGGTGAATTTTAGTAAGAGAGGAAAGCATGGGAATTAGGGTATAAGTGAATTTATAAAGTACATTTTCTCTCTCTCTACTTCTTTCAAATAGCTTAGATCAGAGCTTCCTAGCCTCCATCCTTGTGACTAAATGAAACAAGGGCAATGTGGCAATTTTACTTAAAGTCTCTACATCTATTCATTCTTTCCTCTCAACCAGAAAGTCTAGTGTCTACACCAACAATGATGAATTCAGAAGTATTTGCTGGAGGTACTTGATTTCCTTCAAAGTTCTTTTTTCTAACACGTGCTAATTGGGCACAATCAGTACTCTATGCAGGAAGAGTTGTGCTTTATTACCAAAGTGGGACACATCTGGCAGACCATTTCTAACATCTCAGCATGTTCACTACTAGAAAAAGGATGTGCTCGATCCAACCCATAAAGTAGGTCAAGAGTGCCATTTATAAGGTTGCCTGGAATTGTAGAATGAAGTTTAAGCCTTCCTATTAAAACTTGTAGAGGAAGGAATAAGGGAGGCTAGGGAAAACTGCTTGTAAGATCAGTGTTTAGTGCACATATGCCTTTTATGGGATGGAAAAAGAAAATACATATGTAGTTGTCATTGAAAGTGCCCACAGGGGCCCCAAATAAGCAGAAAATTCACCCTCTCCTTTTTCTTGGCCAATACCTGAGAGTCTACAGTTTGGCCTTTCCTATTTCTTTAGCTTAAACTTGGTGTTGCATTAAATTTAAAATACTCCTGGGAAGGGTAGAATTGGAGGCTTTTTTCAGTCTTTTAAGTCATACTATGAATGAGTTTTACACTATATTTTTTTTAAAAAAAAAACAAGATACAAGAGTCCTGGAGGCAAACTAGTTTCAGAATCATGGAGTATCAGACTTATTTCAATATCACTCTCAAACAAGAATCCATCTTACAGTCCCTTTGACATGTAACCAACCAGTCTTTGCTTAAAGACCTGTAGTGCAGGAAGAATCTGCGACATCTTCGTGAAGCCTATCTTCCTTTTGGACAGCTCTAATTATTGATGATAAAGATGATAATGATGATGATGGTGGTGACGGTGATGATGATGGTGATTAGCATTTATGTAGTGCCCTAAGAAATACAAAGCATTTTACAAATATTATCTCAGTTTTTCTTCAAAACAATAACTCTTAGAGTGAAATTTTGTCCCTATTTCACAAAAAAGAACACAGTAAGGGAGGGAGTTGAAGTGACTTGCCCAGACCTTATAAACATCAGAGGTAGGACTTGAATTCAGGTCTATTTTGAGTATAGGTCCAGCATTCTATCCACTTCATTATACTGTTTTACTCTTTGTGGCGTAGAAATCTCATATATGCAGACAGTTCATTTTATAAATGAAAAAATGAGGCCTAGAAAAGACAACTAACTTGGCCAGTGTTACACAGATAATTAATAGAAGGACAGTAAAAAGAGCCTTTCAAGAAAACAAGTTTTGGTAGTAGGAGGAATATGATAATACTGACTTTACTGAAGGGATTAAGGAGTACTCCCAAAGGAGGACTAGGGATTGAATGGGAAAAGGTGAGAGTAGGAGGCAAGAGATAAAATTTAGAATTTTATCTGGGGTCTGAACTTTATTTAATAATATATTTGTTATATGTACACCCTTTGACCCAGAAATATTGTTTCTAGGGCTGTATCCCAAAGAGATCCTAAAAATGGGAAAAGGTCCCACATGTACAAAAATATTTATAGCAACTCTTTGTGTTTAATCATTTTCAGTTGTGTCTGACTTTTTACCATCCTATTAGGGGTTATCTTGACAAAGATACCACATGAGTTTACTGTATGCTTCTCTAGCTCATTTTACAGAAGAAGAAACTGAGACAAACAGGGTTAAGTGACTTGCCCAGGGTTATACAGACAATAAGAGTCTGATCTGAATTCAACAGGATGAGTCTTCCTGATTAGGGCTGGCACACTATCCACTCTGCCACCTAGTTGCCCAGAAAAAAAAAAAAATATATATATATATATATATATATATATATATATATATATATATGTAAGTGTATGTGTATACAAATGATCACTTCAAACTCTAGGTAATAACTTTCCTGTTTTAGTCATGGGGAAGTAGTGTGGTCCAATGAAAAGAACTCAGACTAGAAATCAAGAATCCTCAACTTTAAACCTAACTCTTTCAATACTAGCTGTGTGTCCCCACACAAGCCACTAACCATCTTTGGGACATTCATAGCTTCTACCTACTTCACAGAGTTTTCTGAAGGGTAAAATGAGATAATAGATGTGAAAGTGTTCCAACAAGCTAACACTGAACAGAACCACCAGATAGTCTTAGCATAGGCAGTTAATTAATGATATCCATCAAATAGTTCTACTAAAGAATGCTTCCTACTTTTGTTTCCTCGTCTAGAAAATAAAAAGTTTGGCACAGTCTATAAAGTCTATTCTAGATCTAATCCTCTACAATTCAATTTCTCTAAGATAATTTTTAAGAGATTATGACTTAGAAACTTACAAGTTGCATGACCCTGGGCAAGTCATATACTTTCTTTGTTCCTCAATTTCCTCATCTGTAAAGAGACAGGTTAGGGCTTGTTGGACTCTAAGGGTTGTTTTAGCCCTAACTTCAATATTCTGTGAATACTTTTTATTGTTTAATTTGTCTTTCAATTCTGAGTCATTCAACCAACACATTCATTATTAAAAATTAAAAAGTAATAAAATATTATATGGTGTGTTCTCCTTGGGGGATATTGACAGGGCCATTTGAAAAACAAACCATAAAAAATATGC
The DNA here is from genome assembly GCA_028658325.1 of Potorous gilbertii. Classification (NCBI taxonomy): domain Eukaryota; kingdom Metazoa; phylum Chordata; class Mammalia; order Diprotodontia; family Potoroidae; genus Potorous; species Potorous gilbertii. The sequence goes on from CM053773.1 coordinate 59,051,618, forward strand.
CAGTTTCTCCTTCTCTCATCCCTATGTAACCATCCACCAACAAAAATGACAACCATTTGGACAACTGACTCTGAACATATGCTTCATTTAAAATCCCAAGCTTCTCATCAATTTCATTTATCAAACTGTAAATATCACAGATCTCTATGAATCATACAGAAGACAAATGGTACCATTTCTGTCCTCCAGTACTGAACTTAAATGCTGTTCTTAATTGTACTTGGATTTTTTAATAAGGGTATTTAGGGAAACAGTGCATGGGTTTGTAATTAAATCATTCACCTTGACAAATAACAGAAAGCATTTTGTCTACATATGCCTTTTTCCTGTAAAATCAATGTCATTTTCTTGACATAACTCTTCAAAGATGTTATCATACCAATCTTTATTTGGCTATCTCAGTACTGAACTAATTGCATACATGAAATTGATCACAAAATAACTATTAATTTAATGGTTTATGCTAATAAAACAGAGATTCTCTCCGTTCTCTTTTAAAAAGAGAAAAATTCCAATTTCACTAATTTTATGGTTAAAAAAAGAATTGACGTTTCATATCCAAAAAAATCCAGCTATTTCCAGTACAGATTTAGGATGTATGGTTGCTATGGTGATACAACACAGTTGGCTGGATTTCATCAGCTACAGCTACTAACCCTCTATTATTTTCACTTGTTTATTTATGAATCACTTCTTAAAAGTCAGTAGACTCATTAGAATTCTGACTGCCAAAAGTACGCCATGCTCTGCTCATGTGGAAGGGGTATGTCCTCAAAGCAATGTGCTTCTGTCTGATTCCAAGACTGCACATTTTGCGTATGTCTTGTTTTTATGTATATGGGCCTATATGTTCATGCCATAAGGGAAAAGTTACTAAAGTTTAGGTATATTGGTCTAGAAAAGCACTATTGTTTTTCCAAAGACCTTAATTTAGAAAGGTCAAGGTCACCCATTGCATCCTGGGCCATTATCAGAAGTCTTGGCTTTTGTCATCACTGGAATCCAATGACTCTGGAGGAGAGAGTATGGCTGACGACTTTGTACAATAAATCTAATTCACTCAGAAGTCAAGATGTCATTCTTGTGATATCACTGGTCTTCTTTGAGAACAAAGGACAAGCAACAATCTGTTTTCCCAATTATCCAGAAGTCAAGATATCATTCTTGTGATATCACTGGTCTTCTTTGAGAACAAAGGACAAGCAACAATCTGTTTTCCCAATTATCCAGAAGTCAATTTATCATTCTTGTGATATCACTGGTCTTCTTTGAGAACAAAGGACAGACAACAATCTATTTTCCCAATTATCAAGGTCTCTATCAGTCTCTTAATGTACTTCTGTATCGCATCTCATGTACAAACCCTCTACTGTGCCTTTCTCTGTCTCAAACATCGTTACTGATCTGCAATAACAGTGAAATAGGAATTATTCGAGGTTTCTGGAACACACACACACACACACACACACACACACACACACACACACACACACAAAATACTTGGAAGGGTTTACTTACTTAACTCTTCTAGAAAATCCCATATGCTATGTGGAACTGCAATTGCAAATTTTGCCAGTGATACTGTATCATAGATAATAACAGTCAACATCTACCTAGTGCTTTACCATTTGAGGGAAAAAAACAACTTTGTATACATGACCTCATTTGATCCTCAGAACAATACTATGACATAGGTGGTACTATTGTCATCTCCTTTTTACAGATGCAGAATTTGAGGATAAGTGACTTGCTCAGAGTCATGTCAAGGGTAAATATTTGAGTCAGGATTTGAACCAGTGTCTTTCTTATTCTACATCCAACACTCTACCTGCTAGACCTCCTAATTGCCTCTAGATCTCAACATGTCAGAACTGGAAAGGAATCATCTAATCCTTTTCCCTAATTTTGAGAGAAGCATGGTTTCAGGAACATCTGGATTTGGATTCTGCATCTGACACTTCATGGCTCTGTGACCAAAAAGGCCATCTTTTAGTCCAGGATAGCTATAGGACATCCTAGTTCAGAAGATTCTCAGAAGGCTGCTGCCCTGCTCCCAGAATTTTTGAACTTTCTTCATCAGAAAGAATAGTCTCAGATAGTTCTGACAGGTAAAATTCTTCTGTTGAACCTGGAGCATACTATCACAGATACATTGTTAATGTGCTGAAAAAGCAAGCACCCCAACATACACAGGAGGGCCTGCTATCACACGGTTCTTAGATCTGCATTTCAAAAAGAAAGCAACTTTTGAGGGGTCAATAATCACTTCAATCAAGTACATGACTTATTCACTTAGTTGAGGAGAAAAATAAGAACCCTGAAAGTCAGAGAAAATACAAAGAAATGATAATCAACAGACAGGGCTTCCTACTGTTTGAGTGTAAGTAATACATCGATCACAGATCAACAGACAGATCTAACCTCCTGATCATAGTTACCAGAGAGAGAAGCATCAACATTTAGGTTTTCAAAGGTGGAGGCTTCTTAAAGGATTCCCAGAGTCCCATCTGGCACACAAACCTTCCAAAAACTAAGCCCCAAAGTAAAACCTCATCTCAGAATCTTTATATACTTTTCAGTCAGCGAGCCTCAGCCCTTGAGAACCAGTGCCTCACTAGAAATTAATTAAAGGTGTGGGCCTCCCCTAATCAAGTTTCCCTTAATGGGCAGGCCCATTAATGGGTGGGGAAGATCTTTAACTCTCTGATTAGCATTGAATGTACCTAATATTAACTGTGCCAAACCTAGAGAAGACCTCAGAGAGACATGTAAACTCAGTCATACACAAATGAAACAATCTATGTTGGGGGGAGAATATTTTGTTACTGTTGTTCAGGTGATTAGTCATGTCTGACTTTTCATGACCCTATGTGGTGTTTTCTTGGCAAAGAGACTAGAGTGGATTGCCATTTCCTTCTTCACTTCTTTGACAGATAAGGAAACTGAGCCACACAAGGATAAGTAACTTTCCCAGGGTAACACAGCTATTGTCTGAGGCTGGATTCAAACTCAGGTGCTTCTGACTCCAGGGCCACTGTGCCACCCAGTTGCCCTTGGGAGAACATACGAACTATTTATTCTCCTGCCTTACTTCTCAAAAGGGTCAGTGTGCTTCAAGAACACATCGATACACACATACATATGCACACTCTCAAAAAATGTAGATGCTTAGGGATCCAAGATCACCTGCAGTTTCATTGCCTTATCATAGCCTTAGTCAGTGTCTCCTTCTTACTTTCTCTCTATGATAAGATTGTGGTTTGCATTAGCATAATTATAAGAAGACAATTTCACATTAGAAGTAATTGTATCCTCCTTACTATTTAAATATAGTAGCTACATAAAGCCTTAATATTATCTTTCCCTCCTAAGCCCTGCTTGGGCTCCTTAGATCCCCCACCACTCATTCTGTATTACTGTTGAGGGTATCACCATCCTTATGGTTCCCTGGGCTTACAGTTCCAGTGTCTTCCTCAACGCCTCTATCTCAGTCACCCCTCCTTTCTAATATGTTACCAAGTCTTGTCATTTCTACTTTCATAGTATCTCTAATATACATTCCCTTCTTTCCACTCACACAACTTTCACTGTTATCCTCTTGTGGGTCCTCATTATGTTACTCTTGGCCTTCTATTACAGCTTTCTAGTTGGTTTCCCTGAATCAACAATTCTCTCCCAACTCTAATTCATCACCCACTGAGCTACCAAGATAATCTTCCTAAACCACAGAACTTAACAATGTCATTCCCTCTAACATTTTTATTCCACTCAAGAAACTCTTGTGGTTCCCTGTTACCTTAAGGATCAACTATAAATTCCACTGTTTGAATTTTAAAGTCCTTCAAAACCTGATCCCTTCATAACTTTACAGTCTTCTTAGATTTTACTCCTTTTCACACATTCTGTGATCCAGAAACACCAGTCGTCTGACTATTCAATCAACACTATCTCCAATCTCTGGGGTTTTTTTATTTGCTGTCCTCCATGTCTGAATGATTTGGAGAAAGTATTTGCACTTGAAAGATGAAGTTGAGAGTCAGAACGCAGGGAATTTAAAAGAGAATAATAAGAGAAGAGGAAGTGGAAGCATTAATTATAGAATGCTTTCTCGAAGAGTTTAGTGATGAGAGAAGAAAAGTATCATGTAAAGGTGTTTTAAGGATGGAAGAGACATGGGTATGTTTGGGGGCAGGAGGGAAGCAGCCATAAGAGAGGGAGAGATGTAAGAGCAGTAGCAGCATTGGGATTATAGAGACGGAAATCTGTTGGACTGAATGGGATCAAGGGTGCATGTAGACAGCTCAGAAAAGAAAAATAGCTGAGTGACGTGAGGGAAGCAGGAATGCTTGGCAAATGGCCTCAAATTTTTAGTGAAGTATGAGGCAGGGTCTTCAGCTGAGAAGCTGGAGGGTGCTCTGTGAGGCTTGTGAGGGTATAAAAGATTTGGAATGGTACCTGTGATGAATGATAGGAATAACTCAAGGTTGGGTTTGTCAAATCTTGATAAGCAATATGATAAGGGACTCACACGTAGAATAACAGTGTAGATTTTACCAAGAGATTAGTTAGTGAGTCAATAAGCATTTATTAACTATCTATTATGTATTAGGCATTAGGCTTAAAGCAGGGAATAAAAACATGAAAAATAAAGAGCTTAACAATGGAATGAGAAAAGACAATGCAAAAGAAAGCTAAAAAACACAGGGATAGAGCATGGTAGGGGAGAAGATATATGGTACTAGAATATGGTAGAGAAGACAAAGACCAGGATTAATGCAGGCAGAGAAGTAAAATAAATCTGAAATAAGTTCAGAAAGGTGAGAAATGACATGTCTGTCCTGTGCCCCCTCCTTCAGTGGAGGTTGGTGCTACCCTCCAATCAAAGTGGCAGAGGCTACTGATGAGTTAAGAGGATGGGTAGGGAACTTGTGGCCTTGAGGCCACATCTGGGCTTCTAGGTCCTTGGGTGTGACCTTTTGACTGAGTCCTAGTTTTACAGAAAAAAAAATCCTTTTATTAAGGGGATTTGTTCTGTGAAATTTGGACAGTCAAAGGGCCACGCTTGAGGACCTTTGGATAGTCAAAGGGCCACACTTGAGGACGTAAAGGGCCACAGGCGGCCTTGAGGCCACAGGCTTCCCATCTCTGGTTAAAAGTATCAGGCGTGATTGAATATTGCAAGATTTTGAGATTTCCAATGGTGAACTAAGTGTCTGAGGGCATGGTAGAGAAGTCAAAGAGGTCCAAATTGAGTGCAGCTGAAGAAGTCAAAGTTCAAAATGAGGTAGCCAGTGGGAAAATGATAGAGAAAGAGTAAATGAAATGAAATAGAAAGAGTACAGTCAACATAGGGGTGATGATCTAGTAAGCAACTATGGGGTAAAGGGATTGGAGGTCATATTAAGGACAAATAAGAGGGCTATCTATATATCTTAAGACAAAGGGAAAGACAGAACAATGAAAAGTTCTTATCAGATATAGGAATTTGGGAGTACATGAACAAGGAAGTGGAACTCTTTTTAATTATTTAAAAACAAGGTTATGACAATCTCTTTGTGTAGCTGAAGTGGAATGTAAGAGTTCATCATGGGAACTAGATTTCAGATTATCAATATGTATATTGAAGCCCCCTAGTATGAACTTGAATGGAGTTTATAACCAGGTCCTGAAGGGAGGAATGACAATGGTATTTGGGTGGACTCCTACATAAGCTCTGAATCTAGGGCCCTGGGTTGTGACCCCTTCACTTTGAAGTTAGCCCCATATCCAAAATGCCTGCCTGTGTCCTCTGACTTTGATTCAGCGCCTTCCCTAATTCTCTGGAGACCTTTCTTAGAACAAAGACATCCTAAATTATCAGTTACTTGCAATTCATATTAAAATTTATCCTTTCCATTCTCTCCATCTGACTCGTACTAAGAACTGGCTCCCTCCTGATGACTCTATCCCTGGTAACCCTATCCAATACTGGTTGTATTTTCATTTTATTCCCCATTGCCACTTCCAGACTCTCCCTCTTCTACCTATCACTTAGAAACCTCTCCTCCTTCAAAATTAATTCAATAGAGACTTATTCAATCAAGATGCTGGTAGCCATTATCTATCCATCAGAAAGGCCCCATATAGAAAGTGGTATTTGACCCAGGTTTGAAACAAATCCAGAATTCCAGGTGATAGAGGTGAGGAGGAAAAACATGTCAGCTATAGGCAACAGCAAAGGGAATAAGATGGGATATAGAATGTCACATATGAGGAATAGGAAGGATCTAGTATGACTGGCCTATATAGAGAGGAGAAGAGCAATAAAAGAGAAAAATGCAAAGGGAAGAAGAGTTTTGAATTCAAAGACTGAAACTGTATCCTAGAAACAAGAAACCCCTGAATTTGATAGCAGAACTTTATGAAAATCACACTGTTTACTATGTAGAAGAAGGATTTTACAGTAAAGAAACTTAAATTTTGTTCAGGCAAAATGTGATGAGAACTAGCATGGTGACTGTGTTAGTACAGAGAGAAAGATACATGGAAGGGATTTTGTGGAAGCTAAAAAGACAAGGTTTGGTAACTAGTTGGTTATAGAAGATTAGTGAGAGTGAGGAAGTGAGAATGAAGCTGATGCTGTGAACCCTTAATGGTCATTTAAATGGGAAGATATTTCCCATTCATTAATAGGCTCGCCTAACCTGCTTAAAACACTTGGAAGCCTAAGTCACATGCGGTGAAAAAGCTTCCTGAAAGGAAGAGTGGAGCAGAGCTGAGAGGAAGTTGGTCATGCTAGTTAGAGCTGAGAAGGATGCAGACAAACAGGCACAGCTAGGTTTATCAGTGTTTGTTTGTGGGAAGGCCCCAGTGGAGGTAGGGGGTGGGGCAGTTTTGAAAATGCCTTTGTCCCCAGCAGTGCTAATGTGTATTGACTTCTTGGTTACTATGATGGGTTTGGTTTCCTGGTGTTGGGATTTGGCTTTCTGATGTCTGAATAAATGTTTTTCTTCTGTCTTCTATATGGAGAGTCTGTTATACTTTGTGTTTCAGAATTACACTGGCATATTCATAGTTGCCCTCAGTGCTGTGAATATTGCCTGGGTGATACATTTGGCATCATGAACAGGATAAAAGGGCATAAAAATCTCTATTTGGAGGCAGAAAGGATGGGAGGAATTACTATTACCTGGCAAGGGAATGGGCTAAAAGCACTGGGCCCTGTAAGAGCTGAAAACCAAGGTTATAGGAGGGGGAACTTAGAGACTTGGAAAGGTGTTTGCAAGGTATACCAATAAGATCAGGGAAAGAATTGGCAGGAGTGTGTAGGAGAGGCTGGATTTTATTAATAGGTTACTGTATTATGTGTTAAAGTAGAGATGAGCTACTGAAGGAAAAAGTTCAGATAAAAAAAGAGTTAGTTGGTTTGCATAGGAATTCTCAGCATTTGGGCTCACCTTTAAAAGAGTTAGTTGGTTTGTACAGGAATTCTCAGCATTTGGGCTCACCTTTAAAAGAGCAGACTAGGGTGTCTCAGGTAGAAAAAGAGGCTGTTCATTTCACTAATAAGTGGAAGGCTGGCAAAAGGAGTGTGCATGCAACTTTGGTAAAGACCCATCCTACTTGCCATGATGATGACTGCCAGCAGAGTTCATGGATGGAAAATGTAATGAAGCCAGATTTGGAAAATGAAACAATTTTATGGGGGAGACTTCTCAGACTGAAGCTTAACCCATACTAAGGCAAGAACAGGAGAACCAAGCAGGGAACACAGTGTTTAGGGAGAAAATTGAGGATTTTACTCAGCAGAAGATCACAAATATTTTGAGTCAGTTCACCCAAAGGATGGGAGAATCATTAATAACTTGGATGATGAAAATCAGTGATGAGGGAGCCAGAGGAGTATCTATAGAAAGCATGAATTGCTTGAAATTTATAGGTATCAGTCATAATTCTTTTATGCAGTAAAGCTTTAGAGAATACAATATGAAAGAAGGTAACAATATGGCCAATCTGTTAGCTTTGGCTACAGAAGGATGCTGTAGGCAGTATCCTACTGACCCTATGTGACCTAGTGGAGATAGACCCTGGTATTCACTGAGGTAAAGAAGACTGCCATAATGATCAGAAATGCAGATGCACACTATGATACTCCCGTAACACTTTGCCATAGGAATATAACAGTGAAGCATCTTCTTACAAGCTTACGAGCACCTAGTTTTGACTCTAATAATTGGAGAAAGAGGGCACCCTCTTTTGGAGGTGCTGGACAAGATTTCATAGTTAAGTGACTTAGGGGGCTGGAGAAAAGATAAATTTCCTCAAGAGAGAAAAATAAATAGTTAGTGGATTCAAAGTCAGACTAGATTGACAAGGAAAGAATTGTTTACTGCTCTTTTGAGAGCCAGGTAGATTTTGGAAGCATAGATGTTATTCCAACTAATGAACTATACAGAGTGTACCAAGACAAGGAGTTTGATAATGAATGGAATAGAGAAGTAAAAACTGTCCCTTGTATCCAAGTTTGTCACACCTTCAGGAAGAATAGGAAATTAGCTGAGCCCCAGCTCAGATTAAAGAAATACAGAGATGGGATTACAGACCTCATATCAATTTGATCATATATTGGAAAAAATCTATCAAATACTGTAACTAGGGCATTAATAGATACTAGGACAGAGGCCTCCTTTATATGTAGAAACCCTGATAACTTTAAACATGGAACTCCTATCACCATCACAGGACTGGGAGGGGCTGAAATATCAGTCAGACAAGTCAAACTAATGATGGACTTTGAACAATTACCTAAGAAAGAATATACCATGGTAATTGTACCCATTCCTGAATATGTCATTGGAATACATATATTGAGAGGTATGACTTTAAACGTACCTGAGGGGAGATACCAATTTTGCAGTAAGGAAGATAGGAATTAATACAGTTTTAGTGGGTAAAATAAAAATGGACCCAATCACTTTATCTGAACCTTCTGAAATAATTAAAGCAGTATCATGTGCCAGGTGGGCAAGATGAAATTACCAATACCATAAAGGAATATCTTGAGGCAGGAGTGCTGGTCCCTACAACCACTTGATGGAACAATCCTATCTGGTCAGTACAAAAGTCAGATAGGACATGGAGGATGACAGTGGATTATAGACAATTGAATAAAATGTCTACTCCCTTGTATGCTGCTGTTCCAGATACCATTACCTTAATAGAAAGGATCCAGAAATCTGATGGGACTTGGTATGCAGTTACTGATTTAGCTAATGTTTTCTTTACTATCCCAATAGATTCTAAACAATGAGGCCAATTCTCTTTCACTTGGCAGGGCCTACAATATACTTTTACATGCTTGCCACAAGGATATCCACATAGCCTCACTATTTGTCATAGAATTGTGGCTGAACATTTAGATGAATTAGAGCTACCTAGTCTACAGTTTACCCACTATATAGATGATATGATACAGGGAAAAAATGTAAAAGAAGTGAAGGAGTTGGATGCTTTTAATTAAGTATATGAAAAGCAAATGGTGGAAAATTAACTCTACAAAGATTCAAGGACCTGTTCAAACCATAAAATTTTGGGGTATACAATGGAATAAGCGACTGTGAGAGAGTCTCCCATAAATCCAACAAAAGACTCAGGAATTTCCTATCCCCACCAATAAGAAAGAGGCCCAAAAGTTTACAGGATTACTTGGATATTGGCAACATCACATACTGCATCCAGGACAAATTTTGAAACCCTTATATAAAATTACTAGGAAAAATATGAATTTGGTTGGGAATGTGAGCAGAGTAAAGATAATGAAGAAGCAAAGGCTGCTGTACAATTGGCTCTAGATTTATGACTTATGCAAAGTGGCCAGGTGAAGTTACAGGTGACTGTACAGGATGAATATGCAAACAGGAGTTTGTGGCAAAAACAACAAAGCTGGAATGTACCCTTAGGATTTTGGTCTAGGAAACTCCTTTCATCTGGAACTCAATATACCCCCTTTGAAAAGCAGTTGTGAGCTGCATATTGAGTTTGGGTAGAGACTGCATAACTGACTTTGGGCCATGAGGTAATATTAAGGCCTAGAATCCCAATTATGACCTGGATAATGAGCACCCCAGCTTCTCACAAAATTGAACATGTGCAAGAGACTAGCATAACTAAATGGAAATGGTATATTCAAAATAGATCTAAAGATCTAAAGTTTCTGCTTTCCATGAATCTATAGAAAACATAGAGAATGAAGGAAATGATACAGCCCCTGAACCAAAGCAACAGTTGGTACAATCCTTGGTAAAATGGAATAAGGGATAGGCTGGATTAACTGAAGAACAAAAGAGACACGCATGGTTTACTGATGGGACAGCAAAATATTTCGGCCACAAAAGACATTGAAAAGCATTAGCCTATAACCCATGTACTAGGTGGACTTTGGAAAGTACTGGGATAGGTGTAAGTAGTCCATATGCTGAACTTATGGCAGTATATCAAGCTATCAAAACAGAACAAGGGGGACAGTGTCATGTAATCACTGTTTCATGAGTGGTAGCTGATGGGTTAGTTACATGAATGCCCATGTGTAAAAACAAAATTGGGAAATTCATGGCAAACAAGTCTGGGGCAAAGAATTATGGAAAGATATATGGGACATGTCTTTGGTTACTAATTTGTCAGTTTTTCATGTAGATACTCACATGGCTCCTCACCACACCAGAATGTGAGTACAATGCACATGCTGATCAACTAGCAAAGATTGCTACTTAACATATTGTCCCTACTCTGACACCAACTGATGATCCAGTACTAGTAAAATGGGTCCATCAAATGACTGGCCATTTAAGAGTCCAGGCCACACAACAACAGGCACAAGACCAAGGAATTAGTATTTCTCATTCACTGTTAAAACAAGTAGCAGAGGAATATATATATGTCAGATGGAAAAGGAATGAACTGTTCCTCAGGTAGTAAGTGGAGAGATTGCAAGGGGGAAAGTACCAGCCCAAATTTGGCAAATAGATTATATTGGACCCCCACCCCAAGATAAAAGATGCAAATTTATATGTACTTGTGTTGACACCTATAGTGACTTGTCCCTTTAAGAATGAAACTCAGAAAAATACCTATAAAACTCTAGGTATCATAAGTCTATATTATGGAACCCCATGCAGATCCAAAGTGACAATGGGTCACATTTCAAGGGTAATAAAATGAAGAGATATTGTGTACTAAACAATATGAAATGGATATATCTCATCCTATATTATCCACAAGTATCTGGATTAACTGAAACAATGAATGGATTATTTATAGAACAGTGAAGGAAGTTACATTCTCATAATTCTTAGCAACACTGATAAGAAAATGTGTTCACTGCTTTACTTAATAGACCATAAAGAGTCAGAATGATGACCCCAAATCTGCAAATTAAAAATCAACAAACAAATAAGATCCCAAATATTGAGCATTGGACTGTGAGGTCAGATGTCCCAGCACTGTATTTAGGGACACCTGGTTCAGTAGGATATGATTTACATTGTTTAGAGGACTTTAGGTTGGATAGAAAATAAATAACAAAAATATCTACTGTAATATGTATGAGAATCCCTAAAAATAATTTTGGATGGATATTACCTAAATCAGGATTTACAGTAGATTGAGGAATATATGTATGGGCTGGAGTGATAGAGTATAATTGTCAAGGAGAAATTATTGTGACACTCCAAAATTTAGGTGAAGAACCCATGCAGTTTTGTAAAAAAAATGATAGAATAGCTCAAGTGATTATTATTCCTTGTGAAACATTACTCCTTGAGGAAACTGACCCTTCTTCTGAAATAGCTAGTGGGGGAACTGAAGGATTAGGTTATACTGAGAGAATGAAATTGGGAGCTAATGTATGGGTAAAATGGAAGCCAGATGATGTTCCAAAAGCCATGGAAATTATAACACGGGGGAAAGATAATACCATAACTGTTGTTTATTCAGGAGAAGATGCTTACCAAATTGTACCCTTAACTCATATTCTACCACGAATGAGGTTATGATAGTGAGTGCATGGACTCCAGAAGCACAGCTGACCCTATATCTACCTTGCTCCTGGTTGGTTATTGTCTCCTTGTTTCTTTTTGTCTTTTTACCTGTTAAACTTTTTTGCTAGACTTGTTTTCTACAGGCTTAGTACACTGGATGTCATCCCTTGTCCACAACTGTAATGTGTCACCCCTGGACCAAGTATCAACCAAGATACAGATGCCAGCTAAAGAAGTGACCCCTTGAATGGGATCTCTTGGGTCAGAGACCACTCTATGTCCAGTCTCAGCAGGAAGTATCTATGGAAGAAGAGACTTTTGCCCCTTACCTCAAGATTTGGGGTCCCATTCATTCCAAGGGGGAATGATGGGGTGCTTGTGCTCAAGCCCCATCCTAAGACACTGTTTTATGTGCTTATTTTGTGTGATCCCTGTTATATTGTGAAGTTCTATAGACACCAATTAACTAAGATATTGTTTTATATGCTTATTTTCTGTTATCCCTGTTATATTCTATAGATACCCATTGCCCCACTGGCCTATGTAATGAATACAAAAGATCTTGGGGTCAAATGTAATGGTAATTTAAATGGAAAGATCTTTTCCCATTCATTAGTAGACCCATGTGACCTGCTTAAATCATATGGAAGCTTAATTCACATGTGGTAGGAGGAGCTTGCTGAATGAGTGAAACAGGAAGGATGGAGCAGAGCTGGGAGTAAGTTGGTCATGCTAGTCAGAGCTGGGAAGGATGCAGACAAACAGGCACAGCTAGGTTTATCAGTGTTTGTTTGTGGGAAGGACCTAATTGGGGTGGGGCTGGGGTGGGGGCAGTCTTTGAAATGCCTTTGTCCCCAGCAGTGCTAATGTGTATTGACTTCTTGATTACTCTAACAGATTTGACTTTCTAGTCTTTGGATATGGCTTTCTGGTATCTGAATAAATGTTATACTTTGTGATACAGAATTATGCTGGCATAGTCATAGTCAGCCTCAGTGCTGTGAATATTGCCTGGACTATACAGAACCCTGAATAACCAGAAAAATTGTGCTGATGAGTTTATTATATAATTGAGTTGTTTTGTAGAACTTCCTTTTGTACCCAATCAGTTCTCTGCTACTTACCTTGTTTGAAAAACAATCAATAGATTTTTATTTATTACAAATGTAACATTATAAAAATAAGCACAATCAATTAAACTTGCTTAGTAATTATTTCCATTCAAATTAATTAATTTCAACTCAAGTACTATGACACTTTTTCAGTTTCTGTTCCCATCAGAATTGTATTTTCATCCTTACAAACTTTGTTCATTTGACTCCATTCTTTTGGTTATGCTCTCTTTGTTTATGATTATTTCATCAGTATCTTTCCAGATTGCTTTCCTTATAGCTGTCCACTTTAATTACATTCTACAATTCCATTTTATTTCTGTACCACAACTTATTTGAGCCCACTTTTAAAAATGTATATATACTATGAAAATATTTTAACAGATTTTTCTTTGTCATGGTGGTGATTTTGCTTATCTTATTTATAATACACTTACTTGATTCCTTTTCCTGCTGCCTCATGTCTCTCCACATTGCTTTTTCCAGGCCAATATGTGGTTCAGAGGTTGGTAGAACGGAAGTGCCAAATGCAGCATTAGCTGAACATGAGTAATTTAATGATAATTATATCAGGGCTCCCACAGTAAATATTTTCCACTTCATTCCCTGGATATAATTCTAGTTTTGGTACCAACTCATTGTATGACTTAAGTTCAGTCTCTCTCTTACTTGCTACATCTGTAAAATTGAGATCCACTCTTGCAGTAGGGAAGAGACAGCTGTAATTTGACCAATCAACAAGCATAATGCATTTTGAAAGGATGAAGTATGGTAGTGCCAAGTGTCCTATCAAATGATGCATTCAGATTATCTCAATCAAAATCAAGTGTGTATTGATAGATAATTGTTAGGACAAAGCAGTTGATAACCACTGTCAGAGAGGCATCCTTGGTTCTGCTTTGAGCAGCTGGTTTGTGTGAATTGCTTATGCTGTACAGTAGGCTGTGCAATTAGGGTGTGAGAGCCTATGTGCTTTATTCTAACAAAATCATCTCTTTGCTCATCTGCTTGGTCATTAAATTTTATGTTGGAAGTTGAATACCTAATGAAATTGCAGACTTCAAATGTCATATATCCTTTAAGAAAATCGCATCTACTGTATAGGTGCTATGAAAAGATATGAATGGCAAATGGAAGTGTACTAAAGAATCATAAGCAGAAAAGGAAAATTGACTCTAGAGACACACAGAGAAACAAATCATATAGCATATTTTCAGGAAGCTCTCCAGTGTTTGAGCATCTCGTATGCTAGGGCTACAATCATAGAATTGTAAGGTCAGAAGACATCTCAGAAGTTCTATATTTGAATCTTCCCTTAAAGTATGAATCCCTGACAAGTGATCATTTAGTTTCTCAATTAACATTTTTAGTGATGATGGATCAGTACTCTTGAGGGAGTCCATTCAATTTCTAGGCAGGTTTAATTGTCAGGAAAATTTTTCTACCACTGAGATAAAATCTGTTCCCTTATCACATTTACTTACATTTCTTTCTCTGAGTCTAAGGGTATCAGTTGTCTGTCTTCCACAAGAAAACTCTTCAAACATATGAAGATGATATTGTATATCTCCTAAATCTCTTCCTCAGGCTACATACAACCCATTTCCTTCAAATAATCCTAGTATGGCATGGTTTTGAGTTTCCTTATCATTGTGGTTAGTTATTTTGGAGTGCAGTCCAGTTCATCAATGTCCATCCTAAAAGATTGTACCATCAATTGAACATAATTCTTTAGATATGTTCTGACCAAGAAATATAATATAACACCTTTCATTTTATTTCTGTTAAAGTAGTCTGAATCATTCTAGCTCTTATGGCTGCCATCTCATGCTACTAAGCTTATAATTCCTACGGATTACTTCTCCATATATCCTGTACCTGTGCAATTGAGCTTTTGGACACAAGGAGGACTTTACATTTATTTCATTAGCTTTCACCTACTTTTACAGATTGCCAAGATCATTTTGGATTCTAATTTTTCACTCCCTTTGTGGAGGAAAGAAGTTAGGTTGTTTGGCTAACTCTATTATCTACTTGATGATGGGCACATAGCCATATTCTGAGGATGGGGTTTCCTGTTTGTGTGTTTTTTCTTTGATCTTTCCTTTACTCCTCTCTTCTTTCATTTTTTTGCTTTGCTTTTCTTCCTAAATTACTGTTTACCAGAACTTAGCTTCTTTTGGCTCCTATAATTCCATCTATGAGACATAGTGAGAAGGCAAATGTTGAATGGATAGGGCATTGGGCTTAGAGTCATGAATATCTGGGTTCAAATTCTACCTTAGATACTTATGAACTTTCTATGCCTCAGTTTCCATGCTGGTTCTTTCCAATTCTCTATCTATGATCCTGAGCTATATGATTCTATATGCCCAATGCCTCAGGTTCTTCTGTAAAATAAAGGGTGTGAACTTGATGATCTTTAATGTGACTTTGATTTCTAATTCTATAATGCTATGATCCTAAGGTAAGTCACTTCCCTCACAACCCAAATCCCTGTTAACCTTTTTAAGTTTCCTTGAGAATTTTGTGCCAGACTATCTCAATAGATGACATAAAGTACTGCCATTATTTTTCCATGCAGCATTCTTTAGGGAGCATAAAATCTTCCATCTTCTAGGGCACATTGAGTAACTCAGAATGTAGGATAGTAATTCTATCTAAAACCAACAGCTGTTTATAATTAGGCATTATTACCCATACAGAGGGAATCCAAGATCATAGAATTGACTGCCATTTCCCTGTGTGTACTAGTATAAGATACTAGATGATGTCATTTCCTTAGAGGCATGTAGGTGGTATGGATGGATAGAACACTAGACCTGAAGTCAGGAAGACCTGAGCTCAAATCCAATGTCAGTCACTTACTAGCTATATAACCCCGGGCAAGGCACTAAACTTCTACTTGCCTCTGTTTCTTCATCTGTAAAATGGACATAATAATAGATGGGGAGAAATTAGCAAGGAAGAGGTGGTTGATAGTGTCCAAAGCTGCAGAGAGGAAAAATCCTAATCTTTCTCAACCTGTCTCCTGTAAATGGACACTGTGGCCCATCTTCTCCTTGATGCCCTCTCTTTTCTGAGTGTTCATGACACTAATCTCACCTGGTTGGCTGGTTTTGACCCTCATATTATCCTGAACTCTTGACAAATCTTGTCATTATCACCTTCAAAACACCTTCCAATCCAACCCCTTTTCTTTTTCAGCTACCTCCTTAGTTCAGGCCTTTTACCAATTCTCACCCGGATTGTTGCAACAGCCTCCAAATGGGCCTTCCTCCCTCAATTATTACCTCATCCCAGGTCACCTCTTTTCCCCCAACTTTCCTTAAACCCAAATCTGCCATATCACTTACTTGCTCTTGCCTCTGAGATAAAATTCATCATTTTCCTTACCTATACATCATAGACTTTCTCTCTTCCTTTAAAATCTTCCGCATGCATCATTTCCTGCCCCATCTCAATGGCTAGTGGCGTCCAGTCCAAGTTATATTGAATTTAATTACTGTTGTAGATGGGTTTATATTTATTTGCTTTATAAATGCTACATATACATATGGATGGGTATACATATGTACATTGCATAGGTTTGTGTGTATGTTGCTGTCATTCAGTCATTTCTGTGGTGTCTGGTTCTTCATGACCCCATTCAGAGTGTCTCTTTATGCCATGGCTTGGAATAGGAATCTGAGTGGATGCCCATCAATTAATAAATGGCTAGACAAGTTATGGTATATGAATATGATTGAATATTATTATGCAGTAATAAATGACAAAAAGGATAATTTCAGAAAAACCTGTGAACACTTATATGAGCCAATGCAAAGTGAAGTAAGAAGTAGAACATTATACATAGCAAACAGCAATATGGTAATACTTAATTGCTATAGATTTAACTGTTCTAATAAGCACAGCAATCCATGATAATTCCAAAAGGCTCATGATGAAGAACGCTACCGAACTCCAGAGAGGTAACCGTTCAACTCTGAATACACATTGAAGTGTATTTATTTTCATTTATTTGTTTATTTGCAACATGGCCAATATGGAAATATGCTTTGCATGACTTCATGTATTTAATGACCATCATGTTTCATGCCTTTGCAGTGGGTGGGGAAGGGAATGGAAGGAAAGAATTTGGAAATGAATATAACAATATTTAAAATTAAAAGTAAATAAAGGTCAAATTTAATCGCTTTCAGGTCCATGAGTCCAGGTTGAGAACTCCTACTCTCTTTGAACAGTTTCACTGACAGGGATCGCACTCCTTCTTGTTAACTTATTCTGTTATTGTGAATATCATTTTCTTAGTTTGTGACTGGTTAATTTTATGTGTATATGTGACTTTTTCTAAAGAAAAAATGCTTGGATTAGGAGAATAGTACTATTGACAGTTGTCTTGGAACATGTGACTATTAAATTCAGCTTTATTCCTGGTGGTTACTATTGGAGACCTTAAATCTCCAATAGTATTTCCTTAAGTGGTTATGGGCATTTGGCATGAATGTCATAGGGGAGATTTCTATACCAGGTAGAATTTGACCTGGATGAATTCTGAGTTTCCTTCCAACCTTAAGTCTCTAAGATCCTGTCATTCTAAAGGACAAAGGTGAGATGAGCAAGATACCCTTTCTCATTATCTTGGTGAGTATCATGAAATTGCAGCTATAACAGGAGGGTAATCTTACAATCAGGGGCAGCACTTTAAGTAGTACATCTTTGAACTGACCATAATGACCCTGAATTGTAGCTGAAGCCCATACAAGCTTTGAAGAGCATTTGTCTATCACCTTTCCCTTCTAAAGCTAAAAGTACTTTGCTCAGAAAATTGTTGGAAAGAAAAATTCTATCAGACAAAGATTAACAGGGATACCTTGCTACAAATTCCACTCACTAACGTAAGTGATATGACTGGCATATGACTGGTGGTGGGCAAGCTACGTACTGGAAAGGAAGTCAATAAGATTAGTAGAAAGGAGCAACCACAGCTATTTGACATATGTTGATGTTAAGATGAAAGATAAACCCTCTCCCTTGTACCAAAGAATTGTACTTAATTGACTAGGACCTTAAAGGCAGATGATGAGCAGACGTTCATTATTTGGAATCTTTGGCTGTTGAGGGCTTCTCTGTTGTTCACATGTTTCTGAATCTCTGTGACCCCATGGACAAGTCCTTGAAGTTTTTTGGCAAATGTACTAAAGTAGTTTACCATTTCCTTCTCTGATGTGTCCCAATATTGGATGAGAAACTGGGACTTAAGTGATTTGCCCAGGGCCACACAGCTAGTAAATGTCTGAGGTAGAATTTGAATGCAGATCTTCTTGACTCCAGACCTGGTGCTCTATTCACTGCACTACCTAGCTAGCCACTGATTTGAGGGCTTATGGGATCCCTCATAAATTGAGTAGAAGGAACCTTGGAAAGCATCTATATCAAATCTTTTTCATTTTGCAGATGAGGAAACTAAGACCCAGTCAAGGTAAATGATTGTCCCAGGATAGAAGTGGAGCACCCAAGGACTTGAACTCAGGTCCTCTAACTGGAGAACTATCATTTTTTTTCCCGTACCATAGTCCCTCACTGTTGTCCTTGGGGGGCTACTAATATTGTGATTCTAAGTCTGCATATTCTTACTCTGTGCGGACAGTACTGGTTAGTATTGTGCAATTTTCTGTTTTAAAATGGTTCTCTTGCCACAGCAAGGTTCTGCTTGCCCTACTATTCCAATGCCTTTCCTCTGTTAGTTATTTCCTATCTATCCTATATAGAGTTCACTTTGCATATATTTGCATGTTGCCTTCTCTATTAGATTGTAAGGTCCTTGAGGTCAGGAACTGCCTTTTGCCTTTCTTTATATTCCCAGCACTTAGCTTAGTACTTGGAACATAACAGGAGCCTAATAAATGTTGATTGATTAATTAAATATTCTTTCCTTTCAGTAGTCAACAGAAAGAACACTTGTGTGAAATTGGATCCATAACAGGAAAGTATAATTGGGTATAAAGGGACTGGCCATTCCTACTGAATCACTATCCCATTGGAGCTAGGATAGAGACTTCTGAGCATTTTGATGTCACAAAAGAAGAAGACCTTGGGCAGGGAAGTTGTATTATTAAAAGCAACACTCCAGAGTCATCTGTGCTCCCCTTTGCAGTATGTTCTCCTGGGACACTGAGCTAATTTCCTTGGCTTTATGTGTATCTCTGTTTTGTTTGTTTCCAACATCTCATTTTATTTATATACCTATTGGGCTTGAACTTCAAGATGAATTTTGTTTAGACTTATTCTGACTTTTATTTTACTCTTCCTTGCATCATAGGTTGGGTGATACCTTTTTATTCAAGAAGAGTCTTTCCCCTAGGGGTTGTGGATATTTAAATTAAATTACCGGGGAGAAAGATATGGCTAGTAGAAGTAACTGGAAGGAGATACCACAGAGATATGTTAGGTTTTTTTCTCTTTTAGTTTAAACTACTGATAGAGTGCAGTACAAATAATCTCTTTTATAGTTATGAAAAATAGCACACAAAGGATTTTCTTCTTCTTTGTTTCTTAGGCCATCACCGCATGCAAATGACAAAATGTATCTCAAAGTGCTGTAGTTTCTCATAGGTCCTACTAATATTTTACATGTTATTGTTCAGTCATTTCAACTGTGTCTGACTCTTCATCATGCCATTTGTGATTTTCTTGGCAAAGATATTAGAGTGGTTTGCCATTTCCTTCTCCAGGCCATTTTTTTTTAATAGCTCAGTTAAACAAATATTTATTAAGCATCTATCATGTGCCAGGCACTGTAGTAGGTTCTGTTTATATGAGACAGAAATGAAATGGTCCCTACTCTCAAGAAGCTCACATTCTACAAGTTCATGTCACTTCTGCTCAGGAGTTTTCAGTGGCCTATTATGGCATTCAAAACCTTTCACAGTTTGGTACTCTGACCCTCCATGCATTTATGCTCCAAACAAATTTGATTACTCTTTAGTTCTAGAACATAGCTTTTTTTTTGTTTTTTTCAATTAAAGATATTTATTTATTTTTATATTTTCACATTCATTTCCACAAAATTTTAAGTTCCAATTTTTCTCCCATCTCTCTCCTCAACCCACCCCATAATATCATGCTTCTGTCTACCCCTTCCCTCAATGTATCCTCCCTTCAATCATACCCCACCCTTCCCTTATCATCATTTTCTTTTTTTTCTTGTAGGGAAAGATAAATTTCTATATCCCATTACCTGTATTTCTTATTTCCCAGTTATATGGAATAATAATTCTCAACATTCGTGTCTAATAAATGTTGACTGATTAAATACTCTTTCCTTTCAGTAGTCAACAGAGTGAACACTTGTGTGAAATTGGATCCATAACAGGAAAGTATAATTGGGTATAAAGGGACTGGCCATTCCTACTGAATCACTATCCCAGTAGAGCTAGTATAGGGACTTATGAGCATTCTGATGTCATAAAAGAAGAAGACCTCCCTCCCTCCCTACCCATCCTCACTGAGAAGGCAAGCAATTCAATACAGCCTATATATGTGTCATTTTGCAAAAGACTTCCATAATAGTCATGTTGTATAAGACTAACTATATTGCCCTCTATCCTACCCTGACCCCTCTTTTTTTTTATTCTCTCATTTAACCTTGTCCTTCCCAAAAGTGTTTACTTCTAGTTGTTCCCTTTTCCCATTTGCCCTCCCTTCTATCATCCACCTCACCCCACTTGTCCCCTTCTCCCCTACTTTCCTGTAGTGTAAGATAGATTTTCATACCAAATTTAGTGAGCATGTTATTCCCTCCTTAAGCCATATGTGAAGAGAGTAAGCTTCACTTTTCCCCTCTCATCTCCTCCCCTTTTTCCACCATTGAACAAGATTTTTCTTATCTCTTTTATGAGTGATAGCCTGCCCCCTTCCATTTCTCCTTTCCTCCTACCAATATTTTCCTCTTTCACCCTTTAATTTTATTTTATTTTATTTTTATGGATACCATCTCTTCTGATTCAACTCAACCTGTACTCGCTGTCTGTGTGTGTGTCTGTGTGTGTGTGTGTATAATCCCTCCACCCATCCAAATACTGAGAAAAGTCTCAAGAGTTACAAATATTATCTTTCCATGTAGGAATGCAAACAATTCAGCTTTAGAAAGTCCTTTATGATTTCTCTTTCCTGTTTACCTTTTCATGCTTCTCTTGATTCTTATGTTTGAAAGTCAAATTTTCTATTCAGTTCTGGTCTTTTCATTATGAATGCCTGAAAATCCTCTATGTCACTGAATGACCATTTATTCTCTTGAAGCATTATACTCAGTTTTGCTGGGTAGGTGACTCTTGATTTTAATCCCAGTTCCTTTGACTTCTGGAATATCCTATTCCAAACACTTCCATTCCTTAAGGTAGAAGCTGCCAGATACTGTGTTATCCTGATTGTATTTCCACAATATTCAATTTGTTTCTTTCTAGCTGCTTGCAATATTTTCTCCTTGACCTGGAAACTCTGAAATTTGGCCACAATATTCCTAGGAGTTTCTCTTTTCAGGTTTCTTTCAGGAGGTGAGCAATGGATTTTTTTCAATCTTTATTTTGCCCTCTGGTTCTGGAATATCAGGACAGTTTTCCTTGATAATTTCATGAAAGATGATGTCTAAGTTCTTTCTCTGATCATGGCTTTCAGGTAGTTCCATAATTTTTAAATCCCTCTCCTGGATCTATTTTCCAGATCAGTTGTTTTTCCAATGAGATATTTCACATTATCTTCTATTTTTTCAATCTTTTGGTTTTGTTTTTTAATTTCTTGGTTTACCTCATAGTCATTAGCTTCCCTGAACTACAGTCTCTCTTTTAAAGAACTATTTTGTTCAGGGAGCTTTTGAACCTTCTTTTCCATTTGGCTAATTCTGCTTTTTAAAGCCTCTTTCTCCTCATTGGCTTTTTGGACCTCTTTTTACAATTGAGTTAGCCTATTTTTGAAGGTGTTATTTTCCTCAGCATTTTTGATTCTCCTTTAACAAGCTGCTGACTCACTTTTCAAGCTCTTCCATGGCTTGAACCCATTTCATATTCATTTTGGATGTACTAGAGGAAAAAGCCTTGACTTCCTCTGACAGTATGCCTTCTTGTTCCTCATCTGAAAGGATGGAAGGAGACACCTGTTCAGCAAGAAAGTAACCTTCTATGGTCTTATTTTTTTCCCCTTTTGGGGGCATCTTCCCAGCCAGTTACTTGACTTCTGAATCCTTTGTCAAGAGGAGGGTCCTAGTCCTCCTCCTCCCCCCAGTACCATGCTCAAGACTGAGATTCAGATCAGCTGCTCAATTCCCCCAGGGGTTTTGGGAGGGGTTGGGGCTGCCACTGAGGATTGAGGTTAAGATCAGTTACTCAATTCCCCCAGAGACTTTAAGCTGAGGTATCTGGACAATGGACCAAGGCTGCTTCCACAACCACAGTAGCTTCCAGCTGTACCCTGCTGCTGCTGCCACTGTTTCTGCTGCCACCTGGGACCAGGGCTGGGAGGACCCTACTCCCCTCTCATCCAGCTGAGAAAGCCCTCCCACACTGACCTTTGGAGCTTTCCTTGTTGCTTGTGAGTTGAGGGATCTGGGACCCTCCTTTCTGGAAATTCTGCCCTAGAAGTCTGTTCAGGTCCTGTTCCTCCCAGTGCCATGCAGCCAGGGCTAGGCTTCGCTTCACTCAGTGTCCCATGAGATACAGCTTTCCTGTTGGCTTTCCAGGTTACCTTTGACTGGAAACCTCTTTTACTCTGTTCTGTGGTTTCTACTGGTCTAGAATTTGTTGAGTCATTTTTTTACAGGTATTTTATGGGCTATGGGGAAAGCACTAGAGTATATGCATCTTTCTACTCCACCATCTTGACTCTGCCTTTCTCCAAGCCATTTTACAAAGAATAAAATTGAGGCAAACAGAGTTAAGTGACTTGCCCAGGATCACACAGCTAGTAGGCATTTGAGGCCAGATTTGAACTCAGGAAGATAAGTCTTCCTGACTCCAGGCCTGACACTACCCACAACACCACTGTAGTTACATTTAGATGACTATTGGGGCAGTTAGGTGGTGCAATGGATAGAGCACCAGTGCAGCAGTCAGGAGGACCTGAGTTCAAATCTCACCTCAGACACTTGACACTCCCTAGCTGTGTGACCTTGGGCAAGTCACTTAACCCCAATTGCCTCATCCTGGATCATCTCCAGTCATCCTGATGAATACCTGGTCACTGAATTCAGATGGTTCTAGAGGAGAAGTGAGGCTGGTGACCTGCACAGCCCTCCCTCACTCAAAACAAAGTCAAGTGCAAGTCATGTCATCATTTCTCTGATGGCCTGGTCTTCTTCGGCAACGAAGGACAAACACACAAACCACCAAATTGTCCTATATTTTATATAATCACAAAATTTTTCAATTGGAAAGAAGACAACATATGTAAAACACTTTGCCATCATTAAAGTACTATATAAATTCAAGGTACTTTTGTTATCATCATTGTTAGTGTTATCATGATCATCCCAACCCCCACCACCACCACCATCATCATCATCATCATCATATCCATTCCCTATCATTTTGTGAATGAGGCAACTAAGATACAGGGAAAATAAATTATTTGCTTGGGATTAATGACTAGTTACTCACAAGATCAAGATTTTTGCCCAGGTTTCCTTACTCAGTGTTTTCTTCAGTTCACCATGTCTCATTCTATACATTATCATGGATCATTGTGGGACCGTTATGTAGGAGACCATATAAAGGAAGAAACTATTTGACATGTTATGTGATAATTTTATATAATGTTCCTGATAGATAGGATCAGCAGTGGACTATAAGCATCATCCAAAGGGCCTCCTAACTAAATTCTGAGAGGCTTATCATCAGGTTGACTACAAGATGATGAATTTGTTTTTGCAGTGTTAGTTCACAGACTGTTTTCATGACCTAGCAAGCTGAAGACTTGCATCAGTGAAGTGTGTACCTAGACTCAAAAAATCCTGAATCTTTGAAGTGCTGAAGGTAGGAAAGCCTCCTAGGAGTCTTCAGGTTAACAACGAATTCACAGGAACTGGAGAAACAATTATAGAAATACATTTCCTCTTCACTTCTCTCATATGCTACCAGGAGGTAAAGATCCTCAGGAGACTTTTGTAACTACAGACTTTGCATTCTCTTCAGTCTACACTGTCTGACCAGTAAACAAAGGTCCAGACCTTCTGCTCAACCAGGTCTGTTTTCCTGGGATTCTTGATTGCATATGGCATTATGCTGACTGCTGACTGCATCATTCCAATAATACAGGGTCAACTCAACAAGATTAGTTGTTCTTGTGTTGAGTCATTGAGTCTGACTCTTTATGACATCATTTGGATTTTTCTTGACAGAGATAACAGAGTGTTTTGCCATTTCCTTCTCCAGTTTGTTTTACAGATGAGGAAACTGAGGCAACCAGGGTTAAGTGGATTGCCCAAGGTCACACAGCTAATAAGTGTCTGAGGCCAGATTTACACGCAGGAAGATCAGTCTTCTTGATTTCAGGCCCAGCAATGGTTGATCAAAAGAAATCAGTCTAGTAAGAGAAAGATGTTAAATATAGAATGTGTACTACCAAGTCAGTGATGGGATCTACAGCCTATTAATTCAGTCCATCAACACAAATACCTTGAATTTTTGAAAATGTAAAGATTATGTAGCTTATCCATTGCTCTTGAAAGGGACCATGACTTCAGGAAGATACCATGACTTCAGGAAGATGATGCAAATAAATTGAATGTAAGTGAGGGAGGGCTGTGAAAAGCCAATAGCCTCACTTTCTCCTCTGATGCCATCTAAGACAAGTGGCCAGACTAGATCAGGATAACCTGAGATGGCCCTAGATGGAGTGGGAGTCCTTGGCCTTTTAAAGCTAAGGTCTTTCTGAGTTCTTACTTTGACTGAGGCAACACCTACTCAGCCTGTTTAAGAAGTGAACCAAGAAATGGTCCCTTTAATCTAAAAAATAATTTTTTTTAAAAAAGAAAAAATGTCAAACTGGGAGAGGAAGATCCTTAGGTTTTCTGGCAAAAGAGAAACAATTACTATTGACATTCTTTCTGAGCTATCCAGGCTCAAAGAATAATCAAGTGGTGCTTGGATAGTGACATACTGTTGACCAATCAACAAGAGTCAGAGTGAATTGGGTTTAAGACATAATCTTTAAGAAAGAAATCTAACCAGTAAACCCCAGGGCAATGCATGCCATAATCTAATATTAAGAAGAGAGTGGAGTAGATGATGTGGGAATTGACATATAGAGTTTTCAATGATTCAAAGCTATTCCTGACTATTAAGTTCATCTATTTTTTTTAATGATAGCTTTTGTTTTTATAGCACCAACAATTCCTAATATGTCTTTCTCCTTTCCTCAACAACAAAAAGCAAACAATACAAAACCCCTTAAAAAGTGGGTCCCTACCAGCAACCAATCTGTAAAATGTTATCCCTCTCAATGCTGGAGTTCATGATGCAAGAAGATGGTAGAAAAGAGGCAACTGTGCCATAGGGTAAAGGGTCAGGTCTTGGGGGACAGGACATCCACATTCATGAATGATTCTTGGTGAATTACTCTACTTCTTGAAATCTCAGTTCCATTATCTGTAAAATAGGCATAACGCTACTTGCCTTCCTCTACATGGATTGTCTTTCTCAATTAGAATGATTACATCTTGAAAGAAGGGACTGTCTTTTTTCTTCTTGATTGAGCATACTGCTTAACATATAATAAGCCTTTAATCAATGCTTTTCATTTTTCCTCATTCATTCCTTCATTCATCTCTCCTCCCCTTCTCTCTCATCCCCTTTCTTCTTTTTGCATCCCCTCCTTTCCCTTCCCCTCCCTTCTCTCTTCTCCTGGGGTGCTCTACCCAGGGGAAGTTACACTTCCATGGCTAAAAGCTACCTTTTCTCCTCTGGGTTTACTGGCTACATTTCTTGCTAAAAGAACAAGCCTTCAACCCAATTCACTCTGGAGCTCATAGATTAGACACCAGGTCCCACCCACCTAGCATAGGGTGAATGTAATTACTAAATAGTAACTGTTACTCTTTTGCCCAGGAACCCTAGGGTCTTCCCCTCCCAGTATGATTTTTTGGTTATTTTTTTTTCTTTTATTAAAAGGAGCCATCCCTTGAGTAACTACTTAAAGAAGCCTATTCATTGAATGGATATATCTCACTCAAAGGGAGAATCTGATAAGACCTTAGCCTAAAATGGCCAAGGTCCCACATCGCATCCTGTGCCATCTCCAGTTGTCCTGATGAATATCAGGTCATTGGACCCAGATGGCTCAGGAGAAGAAAGTGAGGCTGGAGACCTTGCACAGCCCTTCCTCACTCAAATCAAAGTCAACTGCAAGTCATGTCATCCTCTTGATGTCATGGTTCTCTTTGAGAAAGGGACCAACACAACTTTCTCAGACAGCCATCTCTTAAAGAAAAAAAAATTTTTAAATAAAAATACTGAAACAGTTTAGCAAAATCCATCAATAAACCAATCTAATCCCACATTATATGCAACGTTTTATTCTCATAATACCCTCCTTCTGATAGAGTGATGGAACCTGGACCTCTAAAAGGAAAAGATCATGTTTTTGGAAGCAACCAGTCTCTGGATTTTCCCATACATTTGAATAGCCCAGATCATAGGCTCTTCACCCAAGGCATCTGGTCCAGCCCAGTCCTCCTAGATCACTTAATTAGCTTATTTGACCATCCTTTCACTGTAGCTCGAGGCCTACCCTGACAACTTAATATTTCTTTCACTATCAGATCAGGTCCCCACCAGATTACTTACCACTTCTTAATCCTATCCAGATCCATTCACTGTCCTTTATGATGATAAGCAACAGTCTCACCCTCATTAAGTTGCAGGTTCACTAGGAACCCTGCCAGCTACTATTGCCCTTATAATAAACCTTGCCACTTAACTGGAAGAAGGTTTGAGTGCATGAATTCATTCCAGGTGGAAGCCCCCGTACCCTGACATTTTAGGCTTCCCAGAAACCCCAAACCATACCATATTACCTACAAACATAGACACACACACACACACACACACACACACACACACACACACACACCCTATATGGGCAAAGAAGAAAAAGTGGTAAATTCTGCATATATCTTCTTTGGGAATAAGCTTATTTACTACTTTCATGGCCTTCAGTCTTAATTACTCTGTTGTTTTCATCCGTTTCATTTCTTTTGTTGTAGTTATTAGGTATATTGTTTTCTTGGCTCTGCTTATTCTCTTTGCATCACATAAGCCTTCCCACTTCTCCCTGCATTCTTCATATCCATCATTTATTGTAGTACAATCGTTGTCAGTTATATTCATGCACCTCAATTTGTTAAGCTATCTTTCCATTTCTTGGCTTCAACAAAAAGTGCTATTATAGTTTGGTGTGTATGGTATCTTTCTGTGACCACCCTAGGGTACAGGTTGCTAGATGAACCTGTGAATGGAACACTGGAACCGGAATCATGAAGAAAGAAGTTTAAATCATGCCTTTAAAATATTTTAAATGATAGATATTTACTGTCTGTGTGATGAGGTTAACCACTTAAACTTTCTGCCTCTATTTTCTTACCTGTACCTTCTAGATTGAGTATAAGGATAAATGTGCAAATAAATTGAGTAAATATTTGTAAAGTGCTTTGTAAACTTTAAAATGTAATTATTAGCCTAACAGACATGATTGTCTAGATCAAATGGTGGGGAAATTCCAATCACTTTCTTAACATAATTAGCATATCTCTAATCCTATTAGAGATGGCGGCTAGGGGGCCTAGTTGAAAGAGTGGAGGGTTTGCAGTCAGGAAGCCTTTCTCAGACATTGACTAGCTGTATGATTCTGGCAAGCTGCTTAACCTCTCTCAAACTCAGTTTCTTCATTTGTAAAATAAGGATAATATCACCTGCTTCATGGGGTTATTCTGAATATCAAACGTAAAATGTTTTGTAAATCTAAAAAGTACTATACAAATGTTAGTTATTTTCAGAAGTAATGATATTAATAACAATATTTAAATTCCAAATTGCTCTTCAAAAAATTGTTGTGCCAGTTCAGAGCTCTACCAACAGCATACTAGTGTGTCTTATCTTTCTTTAGTTACTCCAGCGTTAGGTATTCCCATCTTTTGTCATCTTTGACAATTCACAGGGTATGAGATGCCTCCTCAGAGACGTGTAGATCACATTTCTTTATCATTAGTGATTTGGATTCATCTTTCATTTGTTAATAGTTTGGAATTCTATTGAGAATCATTTCTCATATCCTTTGACCTCTCATCTTTTGTATCTCTTTTGCTTTGTCTATAGATCTCAGATATCACACTCTGTTGCCAGAGATATTTGATGCAAATAGGTATTTGTTTTCCCACCCAATGATTTTTTTTCTA
Source organism: Potorous gilbertii (assembly GCA_028658325.1). Taxonomy (NCBI): domain Eukaryota; kingdom Metazoa; phylum Chordata; class Mammalia; order Diprotodontia; family Potoroidae; genus Potorous; species Potorous gilbertii. The sequence goes on from CM053773.1 coordinate 59,080,186, forward strand.
ATCACCACTAGTTGTGTTAATTTTGATTATATGAAACCTTTTCAACTTCATGCAATTGAAATTACCTGTTTTCTTTCATGACTACTTTGTTTGCCTAATAATTCTCTCCTTAGCCATAGCTGTAAGAGATATTTGATGTGGTTCACTTAATTTTTTTTAGGAGATGACCTTTAAAATTCACATATCCATTTTGAGCTTAATGTGGTATATGTCGACCTAGACTTAATTTCTTCCAAACTACTTTCCATTTCTCTTAGCAATTCTTTTCATGTGACATTTCTTCCCTAAGTAATTTGTGTTCTTAGGTATATGAAATACAGGATTATTAAGTTTAATTATGTCTACTCCCTAGCTCACGTGCCTGTCTGCCTTCCTTCCTTCCTTCCTTCTTCCAAACAGTTTTGATGATTAGTGCTTTGAAATAAAATTTGGGGTCTGGAAGTGCATTCTCACTTTTTTTCATTATTTCTTCCACATTAATTTTATTATTAACGAATTTTGTTCAGCTCTATATAGTACCCTTTTGATAGTTTAATTGAGATAGCACTAAATCTGAGAACTAAATTTGGTTGTTATCATTTTAATTTTAATGGCATGGTCCTGCCAAAGCCTTTAAAAAAAACCAGTTCTTTCCTGGTGAGAATATATGGCTGCCAATTATGGAACTCTATGATCTGAAAGGACTCATAATCAGAAGTGACCAAAAAGAAAACTAGTGAATATAAGTAGGATATAACATAATACTAAACATGATTTGCATGCAAGAAATGGAATAAAAGACATCACTAGCATGTACGACCAAAAAAAGAGATAGGCCTTTCACTGGAAAGGAGGAAATATAACAGACAGCCAGTCTCAAGACTGCACTGGTATCCATGAAAAATTTAAAAACTCAACAGAAGTCCTCCAGCATATTAAAGCAAACCTCTTGGTGTCTGTGTGGAGGTCGAGGGGAGTGGGTTATGGCAACAACCGACAAGATGGGAATACATAGGTAACTTGACATATGCTCTTTGGATGGAAGAACCCATACCAATAAGATCTCAGATCAATCAAAATTATAGTAAAAAGGTTGTGCAATGTAATCCTGAAGTTAAACCATCAAGCCAAAATGTACTGTCTCAATAACAATAGTATAAGCTTATATGTAAAGGAATAGTCCTATGATTTTATCAATGTAGGAAAACCTCCAGCAAGGAAAGTAATTAAGTTTCACTTCTATCTAGATTGAAGACCTGGTAGGCCTTGAATGAGCTGCAAAGTTAAAAGAAGATCATACTTCACAAGGAAGTCACAAGGAAGTTCCACTACAGCAGGGAAGATAAGACATCTACACAAAACATCATATTCATAAATAGGTTATATGAAATGACATGTGCAACATATACAACCTATATCAAACTGCTTACCATTTTAGAGATGGGGGAGGGAAGGGAGAAAAACTTGAAACTCAAATTTTAAAAAAATGAATGTTACAAACTGCCCACATGTGACTATGAAAAATAAAATACTACAAAAAAAAAAAGATGAATTTCCACTGAGTGAGAAAGAATTGACTTATGCTGGGCATCAGAATCAAAATGGGAAGGCCTGATCCCAGTGTGAATGTTGGTGCTGTCTGTATCCAGTCACTAATAGACATGCTGAGATATATATTGACTTTTGGAAACTACAACTGAATTGACTTCTTTCACTTATACCATTGTTTAGTTTGGAGTTGCTGGCACCTAACTACCTAATGGAATTGCTGTTGGAGAAAGCAAATGAATTAATGAATAAAAATAAATAAATAAGTGACATATGCAAGCAAGAAAACATCAAAGTACAGGAGTAGGAGACTGAAGCAAAACATTTTTCAAAATAAATTTTTATTGCTATCTTCTGCTTTTATACTGCTATTCTCATATAGACTTCCCCTTCCTTCTTTCCATTGCATCAAATAAGACATTTTAAAACAGTACTCATATTATAAAAATATCTGTAATGAAACATGAATCATGTTCACCCAGATTTTACTGACTTGATGAATTAATGGGCAAGATAACTCTGGCCTGAAGTCTGTAGGTGTGAACTCTGTTGTGAGTTGTACTACTTCACTCTAAAAAAAAGACCAGAATTTAATAAGAGGAGAAATTTAAAGTCAAATTGGAATAAGAGAGTGAAAGAGAGGGACAGTATAAAGAGGGTATACATGTTTTTAAACAGTTATTGATATCCAAATAGGAGAAAACTCACCAGTTCTTACAGGATGAAGAAAATCTACACCTGCAAAAACTGGACCAGGAACTCAGAAACAACCTGATAAAATTCAAGGATAGCAAGCCCAAATTGTCAAAACAAATCCCCAAACTGCAGTGGATTATATAAGAAGTAGAGGAGAAGTCAGACAAGGTAGCCTTGTGTGTAGATCAGAGACCTGACTCAAATAAAAATCAGAGACTTCTCAAGGTAGAAGCAAAGGAGCAAGATTTTATTATGCTCTCATGAGAAAGGGCATCTCCTCTCTGATAAGCAATCAGGAGAGTGAGGCAATTACAGAGGCAAAAACAGAGATTATATAGCCCTAATGCAGATCCTACCCCACTGCTGGCCTTTTACTCCCATTGACTGGGAGGCAAGGTCACAATCTAAATTTTTCTACCCTGTGAATAGGGGACAAGGGAGCAGTAGAATTAAGTTGATGCGGATATTGATGTGGCAACCCAAGGTGGGTAGTTTAAATTTCGTATTCCCAAAAGTCACATGATATCTGGGAATCCAAAACTTAGGTCTAACCATCTACTAAAAGCTTGTTGTTAAGCACTGAGAAGTTTTCACTAACTTCATTCCATTCACTTAAAAATGCTTCAGGGTGTGAAAGGCACCTTGGAAAGGAATGAGGAACTTCCACTTCAAAAACCAGAAGTTGCTTCCCTTGGTCCAACACCTGCCCCATCATTGGCTTGACAGAAATGTTCATGAGTTTCTACAGGGATATAACTCTGGGTCCTGAACAGCCAATCATCATCTCATCATGTCCAAAGACTTGAAGAGTGTCAACTATGGAAATGTTCTCCAGGACCTGCCTGACAACAAAGCAAGATTTGACTATGCTCTTCTTGTATTGGGGGCCCAGACCTTCACCTCAGGCAAACACTATTGGGAAGAGGAGGTGAGAGATATGACAGTGGGAAGTGAGCATCTGTGAAGATTCATCTGCAGGAAGGGGAGATGCTACTTATCAGCTGAGGATACAAGGACCCTCACAGGCTTCAAATATGGAAATGATTTCTTTCTCTGGAATTCCCAAGGTGGTTATCGTCCAATCCAATCCATACACAAAGTGGGCATTTTCCTTGATTATGAAAGGGGACATGTAACATTTTATGATACCATAGAGAGATATCTATAGTCCCCCAAACATTCCCTTTCAGGGGCCTCTTCATCCTTGCTTCTTTACTTAACCTTCTCAATAAAGAAAGTACCCCTGGATCTCTCATTATCTACCCCAGGAGTAATCAGGAGATGGCGGACAAATGATAACAATGACTTTGGATACTTTCAGTTTCAAGCCACTGAAAACAAACACTTGACATTTCCATTCCTTAGAACCCATGTGAATTAGGTCAATAAAGTTATGGATGACTATCAACTCTAATAAGAACAAAATCTCTCTTATTGATGCCTTTTATTAATATTAGTCAACCTCATCTCACTAATACCTCATATAGAATATTGACAGTACTGTCACAACACATTCTTGGAAAATTATTGCTTTCCTATGGTCCATGGAAATGAATGTTATTTACAAATAGTGTATCTGTCCAAGATACAGATGTATATACACATATGTGCACATATATACACATTCATGTGCACAAACACCTATACAGAGATAATATGTATATTTGGTGTTACATGTATAAATATGTATTATATTGAAAGAAATTAATATTATGCTATCATATTATTAGTAATTATTAATTTGTGATACATCTTTTTCTTCCTATTTTTGTTAAGACCTCAGTGCTGAGAAAAATCAGTCAGTCTATGAAGATTATAACTGAGTAAGGTAATCTCCCAGACTCAAGGTATCTACCTTGGCAGGTACCCTTACTTTTATTTTAAGAGTTTGTCTACTCTGCTGGATCTTTTTTGTTGTTGTTTACTTAGAGAGAGTTTTTCCTCCAGAAGATGGCTCCTTGTTCTTGATTCACTCCATTAGAGTTTAGGCTGACTCAGCTCATGAAGGAGAAAATTAGCCAGAAAGGTCTAGATGGAAATGGCTTCCCCTGTCCAGATGCTGAATCTCATGATCAAACCATGTTCACAGCAAGAGAAGTTGAAGACATTTAGCTCACTTCCTCATTAAATGTTCACCAATAAGGGTTGAGTTTCACTGGTATGTGAGTGTGTGTGGGAGGGGTGGGGGGCTCCCTGTCAGAAGGCACACAACTCTTTTAAGGTGTTTAAGAGTCTCCTTTGGTGTCTTTGGATAAAGATAATGACCATCAATTTATTTAGCATTGGTCAGCCTAATTTATACACTGATTATTAATTACCTGTCAACTCTGTCTCTCAGGGGTCTTATTCATTACAGCTTGGAAACTTGGATCAGAGCTCTGTACCCCAAATTCTTATCAGAAAACTCCACATCTTTTTGTACCCAAGTGGAAAATTTGTTCACAAGAGCAAACTTTCTGTTAAGCACTCTGGCCTTAAATTGACTCCCTATTCTCCGCTATTAAATCTTCTCTGTGTAAAAACATGTTCTGTGTTTTCTATGTGCTGCATTTTTTAATAACTGGCTGCTCTCACAATAGGGTCATAAATAAAATATGCTCTGATTGATAGAGATCTCCAGAATTAGACTAGAGAGATAAAGTACAATTTATGGCCACCTGAGGATTTGATGTATTGTAAGGTTCTATCTACAAACCAAAAACTACCTAATAGTGTGTTTCAAATTCTTGAAGTATATAGATTTTCTAAACGAAGTCTGAGACATTGATCTATGAGAGAATAAACTTTAAAATTATTTTATATCAATCAGTCTGAGTCAGATAGCAGGTCTCTGTATGGTAACATATCAGATTAAGTGCTTCAGAACAGACCTAAAAAAATCAAATAAAAAACTAGCACCATCAAAAACAACAATAGAAAAACCAGTTTGACCACACAGGCATCTTAGTGCAAAAGATTTCCTTGGGCAAAGGAAGAAATTAGAAAAAGTAAATTTTATTTTTATTCACTGAGACTCTATATCCCTGAGTGTGTTCTTTTCTGTTTTTGTTTTTTTTTTGTCTCTGTATATCTGTAGTGTAATACTTGATGATCAGCCCTAACCGTGGGCATGTGTTTCTGTGTGACTTCAATTGTGCTAGGCATGGAGCAGAGAAAAGGGTCTTAAAACGGTTTGACCAGCAAGACTTTGTCAGGAGACTCTTCTGCATCTCTATCACTAGTGTTATTTGTAGTTTATCTAGGATGTTTGTTTGGTTTTTTTTTTCTTTCTCTAAAAGAGTAAGAGTAAAGAGAAAACTTTTTTAAAAATCTCTTTCTGTCTTTTGATTGTGACTATTTTTTTTCCAAATTAATTTATTTACTTTCAGTTTGCAACATTCATTTCCATAAGTTTTCAATTTTCTCTGCCTCCCTCCACTTTCTCCTCTCCAAGATAACATGCAATTCAATATAGACTCTAAATATACCTTCTTATTAAGCATATTTTCACATTAGTCATGTTGTATAGAAGAATTAGAATAGATGGGAGGAACCATGAGAAAGAAAAAACATAACAAAACAAAAAAAGAAAGCAAATAGTATGCTTTAATCTGTATTCAGTCTCCATATTTCTTTGTCTGGCTGTGGATGGCATTTTCCATCATGAGTCTTTTGGCGTTATTTTAGGTCTTTGCATTGATGAGAAGAGTTAAGTCTATCAAAAGTCAGTCATCTCACAATATGGCTGTTACCGTGTAGAATGTTCCAATGCTCTCCTCGTTATGCTCACTTAACTCAGCATCAGTTCATATAAGTCTTTCCAAGTTTTTCTGAAGTCCACCTGCTCATCATTTCTTATAGCACAGTTTCCTCATCTGTAAAAAGAGGGAGTGAACTCTGAGTCTATTAACTTGTAATTTGTTTTATGTGCCTACTATGTGCTGGTGCTCTGGGAGGTTCTGGAGATAGAAAGTCAAATCAACAGTTATTTTGTTACATACCTACCATTACATTCACATACCACAACTTGTTCAGCCATTCCTCAGTTAATGGACATACCCTCAATTTCTAGTTCTTGACCACCATAAAAAGAGCTGTTATAAATATTGTTGTATATGTGGATCCTTTCCCCATTTTTATGATCTCTTTGGGATACAGTCATAGAAGTGGTGTTGCTGAGTCAAGGGTATGCACATTTTTATAGCCCTTTGGGTATAGTCCTAAACTGCTCTCTAAAATGGTTGGATCAGTTCACAAATGATTGTGGCTAAAATTAAAAGACAGAGAAGAGGATATTTCCCCCAACTTAAAGAAGTTTGACATCAACTAACTGGAAATTACTAGGTGTCTTTAAATTGTGGAATATACAGTGAAATTATTGTAGTGAATTAGCATACTTGGAAATTTGTTTTAAGAAAGTTAAAAAAAAAATAACTGAATGTTACAGGCAGATTTATTGTTTTACAGCTAAGAAAGGAAGGAAGCAGATTTATATAGTCCAAGGGATTATTTTTTTCTCTTTCCTTTCTATACATGTGTATCTGTGAGTAAAATACAAGCCAATTTTTTTTCTCTTTTCCTTCTTCTCAAGCAGCAGGGGAGGAGTGGGTTTAGTAACAACATCATACCTTTCCATGGCTCTAGCTCTGGGTAGGGAACTTGAGGCCTGGAGGCCACATGTGGCCTTCTAGATTCTTAAATGTGGCGTTTTGACTGAATTCAAATTTATTTGTAAAATAAAAGGTGCACTTAATAATTTAGAAGGCCACATGTGGCCTCCAGGACACAGATTCCTCACCCCTGCTTAGCTGCTCAGTGACACTTATGGTTCAGGGTACTGGGAACCCCAATATGTCAGGGGAGATAGGGGGTGTAGTGCCAATATGATATTCACAGCACCTACAGCAACCATGAATATGCTGCTGCAATTCCGAATCATGAAATACGACAGACTCTCCACATGGAAGACAGAACCAAATCATTTATTCAGACACCACAAAGTGAAATCCCAGCACCAGAAAACCAAACCCATCATAGTAACAAAGACACAATAACAATGCAGAGGGCAAATCTTCCCTTTCTTAGGCTTCCCACAAACCAGCTCCCTTAAACAAATCACAAACTCTCTCCCTTGTGCTAGCCAGCTGCCTGTTTTCCCTCTCCCTCAGTTCTTACTGCTCTGACCAGATTTCCTCTCAGCTCTGCTCTAGTTCTGCCTCTTCCTGTTCCACCCTTCCTGTTACATGTGACTTAGACATATGTGACTCAGGCTTTCATGTGCCCAGGCAAGTCACATGGGCTTATTAATGGATGGGAAAGATCTGCCCGTTAATAACCAAAATTACATTACCAAGAAAAAACTGCATTACCAATACAAGGGGTCTACCTGGAATGAATTCACACACTCAGACTTTCTGCCAGTCAAATGACAAGGTTCATCATAATGCCAACAGGAGCAGGCAGAGTTCCTAGTGAAACCATGGATTTGATGAGGATGGGACTGACACAAAAGAAGGGAGAAAGGGTAAGTGAAAAGATCTTAATGAGATTAAGCAGTGGCAATCAGCCTCTGGTGGGCCAGATGCAGACAATGAAAGGAGTTAAGTAGTGGAGAGTCACAGGCTGCTAACAGGATTATTGAATATCTAAATGGGCTGGGATGGGCCAAATGCCTCTGGAGAAACACTAGCAGGGAAAGTTCAAGGACTCGGCTGCTTCAAAGGTACGGTCCTTTCTTTTTAGAGGTTCAGGTCCCATCACCCCATGAGCACCAGCAGGACAACATTTGTTAATTCATTTAGGGGAGGCGATAATGTCTCCAGGTGTAGCCTCCCTCTGTTCTTACCTCCCCTTAGTTTATGAACTAGGGTGCCCTATACAGACAATGGAAGCTACATTGGGCAAGCATGGTGCTATGAACCCAGTCATAGAAAGCAAGGTCCAAGGGCAGAAATTCCTTGAGGAGACATATTACATGTCCTGTACCTTTAACTCTTAAAGGGCAGACCACACATGTCTCAATTAGCATTAATTGATCATCTCCCACACATACTAATCTGCCCAAAAGATTGAGTTAGAAATTAAATTGAAAGATTTAAATCTAAATTGGATTGAGAAATTTTACATATATTTAAGAATAGCAAAAACAGCATAACCAAAGAGATTCCCTTAAATGAGTCAGAGAAAATAGAAAATGAAAAGGCAGTTGGGTCATCCAAAAGATTCTCCTCCTTGTCTAATTGGGATGATGTGATTTTAAAAGCGCACTACGTATCTCGTAAGTCCCAAGATGTTTGTGAATCTCAGTACAGGAAATCTCAGGTTTCCTCCAGACTTCAAGATCCTAGACCCAACTTTTGTCCAGGTATTTCCTTCACCCCACTTTCCCCACCCATTCTACAAGCTGAATAACTATTCCTTCTAATGATAAGGTATCCAGTAGTAATTTGTGTTCATCCTTCGTTTTCTAAGAGGGTCATGACATCAGAGAAATGATGACATCCCTAGCATTTGACTGTTTTGAGTGAGGGAGGGCTGTGCAAAGTCACCAGCCTCACGTTCTGCCCCTGAACCATTTAGGTCCAGTGACCTCATATTCATCTGGATGACTGGAGATGGCTCAGGATGCAATGGGAGACCTTGGTCTTTTAGGCTAAGGCTTTTTCAGGTACTCACTTAAAGTGAGGTAATACCCTTTCAGTAAATAGGCCTCTTTCAAAAATAGTCAGGGGGATGACCCCTTTAAGAAAAAAGAATAGATAAATCATGCTGGGAGGGGCAGGAACCCCAGGGTTGTTGTTTAGAAGAGAAACTGTTACCATTGACATTCACTCTAAGCCAGGAAAGTCCAAAAACAGCCATCAAGAGAAGGTTGGGCAATTTAACAAATGCTAATTGACTAACTGTAGCTGAGTGTGCTAAGGAAGTTTGTTTTAACTCAGAAGTATCAGGAGAATAAATTCTCTTCCTGATTTTAAGGCTAAAACTTTAATTGGAAAATGATCATGAATATTAAAAGCTTGTAAATACAGATTTAATTGAGTTCCCAAACTAAATTTTGTAGATTAAGTTCAATTTAAATCTGGGGAACTGTCTGGCTATGATATTCTGTTCTCTAAAATTGTCCACCCAATATCAGACATCAGGGTAATGTGTTTTAAAAAACAAAGTAAGTTTTTTGTCCTTTAAGGCACACTTTGATTAAGGTTTCCTCTATAGTGGCCTTAACTGAAATCAATTCAGAATTTTAGCAATTAATGTTTTGGCATATAGGTTACCACTGTAAAAAACTATAAGAAATAGTGGAAAGAATTGAAAAATAAATTCTGAAAAGTAAAGAATAAGTGAACAGAAAAGAGAAGAAAGTATAATTAATTTGGAAAAATGCTTTGAGTTGACTTTTGTAGACAACGTAAGAGACCTTGACTGTTAATTGGGCAGTCAAACGTTTTATAAGCTGTCTACCAGATTGGAAGAACCTAGAACTCCACTTACGTGCTTCAACAGGAGCATCAATCACTGAAGGCCTCCTAAAAGTTTTTATAATTACTCTGATCTCATTTTAAGTGAAACATGTCTTTCCCAATATATATTTTATTATTTGGCATTAAGGCAAAGTGTTGGAAAAACGCATGGGCCTGAAAATTTGGGTGGTCTTAAGTCAAATTACCTCCGTTTATCAATTTGTTAGCTGTATTAAAATAGTGCCTAACACAAATGGGATAATTCATTGTATTAGAAAAGTGAACTCATTCTTTTGGGTTATAGATTTAATTTGTCAAACGACTGACATAAAAGGTTTTTTTAAAGTCTTTACAAATATAGAAAATAGTAATGACAGTTATCTGTAAAGTTGGTATAGCAAGGACCCCTTATCAATTAAAAGCACAATTCTGAGCTCTCACCAGCGCTACTAATGTTCTGAAGCAATTAAGTTTGAGATTTAATTTTAGTTGAGAACTAGAAATTACAAAATGAAAAGATTCAATCAAGCACCACACTGCTCCAGGAATTTTCTGAAGCTTTAACTTTTTAGTATCCAAGTGAAGTGAGATAACAATCTGGTAACCATGCTCACCCACCTGTTTCAGGATTAGTTATAGGAAGCTTCTTGTTCATAGTGTTTATTCTTGGACCTTTCCATATTACACATCTATGTGAATGTTAACTATTGCCTTCTGGGACCTTAAATGTTTCCTTCAATCATGAAAATCAAAACTCATTTAACTGACTTCCCATGTGAAAACTCTCAAAGATTTCTGCTTGGGAAAAAAGTGCCATGTCCTGCCAGCACAAGAGGAGAGATTTCCAGAAGACCAGACAACTACTTTAGGAAATACTCTCAGAAACCAGAAAGCTATATGTGATATCTGAGTACTAATATTTGATTATATGTAAAAGCCATTTTAACATTTTTTTAAAGTTTTGAGTTAAAAATTCTATCCTTCCCTTACTTCCCTATCCCCTCCCAGAGACAGTAAGCAATCTGATATAGGCTATGCATTTACAATCATGTAAAACATATTTGCAGATTAGTCACTTTAATGGGAGAAAACTCAAACCCTCCAAAAAAATTTAAAAGGAAAGAAAGTGGAAAATAGCATGCTTCAGTCTGTATTCAGACTCCATCAGTTTTTTCCTCTGGAGGAGACTAACATTTTTCATCTTGAGTATTTTGGGATAGTCTGAATCATTGTATTGCTGAGAATAGCTAAGTCATTCAAAGTTGTTCCTCATTCAGTATTGCTGTTACTGTGTACAAAGTACTCCTGGTTCTGTTCACTTCACTCTGCATCAGTTCATATAAGTCTTTCTGGGCTTTTCTGAAATCATCCTGCTTGCCATTTCTTATGGCACAATAATATTCCATTGCAATCATACACCACAACTTTTTCAGCCATCCCTCAGTTGGTGAACATCTCCTCAATTTCCAATTCTTAGCCATGACAAAAAAAAAAACTGCTATAAATATTTTTGTATAAGTAATTTTTTCTCTTTTTTTCATCTCTTTGAAATGCAGATTCTTGTTTTTGTTTACAAAGTAAACACAATCCAGCCTCAACTAAATATTTTCCCCTGGGACATGTTCCCTGGTCCTTGATCCCCTCCATTAAAATTTAGAGCGAAAACCAGCTCATAAAGGAGAAAATAATCCAGATGAAAATGGCTTCCCCTGCCCAGATAGATTCCTGGATGATGCTGAATTTCACAATCAAACCACAATATCATCAGGAAAAACTGAAGACTTTTAATCCACCTCTTCATTAAATGTTCATGAATCAAGCTTGAATTTCACTTGTCAGGATAGTTCCCTGTCAAAAGGTACACACCTGATTTAAGGTATTTCAGAGTCTCCCTTGATGTCTTTGGTTCCCAAGAGAACCACTGGCATCAATTTATTAATTATTGGTTAGCCTAATTAATGCATTGGTTATTAATTACCTGGAAACTCTTGGAGGGGGTGGTATTTGTTACACTATAGTAAATGTAAGATACAGTAATATAAAGTACTTAGCACAGTGCTTGGCACATAGTAAGAACTATATAAATGTCAATTGTCTATTATTATCCAGCTTGCTATCCATCATGGCACACAGATAATGCTAATTACGAATAATATTTATTGCCAGTCCTTATTAAAATAATTTCAAGAATAGCAATAATGTCATTCATGGGTGATAGGGGAAGGGTTAGGGACAAGAGGCTCATTTTTGAGATATAGCCTATCCCTAAGGACTGTCAATCTTACCTCTATGACAGACTACAAGGCATATTAGATAGAGTATTGAACTTTGAATCAAATTTAATACCAACACCTGAGTTCATAATCCCCTATTCGTCATATGTTACACATGTGACCCTGGTTTAGGGACTTAAATCATCTGTAAAATGAGTGGTTTGTACTCAATGGCCTATAAGGTCCAATTCTAAATTTCTAATTCTGTGGCCTTTTTTGGTCAGGGACATTCTAAATTCCAAGGTGGTAGAAGACACAGTTTCCACTCTACCAATGTACAATAGGAATAATAAGTAATTGAAACTTGGTATTTGTTGTATACTTGCCCAATGATGAATCAGGCAGATTTTGCATCTCTAAGTTGAATAATGACATCCCTGACAGCCTGAATATAGCAAACATATTCCATATGTACCAAGATCAGTGCTACATCAACCGTAGTTTTTTTTTAAAAGAGTTGTTGTTTTTTTTTTAATTTTGTAACTCCTTTTTTCTTAAAGCCATTCTGACACTGACAATCTGTAAGTGATCTCTGATTTAGGGCCTTCTTTTCTCCTTTCTTCTACTCACCCCTTGGAGCTGTCTTCTGATACAGTTTAAGTTGTTGTGTTCAAAGCACCCACCAAAGTCCATCTTGTAACAGTAAATTCAAAAACAGAAATTTGTGGTAAAATGAAGAGGTGATGTATTTTTTTTTAAATCAAGTAATACTCATTGAATTTCAAGACTGTATCTTGGTTATGTTTCCCATAGCACCCAGTAAAATTCTAGGGACAATGAGGCTTCAAAAATGACTAATGATAGCTTAGAGTAAATAAAATTAATATAAGATTAGTATGTGTAAGACATGTAGAGCTCTTCAGAAGATCTAAACACAAAGACAGAGCTAGAGAAGATTTATATACATAAGTTCATATTTTTAAGGATGTAGAGACCTAAGGGTCCTTAGCACTGATGGAATTCAACCCACTCCTAATAACAATAAAGAAAATAAGGCCTGGAGAGATGAAGTGATTGACCAAGACCTAACAATGTCAGAGCTAGAATCTGAACCAGAGTTCTTGTTTTCATAATCCAGTGTTATTTCCACTGTTCCATTGTCATATATTTTTGTTTACTTCCCCTTTTCCATTATCCAATCCTTGTGACTAATAAGAAAAGTCATTAAAAATTATATAACACAACAACTGAATCTTAATGTTATGTTCATTCTTCCCCTCCTTTTCAAAGAAAGAAGCAAGATATGCTGTTTTACCTTTTCTTTATGACCAATTTTTGCCATCATAATTATACAATTTGTAATTTTTTGGTTTTTCTTTCCTTTTCCACGTGGTTTTAGAGTTTTATTAAATGTTATTTTCCTTGTTCTGCTTAAATCAATCTTCATTCCTTTATATAAATCTCCTCATGCATTTCTAAATTTTTCATATCCATTTCCTAGTGTTTTGTCGATTGGGCTAAAATTATTTTCGCCATTCCCTAACTGATGAACATATGGATTTTTTCCCCTAATTAATTGTTACCACAAAAATGCTGTTATTAATGTTTTCATATTTTTAGGAAATTCCTTTTGTCTTTGACCTCTTGTAGCCACAATGCGACATTGACAGTGGTTAAGGTGTTTATGAATATGCCAGAACAGTTCTGAATTGCAAAATATAGAAGACCCTCCCCATGGAAGACAGAACCAAAACTTTTATTCAAACACCAGAAAGCTGAATCCCAACACCAGAAAACCGAATCCATCAAAGCAATAAATAAATCTATACACAGTAACAATGCACGGGACAGTACCATCCCTAAGCCTTCCATCTATTAGACTTCCCACAAACCAGCTCCCTTAAACAAATCACAAACAAGCTCTCCCACTTGCTCTAGTTGCTGCCTGCTCTCTCTTTCCCAGCTCTGACTCACTTCCAGCTCCACCTGTTCACCAAGTTCCCTCCCACCACAGGCTCCGTGTGACTCAGATTTCCATGTGACTCAGGCAGGTTACATGGACCTACTAGTGGAAAGGAAAGATCTTTTCATTTAAATTACCATTATACCACCTTGGGCTACATTGAAATGGAAACCCTGGGACAAAGGACAGGAACATTTTAGTCATTTCCTTGGCTTAACCCCAAATTGCTTTTCAGGATGGTTAGACCAATCTGCTGTTCCATCAATGGAATAATAATTTCTTTGTCTTCCCCAAAGACTTTGACAGTGACCATTTTTATCTTTTATTAACTAACAATTTTCTGAGTATGAGGTGAATTCTTAGTGTCATTGATTTGCATTTTTAATTTGTGATTAAGAACAATAATTAATATGACTGTTATTTTGCAATCCCACTTTTAGGAACTCTTTGTTAATATGCTTTGACCCCCATAGTGTCTGGAATTCTTTCCTCTTTCCCCCCTAATTTCTTCCCCTGGCTTGTCCTGTTTCCTTCATGTTTAAGCTGAAAAGTCTGCCTGCAAAAGCCTTTCTTGCAGTCACTTCATTTAATGCTAGCTCATTATCTCCAGTTTATTCTGTATCATGTCTTATTTGTACACAGTCCTTTGTATATTTTTTCCTCCATTAGACTGCAAGCTCCCTGAGGGAAAAGAAGGACTGTCTTTGCCTTTTTAAAGAAATTTCTAGTGCTTAGAATAGTGCCTGGCAGTTATAAATTATTTTATACATGCTTGTTGATCTTTTTCTTGATCTTTTATCTATTGGAGAATAGTTTTAGTCTTACATATTTATATTAGTCTGTATATCTTGGTTATAATATCCTTATCAGAGATGTTAAATGCAGACATTCCATTCCCAATCAACAGCTTCCCCTCTTCATCTAAATTCGCTGATTTTATTCATACAAAAACTTCAGGATTTCTTAAAATTGAAGTTACCTGTTTTGTCTTTTGTGATCATCTATAAGAATTGTTTGGTTAGCAACTTACCCTTATCCACAGCTGGGAAAGATGCCAGGTCTTGGAATCTTCCATTTTTAAATTATATATCCTTTCATACTGATGTCATATTCATTTTGAGATTATTGTGGAATATAGTATAAAATTATGGTCTAAACCTATTTTCCACTAAATTAATTACTTTACTGCTCTCTCAAAGCTTGTCAAATATTTCCCCTTTTCAGACCTGGAACATGTTTTCTGTTCTGTTCAATGTTTTAGAATTCAACAATTGTAGTTTATTAATCACATCCACTATTTCTTTTATTATTCTAGGTCATAGCTCTCCCTGCATTTATAACTTTTACTAGAAGAAGCTAGGTTGCTCTTTTGATATCTTCTTAAATTTCAAGTATCTACTAACCATTTTTGAACTCTTGTTAATAGGCCTAGTATTGTTGCAAGATAAGACTTTCATTGACTGAATTTCTCTCTATAGTGACTTAGCATTAATCAGCATGTTATTGAGCACATATTACATACCAGACACAGTACTGGGCCTGAGAGATGCAAGTCAAGAATAAAATAGTTCCTGATCTTGAAGAACTTACAGTCTTTCATGATCTTACTTGGCATTATCAACCCATCCATTCCCTTGCAGTGATCCTATCCCTTATTTTTACCTATCTCCCAGGGATGTTGTAAAAATCAAATGAGATACTATTTATGAAAATATGCATAGTCCCTCAAATACAGTATATATTGTATAAATACTTACTCCCGAACCACTTCCCCATCATCATCATCTTCTCCTCCTTCCCTTTCTCCTCCTCTTCTTACATGGCTTAAAAACCATATCCCTTGTTCATTCTGAGTTGTAGGGCTCATGCTTCCAACACTTCTAATAGCACTATGCCATAGAGATCACTGTTGACCATAGAAAGAACAGTTTCAGTTGATTGACAGAGGTGAGTAATGAAGACAGAAGCCAGACTTCAAGGGATTGAAACAAGTGGCAGTTGACAAAGTAGAGGCAAAGAGTATAGAGAACTTTTATCTAGGCCTTTGGTTATATAAGGTAAGAAAATACAAAATGGCATCTTGTTAGTTTTCTAACGTCAAGTGAAGTTGTTTTTGTTTGGTTTTTAGGATGGGAGCAAATCTAGTCACATTGGTAAGGCATCAGGGATCAACAAAATTGAAAATTATGGGAAGAAAATAGATGATCAAAGAGGAAAATTCCCAGCAGGGACAGAAGATGGTGGAATCCAAGTTATATATACAGGCTGATCTTGGCAAGGAGAAGAGCCAACCCTTTATTAGAGACTGGAACAAATAAACAGACCATGGAGGGGTAGTTTTGGGGGAATTTGAAGGGTAGCATGAAGGAAAAGAGTGAATATTGTCCACTGTATCATCTAGCTCCTTATAGATTTAGAGTTGAAAGGGACATTAGAAGTCAAATACTTCATTCCCCTCATTTTACAGATAAATAAACCGACCCAAAGGGTAAAATTACTTTCCTAAAGTCATTAAGGTGGTATGTGCCAGGAGTTTAGATTCAAACCCAGGTCCTCTGACTCCAGATTCAGCACTCTTTCCAACAGCCCCAGAAGGTTTGAAACAGTGTGGGGAATATTTATAGCATAAGTGAGAAAAGAACAAAAGCATTTGTGTACAGCAATTAGGGCACAGCTAAGATAAAATAAGATAATGACCTGGACTCCTAAAAGGAAAAGACCATGTCTTTGAAAGCAACCCAATTCTGGAATTTTCCCATATATTTCAGTAGCCCAGATCACTGATGCTTCTGTCCAAGGCACTGGCCCACCTCAGCCCACCTAAATCACTTAAATAGTTTATTTAACAGTCCTTTCACTGTGGCTCTTGGCCCACTTCAGATCATTTGCATATACCAATCACTCCTTAATCCCATCTAGATCACCTAATTAGCCTACTTAATATTCTTTCACTTTTTTCCTTTCTTTCCTTCTTTTTTCTTCCTTCCTTCCTTTCTTCCTCCCTCCCTCCCTCCCTCCCTTCCTCCCTTTCTCCTTCTTCTCTCTCTCTCTCTCTCTCTCTCTCTCTGAAGCTCATAGATTGGACTACAATAAGTCCCTGTCCAAGCTCCACTAAATGACTATATTTTGGGCCCCGCTGGTTTAGAGTGAATGTCAATGGTAACTGTTTCTCTTTAGAACAGCAACCCCAAGGGTCTTTCCCCTTTTAATCTGATTTTTTTTTCTCTTTTTCTACTTAAAGGGACCATTCCTTGACTCACTCCTTAAAGAGGTCTATTCACCGAATGGGCATTACCTCACTCTAAGTGAGTACCTAAAAAGGCCTTAACCTAAAAGGGCTAAGGTCTCCCATTGCATCCTGAGCCATCTCCAGTCATCCTAATGAATATCAGGTCCTGGGACCCAGATGGCTCTGGAGGAGAAAGTGGGACTGGTGACCCTGCACAGCCTCCCTCACTCAAATCAAAGTCAACTGTAAATCATGTCATCGTTTCCCTGATGTCAGGTTCCTCTTCAAAAATGAAGGACAAACACAATTCCTTTCACTATTGCATCTGACTTACTATTTACCACTCCCTAATCCCATTCAAATCCTTTCATTGTCCTTCTTGTACGTAAGCATCAGTCTTACCCCCCATAAAGTAGCAGATTTCTTAAGAATCTCACATCTATTGGTGTTACAGAAAATTTTATTTGACTGGAAGAGGGTTTCCACGCATGAATTCATTCCAGGCAGAAGCTACCCTGTACCCTGACATTTCAGGATTCCCAGCAATCCCAAACTGCACCCATAACATTGATCTGTGCAGAGCTAAATTAGCAGGGTTATATGATTTCAATAAGCAATATTCAGCAGACAACTTCTTTCTGCTTTTCAGAATCAGCTTCGGAATACTGGATTCTCTCAATACCACTTTCATCTTTTGAAGATAAGTCAAACATTTATTAGTTGTTTTATTTTAAAAGATGTAGGACTCCTTTCTGGATCCAGTGCCCCAACTTGACCTTGAACTTATAGGCAGAGTCTGCAAAGGGCAAGTGACAAACACTATGATCAGATATATGGGGATAGTCCTAAGCATGTGGGTTTCTAGTATTTTTGCTTATGGGCCCCTATCTATGTTTCGCATTGATTATCAGTCATTAGCACTAATTATGTTTTAGCAAAGGGATTCACTGAAAAGATATAGCAAGAGTAATTAGTACAAAACATTCCCCCTGAACTAGGTATAGACTACCTCCTTGCACAAAGGAGATCTGTGTCGATAGAGTAGGCACCAACTTAAAGTACAATAGTAGTGAATTATATATGTGGCCAAAAGTCAAACTCACAACACCCACTTCTCAGAAAGTCTGTTTTCTCCTGTGTGAGCTTTTTATAAAATTCCTCTTAGGTATAGCTTTCTACTGTGCTCCTATGATTGGTGACATTCTAGGGAGCACAAATGACAACTCTCTGCCACATGGGATCTCATTCCCTAAAACTATAATTGTCCCAAGGTGACTGTCTTTCCATGTCTGTCTCCATGTTCTTCCTCTGTTTTCAGCCATTAGCACTACCTCTGATCACCTGGCCGAAGGAGAGTTTCTCTTCCTCTCCTCTTACCCCCACCAAAGCACTTCTTCTCAGGAACTTGACTGGAGGTCTACTGATAAAATGTGTGATTCCATGTAAGGGTGGGGTATCTATTCTACCCCCTAATCAATTACCAAAGACCTAGGAATCTTCAGGGCAAATAGATGGCATAGTGGATAGAGTGCTGGCAATGGATTCAGGAGGACCTGAGTTCAAATCTTACTATATGCCATCTCCAGCTGTCCTGATCTATATCTAGCCACTGGACCCAGATGGCTCTGGAAGAGAAAGTGAAGCTGGTGACTTTGCACAGCATTTCCTCACTGTAATCCAATTCATTTGCACCCACTTCTCAGAAAGTCTGTTTTCTCCTGTGTGAGCTTCTTACAAAATTCCTCTTAGGTATAGCTTTCTACTGTGCTCCTGTGATTGATGACATTCTGGGGAGGACAAATGGCAACTGTCTGCCACATGGGATCTCATTCCCTAAAACTATAATTGTCCCAAGGTGACGGTCTTTTTTTTAGCCAGATACAACTCTGAGGGTCTCCCCTTCCTAATTTGATCTGATTTTTTTTTTTTAATTAAAGGGACCATCCCTTGACTCACTTCTTAAACAGTCCTAATCACTGAATGGGCATTGCCTCAGTCAAAGTGACAACTCAGAGAGAACTTAGTTTAAAAAAATCAAGGTCTCCCACTGCATCCTGGGTCATTTCCATTTGTCCTGATCTATATCTGACCCCTGGACCCAGATGACTCTGGAGGAAAATGTGAGGCTAGTGACTTTGCCCAGCTCTCCCTCATTGTAATCCAATTCACTTACAAGTCGTGGTATCATCTTCCTGATGTCATGTCATCTTTAAGAATGAAGGACAAATAACACACAATCCTGAGCAAGTTAACTGTGTTTGCCTCAATTTCTGCATCAGTAAAATGAGTTGGAGAAGAAAATGGCAAACTATTCCAGTATTCTTCTCATGAAAACCTCAAATGGGGTCAAGAAGAGTAGGACATGACTAACCAACAACAAAGATATCTTTAGTGAATTATTCAAAAGTAAACTAAGTTCTTAATCAATTTGAAATGATCCTAAGGGCTTCGAGTCATTAGATGAAAGCAGATGAAGCCACACAACTATTTTATGACTGACTGTAAAAGAATTAGCCACACCCCTGGGTCTAAATAGCAAAACAGCAAGCTGGTTTCAACAGAAGATCTAGAGTTCTCAGTCATCAAGCAATGGTGTCCCTGGAACAGTAGTATTGGCATTGCAACCTGAGAGACAAAGAACAATTACACACATGAACAAAGAGAGCTTCATGGCATGGAACCCTCCTACAACAGAGAGAAAGGGCCCCAGAAAGGTGACAATCCTGAGAGCTCAAAAGAGAGCTTTAAGAGACACTTCATGAGTGTTTCAGGAAGGTCAAAAAGGACTCCTAGCATTGGAATTTGCAACATATCCCTTTGCCATGTGCATTCTCTGAACAAGTGCCCCACTATCTTTAAGGGTGAACCCAGCCTCACCAAGGATGGACTTCTGGTTTGAGAAGGGAGAAATTTGTCCTTATGCAATTTCTGCCTATCATTCCTGCTTTTGCCCTTTGAAGCCAAACAGAACAAAGTGAATCTTTCTTCCACATGAGAGTCCTTCACATACTTCCCCTGGAAAGTTGCTTCTCAAAGCTAAACATAGCCCTTTTCTTCAACCAATATGAGATAGATGCCAGGCCCTTTAACCATCCCTGTTGCCACCTGCTGAACATTTCCTAGTTTATATTTCCTAAGGTATGGTGCCCAGAGCTAACCACAATACTCTAGATGAAAGCAGATGAGGTTCGAATATACTGAGACATTCAAGTGGTGGAAGCTATCCCCCTCTTAAATTCAGTCAAAGATTTAATTAAGGATTTTTTGCTTGTCTTCTTTTTGTTTGTTTTTGCTCTGGCAGGACCCTGCTTACTTATTTATCTTGTAGCCTACTAACATCACAAGATCTTTTGCAAAGTAACTGCTATCTAATCATAGCTCTCTTGCCTTACAGTTATGAAACTAATTTTTCATCGTCAAGGGCAAGATTTCATATTTATTCCTATTGGTTACATTTTATTAGATTCATTCCAATGCTCTAACCCAGGCCTGCATAACCTGTGACCCTCAGGCCACTTAGAGCCCGAGGGCTGCTTGCAGCAAGCCAAAGGACTTTCTCCCCACACAAATGATGTTTCCCTCTCCATTTTTCACACTCCCCCCTGCAATCCTTTGGTGTGTGGCAGGCTGTGCTGGTCTGCTAACCTTTCATGATCCTCTTGATTCTCGAGTCTGTCCTCCAATATGTTAACAATCCATTCCAACTTTGTGGTGTATGCAAATTTAATGACTATATCATCTATGTCTCTTCCATGCCGTTAATAAAAATATTATAGAACAAGGCCAAGTACACATCAATGTCAACACTGATATGATTCAATCATATCATACGTCATATATCCTGTCATACATCAGCTAGGTAATTGAGCAGAGGTCTCACATTTATAATACAAATAGTTAATGATTATGTGTGATCTAAAAACCTTTAGAATTCTTAGCACATATTGCCTCCTTTTCCACCAACCTGGTACCATTAGAAACAGACCTTGCAGGACTAAGGGTAATATTGTTTTTCTTTGTTTCATGGCTTTTCATGGTCAGACAAGACATCATAAAATTGTCAGTCTACTATTGATAAGTCTCACAACTGAGAGTTACATGATAAATGCATTAGAGCATTAAAAAATAGAGTTGTGTGTGAAGTCCAAGGGAGACTTTTCTAGAAGACTTCCCAAAAGAGGCATCATTTGAGTGGAATTTTAAGGATATGTAGAATTTCTGAAGAAAGATATAAGCTCAATAAACTCAATTTGCCCAGAGACCTATACCAGTGTTGTAATCTATGAACTCCTGTGTCAGGGCCAAGATGTCACAGGGAAAAAAAGAAAAGAGTTCTCCAGATTAGTGAGATCTGGAGAAACAAAAATGGAATGATTTAATTCCACTTAATGCTCCTCCCAATTAAATGTAAGTTCTCAGGAAATGGAATACCTCTGATTTGCCCCATGGCAAACAATTTTTGCATAATTCTTCGACGAAATTGCTACCAAAATGCTTGTTACATCATTACATAGATTCTGCATGTAACAAGTGGGAAAAAGAGATAACTGATATCTTTTAAATAACAAAAACAGTAAGCAAGATGTTTATATAACAAGTTCATAGCCATAATCCCTAAAGTTATTACGCAAAATATAATTTTGTAAGCATGTCTAGGGAGAGGTACTAAGTTTTTCTTTTCCTTTAATTTTAATATAGGTGAAATCAATGTCAATCTTCCCTGAATTTTTATGCCTTATCTATTAGGATGGTCATATGTGTTATTATGTGTCACCTAGATGCCTGTCATATTATTGGTGATTTATGGGATACATCTACACCGCTAAAGTATCCCTGACTTTACTTTGTTGACATTATACTCTACATTTTTGTGGTCATGCTTGTACAGATAAATAGGTCTGTGTCATATAGGCAATTCACTTCTGTTTCAGTCCCTTTCTTCAATCATTCACTATAAATCATTTGAAAAGTTACTCCATTATCAATGTGTCTTTCTGGTTTGTGAAGAATTTGCTTTTTCTTGAGAGGTTGTTGAACAAATAGTACCACATTTTGTCCAAGTTGTTATCTTACTAGATTAAAAGGTAAGTACCTAAATATTAGAGTTTGTTAATATGACCTGGGTTACCTCTGAAGGCCAATGTATTTCACATCTGTGTAGCAGGATCAGCGTCAAATAGGGCTCTGTCATGTAGACTAGACTAGATATTGCCTAAAGGAAGAGAAGCTATCCTCAAGAATCCACTTGCCCTGGAGACTTGATCCACTGATGTGGTTTTCGCTTCATCTCGGGCAAATTCTTAAATTTTGCATCAGTGGAAAGCTTTAGTAGCCTGATAAAGTTTATGAATCTTTTCTTAGAATATTTATTTTAAAATGTAAAATAACATACATAGAATTGAAAAGGAAAAACATATTTGAAATTATCAAAATTGTATTTTTAAGTTCACACACCACAGTTTAAGAACTAATCTAGGACATACAAAAGACCAATCCACAAGGAATTGGTGGTATACTAGATAGAGGACTGGTCCTGGAGTCAGGAAGACTCATATTCTTGAGTTTAAATCCAACCTCAGACACTTACTGTGTGACCCTGGGCAAGTCTCTTAACCCTGTTTGCCTCAGTTTCTTCGGTTGTAAAAAGAGCCAGAGAAGGAAATGTCATATCATGCCAAGTAGCTTTGCTAAGAAAATCCCAAATGAGGTCATGAAGAATCAAACATGACTGAAAAATCAACACTTGATGGATGATTCATTGTCAATTGAAGTCAACTGATGTCTCTTAGAAGAACTGATGTTCTTCTAAGAGGAGGTGTCCTTCTGGTCAAACTTACTCTTCTGATCAGATACCTTTCATTACTGAAAAAGGGAGGGGCAGTCTACCTGAAACATTGTAATATCCTTACTGAACATCCTTACTGTGCTGTTGTTAAGAAAGCATTTTTGATAATTGTTACATGGTAGCTAGATATTGCCTTCCATTCCAGTCTCCAGCTAGAACCACTGGCCTGAGTTAGCCATAGTCTAGGATACCGTCACTGGAGTTTTTCAAGCAGTGGAGTGTTCATTTAGACACTTTCTAGAGAATGTACAAGTATAATTCCTGTTTCAAGTAATAGTTGGACCTTAAAGATCTCTTCCAAATCTAAAATTATATCTTTTAGGTTCTTCTTATAGCACAAGAAATGTAGCCTTGCTACTTATTATCTTTCTCAGTCCCTCACCTTCACCCAAATCTATAGTACAGAGAAAAATACACTACATTGTTCTAGGTCTAGATATAATACATTTTTCTAGATTAGTGCTAACCAAAGGAGAATATTATTTTTGAAAATCTCCTGAAGAGGAAACTTCAGGAATGAGGAGAATACCTCCTCTTCAACCTTAGTCTCTGCCTTCTCTCGCCTTGACTGGAGGACTTCAGAAACTTTGAAAGGTTCAGAGGATTTTTATCTTCTTTTGGTGCCCCAAGGACAGCAGTGGCCTGACTCAGTGTTCCACTAGGAGCCAAGAACTGCTTGGATGTGAATATGGGAAGGCAGATTGATAGCGCCACAAAGAAGCTATACCCTGCCTATGGGGAGCTTCTTGAGAGCCCCACTAACCTCCCTTAATGCCTGAAGCTTTCTCCTACTGAAGGAGCCAGTCACTGTGCCAACTCCCTTCTCCCATTAGCAAATTCCTCCTTAGGCCTCCATTTTTGATTGAGGCCCAAGCTGGATAACCTGATTGTGTTTCTGACTTTCTGAACTTCAATATCATGACCTTAAGCAGGTACCTTCATGCTTGTACTCCCATTTTTGTATGTTTTCCTCCTATTAAAATATAAACTACCTGAGGGCAGAAACTGCCTTTTTTTCTTATATTTGTGTTCCCAGTGTTTAGCACAGTGACTGGCACATAGCAAGCTTAATAAATACTTGCTACCTATCTTACCAGGCAGTTTCTCCAAAAAACAATTTATCTCTGTGAAGCTCAGTTTCTTCATTTCTAGAATAGTGTGAATAATGCATGGACTCTGAAGCATGTAGTGTGTTAGTGGATAGAGAGCCAGCCTTAGAGCACAGGAAGCCTGGGTTTTCCCACCTTTGACATGAATCAATTGGGTGACCCCAGGTAAGTGACTCTCTAGGAAGTTCTCTTAGATCAGTGGTATCAAAGTCAAATGAGGCCACTAAACCGTAAATAAATATTTCTTCAGGCCACAAATTGTCTTAGGAAACTACGTATATTCAAATATTTCTTTTGCACTAATACTTTAAAATCAGATAGGAACTACATTTTAATCTGACTTGAAGTGTTGTGGGCTCCATGCAGCCAACCTGAGTTTGACAAATCTGTCTTAGACTTTAAGTTGCAGATTAGATGGCAACCCACACTGGTAGAGGGAATTTCCTCTCCAGGAGTTCCCTCTACCAGTTAAATCACTACCCTGTTAAAGCAAGCAAACAAGAAAATGCTTGTTCCACTTAACCTCACAGGTTTGGAGCACCATCAAATGAGATAATTTATATGAAACACTTAGGAGTACAAAGCACTATATAAATATAAGCCATTTTTTCTCCCAGTTGCTACAAGAGTGCTTTGAGCATTGTAAAGCTTAATAAATGTTGAACCAATGTCATAGATCACTTGTGTCAGGGAGCTGAAAGCTATAAGCTACAAAGAGAATACGCAGCCAGAGACTCCAAATATAGTTTGCACAGTAACACACATGTGTGGGGGGGGGCGGGGGTAAGAGGGAAATGCTTAGCCTTCTGAGGCATGAGATAAAGAGCCTTGTGACTGTGCCTGAAAAGTATAATAAGAGCAATTTAATGGATGAAAAACCACATAACATAATGATACCACGTTTGGCATAAGAGAATCCCCAAGGATATTTATGACTGGAAAAGGAGGTGGGCCAGTTATGGAGTAAGAGGGAAAAGTAACGATTGACAGGTCAACTGCTATACTGTTATTGACAAACTAAGGTAAGAATCTCTCTGAGCCTGTTTTCCTTACCTATAAATGTGGCTACAGACATCTGTACTATGTATTTCATGAGGTTGTTGGTACAAAGCATTTACTAAGTCTTCATGCTTTATAGAGATAAATAGATATAATATTTGTTTATATAGAAATATAGATGTAAAATTTGCATATATACAAATATATACATATAAATACAAATATATAAATATATTTACAAATTTTATGTATATATACATATACATATCTGTTTATGTATATATATACATATACATATCTGTATATGTATATATGTGTGTATGTATGTATGTATGTATATGTACATATTAGAGTTGGAATGGACCATAGGGGTCATCTAGTTTCATGTCCAGTCTTTCGAGAAGAAGAAAATGAAGGTCCTTACATATGACGATGAAGCATACATTTTTGCATGTTCATGAATACCATTATTTCTCTTTCCTGGGTCATACTCTGGGAACTATTTAGAGATGTTGAAGGCTATTTTTACTCTTTTAGGCCGTTAAGGAGCTATTAGGGAAATTGCTAAAAAGTAGTCTTTGCTCCACTGCTAAAACTCTGGGCGTACAAGGTCTGGGTTCAGTATTGGGGGTTCTCAGTAATTGCTAGCATTGACATAGTGGGTCAATAGCTGCAAAGTGGTCATTCTGTCTTTATAGGAACCTTCAGTTTTACAAATGAAGAAATGGAAGCTGAAAGAGATTAAACCAATTAGTAAATATACATTTATGGAGCATTTACAATATTCTAGGAATTATGTTAAGCACTGGGGATATGTACAAATCAAGTCATCCCTCTCCTTGAGTAGAGAACTCAAGTTCTAATGGAGTGAACAACATGGAAACAACTAAGTATATATATGTACAAACTCAAGGATATTGTTCAGGTGGGTGACCTGACTGTGAATCAATCATCAATTATCAACCTATCATCTCTACTGTGGTATCAGCGGGGCAACAAATAACCAGGAAAAAAGCAAGAATTCATTTTATCAAAAAATCCAGCATTCACAGCCCTCATTACAAAGATATTATCAACATTAGGAAAAAAACTGGCCTCATAAGGAAAATAACAAAGACTCAGGACAATGCTTGAGTGAAATAACTTTATAAAAAGAAATGTGTTCCTTTCATGTCCTGTCCCCCACAATGAGGTAATGAGATTTAAAAAACAAAAAAACAAAAACTGGATAAAACCTTCATTTGCCACATGATATGGTTTCTTTTACCTTGGTGCTATTTTTCTGAACAAAAAGGGGGTCAGGACCCTCAACACCATGTTCCTTCTCCCAACCATAGGTTATAGTAGTAGAGAAAGGAGTAAGGAAGAAAGGAAGGAAGGAAGGAAGGAAGGAAAGAAGGAAGGAAGGAAAAGGAAAGAAGAAGAAGGAAGAATTGAAAGAATGAAAACTATAAACACCATATATCTTATCTAGAGATGACCAGTAAAGTGTTTTAGACTCTGAAAAAAATAGCATTACACACATCAAAAATTTTATGTTATGATTATGAGATGAATGTCCTTTTAAAGGCCATGAAAGAAGTTGGGGTGAGGAGGAGGCTCAGATATAGATACGTATATTAAAATATGTTTCATTATATAATGTGCTTCATTATAAAGCAGTTGGAAGCAAACACAATACTCCATCATGATAGACAACTCAGAAGGCAACATATGGCTATGACCTTTAGGGCCTTACTTCAGAAAGATTTCCTAATAATCCTGCGATAAATACACTGTCTTAAAATCCTTTTGCTTCCATTAGTTTACCAGTATGTATAACCCTTTGGTGAGACTTTGTGAAAAGTTTCTAATTCTTTTTATTCCGTATGTTTTCAATTGTAACTTTCCTCATTATGGGATGGTTTCTGGAGGAGAGCAGAACCTAGCTGCCATGTCTAGACAAGTGTCTTTCACCTTGTAAGTGCTTAATAAATGCTGAGGCAGCTATCATGCAGTGGATAGAACACCAGTGCAGGAGTCAGGAGGACCTGAATTCAAATCTCACCTCAGACATTTGACATTCACTAGCTGTGTGACCTTGGGCAAGTCACTTAACCCCAATTGCCTCATCCTGGGTCATCTCCAGTCATCCTGATGCATATCTGGTCACTGGATTCACATGGCTCTGGAGGAGAAGTGAGGCTGGTGACCTGCATAGCCCTCCCTCGTTCAAAAAACAAAGTCAAGTGCAAGTCATGCCATCATTTCTCTGATGACATGGTCTTCTTCAGCAATGAAGGATGAACACACACACTTAATAAATACTAATTGAAAAGGATGTTAATGGCATAATTATTATATTGTGAAAATACAGTAGAATATATATATTATACATATGTGTGAATGAGTATATATATATATATATATATATATATATATATATGTATATATGTGTCTGTGCATGCGTGTGTGTGAGAGAGAGTGAAATGGGAGTAAATTTTACCAAAGCTGAAGATTCTTAATACTTGCATTATCGCTCCATCAGTGTGCTTCCCTCCTAGCCAGATGCCATGTAATGGCAAGAAGAAAATAGCTACAGCTCGTTCCTTTCTGAAATTCACCTCCTCCCCTGATCCCAACTATATTTACTCACTCTTTGAGTCATATGAATTGGAAAATTTCTGTTTTTAAAGAGGCAAATAAGAATTAGGGTCTACTTTGTAAAATAAACAAAAGCAAATGTTTTCATATTTTGTAAAAAAACAATCTTATAAGTTAGAAAGATAATTGCTTTCCACGTAAAAGTTAAAAATCAGTGTGTACTATATATTTTGAAAATGTCTATCTTTTCATTATGTAATGAGGTGGAGGAAGGGAGGACAGACAGAATGAGAGAAGTGTAGGAGCAAAAAGAGGGTCAGACAAATGCTAGCTATATGAACATGGGACATTCTTTTACCTCTGAGAGCCTCTGGGTAACTAAGAATATCAATCACAATCACCAGTTGCAAACTTTCATTGATAGAGATAGTTTCCTCTCTCTGTCTCTCTATTTCTGTCTCTATGGGAGGCTGATGACTTTGTGCAGGCCAGCCTCACTTAAATCCAATTTACATACAAGTCAAGACATCACTCTTGTGAAGTCACAGATGCTCTTTGAGAATGAAGGATCAACAATAGCTAATTTTCTCTCTCTCTCTCTCTCTCTCTCTCTCTCTCTCTCTCTCTCTCTCTCTCTATCACCATGAAAGTGAAATTTCAGTGTGTCTGACTGTGGCTGATCAGGCCAATACGAACTCAGAATGCTCTACCACAGCTTGGCACAGATAGTGTGAATATTTGGAGTGGATATCCCAAATTTGTTCATCCTGCATTTACTTTGTGCTGTCTCAATTCTGCTTTGCTCATAGAGCACAACATCCTTTCTGATGTGGGCACACCATGCTGAGCGGTCCTGTGCCAGTGTCTCCTATGTTGTGCAGTCAAATCCAAAGTTCTTGAGAGAGACCTTGAGAGTGTCCTAGTATTGTTTCTTCTGGACACCATGTGATCTCCTGCCCCATGTGAGTTCTCCATAAAATAGTCTTTTTTTGGCAAGTGTACATTTTGCACTCAACAACATGGCCATGCCATCAGAGTTGCACTCTCTGAAGCATAGTTTGAATGCTTGCCAGTTCAACTCTAGCAAGGACTTCAGTGTCTGGTACTTTATCCTGCCAGGTGATCCTCAGAATCTTCCTAAGACAGTTGAAATGGAAGCCATTCAGTTTCCTGGCATGGTGCTGGTGGACTGTCCAGGTTTCACAAGCATATAACAATAAGATCAGCACAACAGCTCTGTAGACCTTCATATACTCAGTCTAATACCTCTCTCCCAAACCTTTCTTCAGAGCTTCCCAAATACTGAGCTAGCTCTGACAATGAGTGCATCAACCTCACTGTCAATGTGTACATCCCTGGAAAGTACACTACCAAGGTAATTGAACTTATTCACAGCATTTAAAACTCCTTCATTTGTTGTAACTGATGGTTCTACATATGGATGATCTGGTGGTGGCTGATGGAGCACCTGTATTTTCTTGATGTTAATTATTAGGCTAAAATAACACAGACAGCAGAGAACTGATCCACACTTTGTTGCATCTCAGCTTCAGAGGCTTCATTGAGTGCACAATGATCTACAAACAGAAAATCATGCACCAACACTTCCTCCATTTTGGTCTTGGCTTGTACCCTTTTCAAATTGAAGAACTTACCATCAGTATGGTAGTTGACCTTGATGCCATGTTCATCCTCATTGAAAGCATTTGCCAACATTACTGAAAACATCATGCTAAAAAACACGGGAGCAAGCACACCGCCCTGTTTTACTGCACTGGTGACTGGGAAGGCACGAGAGCATTGTCCATTATCCAGAACCCAGGCAAACATGCCATCGTGAAATAGACATATCTGACCAAGACTTTTGACACTGTTAGTCATAAGGGCTTATGGAAAATTATGTCAAAATTTGGTTGCCCGGAAAAGTTCATCAATACTGTACGTCAATTTTCTGTAATTTTATACTGATTGTGAGTCTATATAATATATTCACATGCATACACACACGAATACAGTCATTACTTATTAAAAGGAGAACTTGAATTTGGGTATTCTCTCCTGTGAAGCACACATTCTAGTCACTGTATCATACAACTCCCCTGTCTTTCTATATAGATGAACATTTTCAATGTACAAAGTACATAAAACCTTTGCATGCAAGAAAAGATCATTTTCTGAGATGATCAGATCTTTTCAGAGAGGGTATTTTTTTTAATGAAAAGCTATTTTTGAAGAGCTACATTTATATCTGGATTTCCCTAAGCACTTGTTTACCCCCACTCCCAAGAAAAATATAGGTATCCATGATTTCACCAGGACTCTCTCTCCTGGGCAGGTTAGCAACCATTTGCAATTTATAGTTTTAGAACATTACCTGGGGGCAGGGGAGGTGTGGGGAGGAGATATAAATGTCTTGTACCAGGGGCTCCCAGCCAGCATGTGGCAGATACAAGACTTAAAGCCAGGTATTCCTGACTCTGAAGCTAGATTTTTATTGCCTATGCCTATATTTCTTTTTTGTGTGTATGTATGTATAAAGGGAGAGAGGGAGGTAGATAGAGAGTTTCTCTGTATTAGTCTCTCTCTGTATGTATATAGGTAGGTATATGAGTATGTATGTATATACACAAATACATTCATACACACATTTGGGAATGTTTATATTTCTGTGTATCTTGGTCTATTTCCACTTGGCCCTCTGGAAAATTGAGATAAAAATACTTACTTCCTCCTTCATTAAGGGTTATTTGGGAGAAAAGTTTTATAGAAATGCAAATATGTGTTCTATTGAGTCTGTGCCCAGAAACACACATACACACCCACACACATTTGATGCAACTATTGGTATTAGAGGATGGAAATCTAAAAGGAGGCAGCAAGATACAGTATTACATCATGTTCTTTGGAGTCTAAGAATCTGGGTTCAAATCCCTTTCCTGATGTTTACTACCTACATGGCCTTGAGTTTTCTCAAGAGGTCTCTTAACCTCTCTGGGCTTCAGCTTTTCACCTATAAAATGGGAGATTTGGACTATATGGCCTCTGGAATAACTTCTACACATAGTTCTAAGATGTCACAACTGAAAGGCTTAGAAGATAAGCAATAAATCCTATGACTCCTGGTTTGTCTTTTTTCAAACCATTGGTAGACCCAACTACCATTTGCTTGGGGAGTTTTTCCTATTCTGGGATCACATTCTAATTTTAAAAATGTAAAGATTAATGCCCCACACCTCCTTTTGGACAGTTGAATATAGCCTAAGGACTGATTACACATAGAGAGGGAGATATTCAGATTCTGACCTAGAATTCTTGTTCTCTTCTCATAAGAACACCAAACCTCTGAGAATAATGGGGAAAAAGTTCATTCAACCAATATGAACATCTATATAACTTTGATTCTTTGGTAATGTGTGGCTAGAGCATATAAGTTCTTTGATTATTTCTTTTTTGTAATCATATCCCTGGGTCTGTTACAATGATGAGCATATAGTAGGCATTTAATAATTGTTTATTGATTGATTGATTTCCTTGGCTTCGAATGCATCATTATGTATGAAGCGATAAACCACAAACCACATCCAGATTCAATAGAAACAACATTAGCGATTTGAGTGATTCCAGAAGGCACTCACCCAGTGAGAAGGTATGAATTCCATTTATTTAAGTGAAATAGTGTGTTCGTTGTTTGTTGTCGAAGAAACCATGCAATCAGAGAAATAATGACATGATTGCACTTCACTTTGTTTTGAGTGAGGGAGGGCTGTGTAGGTCACCAGCCTTACTTCTTCTCCAGAGCCATCTGAATCCAGAGACCTGATATTCCTCAGGATGACTAGAGATGACCCAGGATGAGGGAATTGGGGTTAAGTGACTTGCCCAAGGTCACACAGCCAGTGAATGTCAAATGTCTGAGGTGAGATTTGAACTCAGGTCCTCCTGACTCCTGCACTGGTGCTCTATCCACTGCATGACCTAGCTGCCCCATTTAAGTCAAACACATAAAATCCCAAGACCATCACTAGATGCTTCTAAGTTAGATTAAGCAAAGGACCCTTTTCCATGTTAGTTTCAGAAAAAGTCTGCTTCATTTGCATTGCTTTGGGGAAATTTAAATGAGAGTGGGGGTGTGAAAGGGGGTGTTTGAGAGAAACACTGGCAAAGACATTGGGGAGAAGGGCGGATATCACTGCAAGTAACAATGTAAGTAGAACAATATGTACCCAAATGCAATGTTGTTATGAAAAAACATGCTTTTTTGATGTATTCTTTTGATAATGCCTTGGAGAAGCTAAATAAAGAAAATGTTGGGTATGCTAAGATTATTATATAGATTAAAATTCACTTTGATAGCTAAAGGGAAGCAAGTGACTCTTGAATTCCTAAGGTCTCTGCTAGCTCCAGCATTTGAGGCATAACCCATCTCCCAGAGGTGAAGTCAGAAATAGGTCATGCTTCTCCCTGCCAACAAGTTCATTTTACAAATTGCACAATCATTCCGTTATATTCCTTCACCTCCCTGGGGTTCCTACATGTTAGGTCTGAGAGGTCTGAAAAATATAGTCACAAATAGGAGGGCTGCAGCAGTTCAACCCATTCCTTATTTGTTTTTTGTCACAGTTCAGCTCCAGCAAGAGGAAAGCAAGGCTCTCAAGGCTCTACGGCAAAAGAAACCTGAACAAACACTGCAGGGTTCCACTTATTTTACCAGTCTCGATGCTCAAGAAAAAAATATACTCTCATTTCATTGGTTCCACCTTATCTAGTCTGACTGCCTGGTTTTAATCACTACCATCTTCTTTGGCTGGTCAGGCTCATCATGTTTCTCCATGCTGGGGGTTGCTGTCCAAGGTTCCTACATTCCTCCACTTTCTTTGAGTTGCCAGCTTCTCATTAACACTAAAAACTTTTCACAAACAAAAATCTGAGTATGAGTCACACATTCACCCATGATGACTTCATTCCTTTTAAACACAACCTTAAGGTTAAAAAAAACAGGAAGTTTTATTGAACCATTGCTTTCTGATTCCTCCATAAGATAAGGCTGAGTCTTTTATCCTACAACCCCTTTATCTGTATGCTGTATAGTCACTTACATATAAGAAGATATTTAGCTAAAATATTTTTAGATTGTTACACTTTGTCACATATTTATAGCAAGCAAGGCTGTCTTTCTTGTCATATTTCTAATCATCAAAGCCTAAAAGGAAGATAACTATAACAGTGTGCTGCATACCAGGGAAGAAAACTTACTAAGATATTTATTTCTCTGTATGTGAGAATACACTGAATAAAACCTCAGAGAGCAAAATCACTACTCTCACTTGGTGTCTCAGCCTTTCCCCTTGTATAAAAAAAAAAGGAAACATGTGACACTATTATCTTCAGTTTTCAGATAATCAGTCTCTAAGGACCCTTCTAGAATCTTATTTTGACCCCCTGGACTCTGAGACTCACTTCATAGGAAAGAAATGGCCTTTGAAGCCCTTTCCTTCTTCCTCATCCAAAATGTACCACTTCCTCATTCCACCATAAAGCCTGTACCAACCTATCCCTAGATAGTAGACAATAGAAAATCAAGAGTTTTTAAACAGATACGCTTGTGAGCATAGGATTGTTGAGGCAAATTGTTTAGCCAGTTGACCATGCAACTCTCTTTTTATTATGTGCCTCCCAAACCTGACTCTCCACCAACTCCAATCTGCCATGCCTGCATGTCTGCTTGATCTTTGAGCAACGTGTTTGGATCATGTCTTCACCTTGGTTTGACCTCCTAATAAAAAGAGCAATGAAGAAAGAATTAGCAGTCCTGATTTATAGTCACAGTCCTACCATTAATTCTCTCTTTGACTTTGAGCAAGTCCCTTCACTATGCTAGGTCTAAGGTTCCTCCCTTCCCACTTTAGCATTCCACAATTCTCAGATATATTTGTCTGCAACCTGGCTGGACAGAGCTATTCTATGCTTCTACTTGCACGTGGCTCCTTCCACCTGCTTACAACCAAGATCAGAAATTGCATAGTTAGTCCTCATTGCAGAAAGGTCCTGTCTCCCACTACCTCCTCCTTCTGGCTAAACTCTGCCTAGTTAGTGAGCTCCT
Organism: Potorous gilbertii; assembly: GCA_028658325.1. Taxonomy (NCBI): domain Eukaryota; kingdom Metazoa; phylum Chordata; class Mammalia; order Diprotodontia; family Potoroidae; genus Potorous; species Potorous gilbertii. Next base: position 59,113,892 of record CM053773.1, read on the forward strand.
GATCAAGATAGGATATTTAAACAAATTCCAAACCATTTGTTTTTCTGCATCATGCTGAACAGAAACTCTCTTAGAGTTGTAGTATATTACTATCTTCTTCCCCAAGTTATACTGAGATTGAGCATAATGAAGGATAAAAGGTGCTTTCAAATTCTTGGGTGAAAAGTGCTAAAGAATATTAATAACTTAAATATCAGCATAATTGTCTTTTGAGTCAGCTTTAAATTAAATGTGTGCTCTCTTATCCTTTTGCAATACTTTCTTGCTTAGATGTAACATGGATAATTTTTTGAAAGATTCTCCTACCTTAACTCATTACTCAAAAAAAAAAAAGAGATAACTCTAATACATGCACACACATACATAAGAATTGAATTTAATGGTTTTTGTGTTTCTACTAAGGGTCTCTTATAGGTTATAAGGATGAATTAGTCTGTACTTATATCTATGACAATGAGATAGGAAACCTAAATGAATTCCATTTTACAGATGGGAAACTGAGGCAAAGGAGAATTAAACACTCTATTCAGATCTATCTAATAAGAAAGCCAGGACTATAACTCTGTTGTCTTGATTCTTTTTATTGAGTTCTGATTCTAAGTGTAGACTATTATTATAGTGATAAAGTGGAAGGGACAAGATAATATTTCATATAGAGTGGGCTGTCACCAAGGGGATAAAATCACTGGTGACCATGACAAATAAATGAAAATGATGAAGAGAGTCATAAAACTGGAACATATAGTACAAATGGTTTAGTTGTGCAGCCATAACCAGGGTGGGGCCATCAGGGATTTGCTACAGAACCCTGAAATTCAGAGATCATTAACAGCAATTTCATTCTTTGGTGATCTCAAAAACTACTTCGATGAGCAGCTATTTAACAAGAATAATTAGTTATATCAGGAGAATTTGATCATATCTTGCTTGTCAACTCTTCACCACCTTCCCATCCTAACAATTGGTTTAGCATTTCTTGGGATCTTCATATTCTCAGTATGGGACCTTGTATTCCCTATTTCAACCCTCAGATGAATTTATCTTTAAAAAAAAAAAGATTCAAAAGCAATTGTCAGGCTGCTTTCCCTGCCATATTTTTTTAATTTGCCAAAGTCACCACAATGGCAAGTTGGGGCTCTGTAATTTGTCTGTCTAGGTGCCTTGTCTTCAGACATAAAATTTTCTTAAGTTCTCTATAGCAAATATATACCATAGTGAAAGTGGCACTACATCCAGGCTAATCAACTTTGTGGAAAAAATCCTTTGATGTCCCCATTTGGTAGGTTTTACAGTTTATTGAGTATCTATGGTAAACTTTTGTTTTAAAATTTGTTTTCTGTCCCCTTCCAAATGGTTTTGGAATATCTTGCCCAGCAGTTAATTGACTTTACCCAGAAAATGAACTTTTTAAAAACAATAATCCTTCACAAAACATATATAGAAAGCTATATTTTTAAACAATTAAATCATGTAATACATTCCAAATAAATTTTTTGTATGTATGTTCTATTTTTAGCATATTTTATATACATTAACAGTTATTTAAAAATAAGAGTAAATAGGGCAGGAAAGTAACTCAATTTAACATATAATAGTATTATTTTCTATAAAGTTTTATGACAAGAGAAAGTTCAGAGAACTTAACTATTTTTGTCATATTCTTTCAAATTCTAAGAAAGAATAAGGATCTCTCATTTCAAAATGGTCATCCAGGTAAAGCTTCACTGGAATAGGAATCCCCCCTTATAACACTCATTCAGCCAAAAATCATTTATTAAATACTAACTATGTGCCAGGAACTGAGGATAAAAAGACAGAAATAAAACAATTTCTGACCTCAAGAAGTTTACATTTTATTGAAAGGGAAAACATAAATGGAGATAAGTCAATACAATGTGACCATTGGTAGTGGAGAGCAAGTAACTAAGGAAATCGGGATGGGGATTATATAGAAGGTAATACTTCTAGCTGAACTTTGAATGCAACTAGAAATTCTGTGAAATAGAGGTAAGAAGAGAGTGAAATCCAGACATGAGGGATAGCTTATTCCAAGTTATAGAGATGAGAAATGGAATGTTCTACATAGGTACCAGCAGATAAGCCAATGTGAATGGAACAGAGAACTGAAGTAATAATGTAACAATTATGTCATAATTAGCAGAGAGTAATATATAATAAGTCTGAAAAGGTAGACTGGAATCATATTATGAAGAACCTTAAATGCCAAACCATGCGTTTTATTGTAAAGGTAATAGAAAATCCTTAGAATTTTTGGAGTAGAGGAATGACACAATCAGACAGATATCTGAATGATATCATTCCTGCAACTATAAGGAGGATACACCGAAGAGAATTAAGTCAAGTCAACAAGAATTTATTAAGGGTCTAATATGGGCCAAGCACTGTGATAAACACTGAGGCTGCAAAGAAAGCAAAAAATGAGCCCTGCTTTCAAAGGAGCTCATTGGCTAATGCGGGGCTGGGGAACCTGTAGCCTTGAGACCACATGTGGCCTTGGGTGCAGCCTTTTGACAGAGTTCAAGTTTTACAGAACAAACCCTTTTTTTAAGGGAATTAAATTTAATGGGAGAGGAAAAAATCATAGCCAGGAAATGACAAAGGAGACCATTGCCACATTCCAGGTAAGAGATAATGAAATAATGTGTTAGGGTGGATATGTTTTAGTAGACAGATAAGGGCAAGTATGAGAGATACTGTGGAGACAGAACAATGAGATATGACAACTGATTGGATGTCAGGAAAATAAAGAGTCAAGGATGACTGATTGTGAACTTGAAGACTAGATGTGGGCCACAACAGAAAAAAGGAAGTTTGGAAAAAGGGAGATTTGAGGGGGAAATATAATTTTTGTATATATGTGTGTGTGTATGTGTATGCATGTATATGTGTGTATGTATATATGTATATGTATATACACACATATACATATATATTATATAATAATCAACTGTTTCATTGGCATTGAATTTGAGATCCAGACAATATATCTAGTTATAAATGTCTAATAGATGGATATGCAATGAGCTCGTGAGAGAGCAAAGTGGTAGGAATATCTAGGATGTCATTTGCATAGACAGAATTCATGGTTGAACTTATGGGGACCGACGCAATAATCAAGAAAGAGTATATAGAAAATAAAATGGCACAACATAGCACCCTGGAGCACAACAGCCATCCTGGCCCCAAAAAGGAGACTTATAAGGAGATCTTGACAGGTAGAAGAGGAAACAAGAGACATCAGTGACGTGAAAACTTGAGGAGACAGTAACCAGGAGGAAAGGGTCAACGAAAATGTCAAAAACTGCAGAACTCAAGAAAAATGAAGTCAACGAAAACCATCAAGTTAGAAAGGTATTGATTCTGACTCAGTGATGTAACCAGTATATGAGCTCTACCTTCTAATTTTGTATTATTTTCAAATTTCAAAAGCATATTAGTTATACCTTCATTTAAGTCATTAGTAAAAAAAATGTTGAGCAGCATGTAGAAAAGCAAGACGGGGAGAGGGCAAGGTGTGGCACTCCAAGTTGACTCAAAGCTTTTGAAGACCATTTTTTGAGTCTGGTCATTCAACAGTTCTAAATCTAATTATGTTATCTCCTAGCCTCTCCATTTTATATAAAATTATATTATCACAAAAGCATTGTTAAATGCTTTCCTGAAATGCAGTTACAAAACATTTATGTCATTTCCCTCATCTGCCTATTTAGTAAACCTACCAAAAAAGGAAACAAATTTGCTATGACCTATTCTTGGTGAAATAATACTGATTCTTACTATCCCTATATACACATATAAAAACCATCTGAATTTTGTATCCATTTATATGCATATACATGTATGTACACATGCACATGTATGCATATACCTGGGTGTATATCTATCTACAAATATGCATTTATATGTTATGTGTATTGTATGTGTGTATATGTGGAGAGTGAGAAGAAAAAGAGAAGAGAGGGAAGGGAAAGGGAAGGGAGGGGGGAGAGGGAAGGAGAGAGACAGAGAAATAATTTACTGAGACCAATAAGCTCTTGCTTCAGCCTCATATAGCTACTGCCGTTGCTATGATCCAATTCTCGCTTAGATTTACACTTAGCAATGTATTTAGGATGAATCTGGCTAAGAAGTATGAAATTCCAAACTTGGCCAAAAAGATATTAAAAAAAAAGATATGGAGGCCAAGAAGAAACTCTCTATCCCTTAATTACTAGCTAACTCTGGTAACATCTTCTTTAGCTAATTTCATTTCCAAGATTGGATGCTTTTCTTTACTCCAAAATGCAACCTTGACACCAAAATTACCCTTTACTATTCCCTTTAACTCCTCTGACACCTGCTTGGGACATTAAAACCTAAAATATGGTGCTTGACTAGGAAATGCTAGTTTCGAATAGAAATCTCTCTCTTTACATCTTGAATTGTGTGTGTCTCTGTATAGATAGGTAGAGAGATAGAAAGATAGATAATCATATGTGTATACACACATAGTGTGTATATATCTATGGTGTATATGCATATATTTAAATGTGTATGTATACACACACACACACACACATATATATATATATTCACACACAAATAAGCATGTGTGTATAATGTTGTTTGTTCTTTGTTTATGAAGAGGACCAGTAACATCACATGGTAATGTCTTAACTCATGGCTGAATTTGGTTTAAGTGAGGCAAAGTTGCATAAAATCATCACCCACACTCTTTCTTCCAGTCATCAAAGTCTAGAGGCAGAAGTCAGGATGATGAGGGATGGCCCAGAATATAGTGGATTACCTTGGTGTCTTCAATGTCTGACCACACCCTACGTGCTCCATAGCATCTGCTTTAGCCACCTTCATAGCTGTTAGAACAAACTGTTTTCATCTGCCCATTCCACTGGGAGATGTCTTCACATGCTAGAGGTAGACAACCTACCAATTCACTAGTGGGTCTGTGACACCTCAGGTAACCTCAGCCTGGTTTAGCTCATTGGCCAAGATGCTTTACTGGAGTGTGTATATTATATATATACATATATATGTATATATGTATATATATACATATATATGTATATATGTATATATATACATATATATGTATATATATGTACATTCACAGTCACACATTAGCATGGACAATATAAAATTATATTTATTTAAATTTCTCTACTATGTGGATTTATGATCTTATGAATGTGACCAAGCCTTCCAAAATGACAAATAACAACCTTCACATGCCTTTTTTATTTTGAGTGGCTCTTTTCCATGTTCTTCTATATATCTTCTATGTAGGGGCTACTTTATTTAGTGTGGGGGGGTCTTACTCTAAATCTCTTGATTTAACATGGAGTACATGAGTTTTCTATCAGTTATCCTTTACTTTCAGTGGATAACTGTACTATTTTTCTCCTATTTTATATTCCTATCCTTTGAGTCACATTCCTTATGTTTTAATTCTTCATTGATAATATGCAATAGTTTGCTCACACGCATCATGTACCTCCCTATTGCCTTATGGATAACTCCCAAAACATACCTACAAACAGAGGTATATAGTTATATGCATGCTACAGAAACGTGAGTAAAATCAACTCACAACCAACAAATTTTTATCAGGTTCTTGCTATGTGCTGAACACTGTATTAGGCACTAGAGGAGATGGAAAGTTCATGAAATACTTTTTCATTTTGCTTTTGTCAGTTATAGAAACTTTCACAGAGAGAGCATTTGATTTGACCAGTAGTCAAACATCTACTCAGTAGTCTAGAAAATTGTAGTGCATTTGATGAAATGATAAGACATATTATGAAAGCCCAACTCAGAAAAGTAAAACTTCTCTCCCTATCTTTAGTACTAATAGCACTCATTCTTATTCTCCATAGAACAGTCATTTCACTTTTCTGATGTAAAGTAGCAGCAAACTAAGTGGGCTAGAGTGGTTCCTAATAATTCCTACTTGGAAAGACAATATTTGTAACTCCTGAAACTTTTCAGTATCTGGGTAGTTGGTGGGATTACACACACACATATGTACACGCATGCATGCACACACACACATACACACATGCATGCACACAAAGAGACAGAGAGCACAGAGTGAATTGAAAAGGATGAGATCAGATCTTAAAAGAAATCAAGGTAAACGGTGAGAGAGAAATGTAGTGGGAGGAGAGAGGGTGAAATGGAATGGGGTAAATTATCTCTCATAGAAAAGGCAGGCAGGAGACTTCTTAGTGGAAGGAAAAAGAGGAGAGCTGAGAAAAAAAAACATGAAGTTTACTGTCATCACATTCGACTAAAGGAAGGAATAAAATGC
>CM053773.1:59121759-59143107 GCA_028658325.1 Potorous gilbertii
TACAGAGGCCTTGACTCCTATGTCTTTACCTGATGGTAAGCATATCTCTTCGTTCTCAGGGAGGAATGGCGCAATCCTCTGGTCACCAAGAAAATAACCTTCTATGGTCTTAGTTTTTTTCCCTTTTCTCGGCATTTTCCCAGCCTGTTACTTGACTTATGAGAGTCCTCTCCACCCCAGCCTAGGTCTGCTGGAACTAGTGCTTGGGGTCTGAGATTCAAATGCTGCTCCTCAGCCTCAGGGCTTTTTGGCGGCAGGCCTGACTACTCTTCAATGGGAGCTTATCTGCTGGTTCTCAGGTGGGGGCAGGGCCGCCTCTCAGGCTCAGTTCCCTCAGGGGGTTTATGCAGAGATCTCTTGCAATGGAGACTTGGTGGAGCCCCTGCCTGCCCGGGGAGTCTCCGGGGGAGCTGCCTCCGCCTCGCCTCTGCCGTGGCCGCTGGGGGTCCGAGTCCCGGAGATACCCGGCTCCCTTCTCAGCCCGTCTCTCTCACTGACCTGTGGATCTGTGGGTGGAGGGACCTTCGCAGCTGACGGAGATTCAGGTCCCTGAGGCCTGCATAGGTCTCCTCGCTCCTCTCAGTGCCGTGTGGCCTGGGCGGGGGAGGGGAGGACTCCGCTCCTGTCCGGGGTACCTTTGCGGTGGGTTTTTCAGGGCTCTCTGCAACGGAAATCTCCTTCACTGTGTTTCTGCGCAGCTTCCACTGTTCCAGAATTTGTCAGGAGTTCTTTTTAGAGGGAATCCATGGGCTGTGGGTTCGGAGCTAGCAAATGTGAGTCTCTCTACTCCGCCATCTTGGCTCCGCCCCCCCCACTCCGCCATCTTGGCTCCATCCCCCCCCCCACAGCTCTTAAGTGTATGGGATCAGATTTGAATTCAGGTCTTCCCGACTCCCAGCCTAGCGTTCAATCCACTGCACCACCTAACTACCCCTCTGGAGTCAAAGATCCAGGTTCAAATAACCCTTCTGAGGTTATTACCTATATGGCCCACTTAACCTCCCATTGCCTCAATTTCTTTATCTATAAAAGCATATGTTTGGACAAGATGACCCCTACCATCTCTTCCAACTCTAGATCTGTGATCCTCTGTGACCCTGTGACTCACAACTAATTGGGTATATTGAGGTGAAGGAAAGGAATTTTTGGTTCTCTGCTACAAGAGAGGTCCCATTTCTGAACTAAAAATGCACCGCCCTCTGTGGTTAAGTATTTGTGCTAACTTTGTCCACCAAATTCTCATTATGTCTGAAAAGAGAATCTTCTCCATCCGCTGGGAAGACAGCACAGACAAGGCAAGAAAATTGCACCCTCCGCCCCATGTAATTGCTTCTGTGAGGAGAAATTTGCCACTTTGTACACAGGTGCACATTATTCTTTGAGACACAATCCCCAAAGGCTGCCAACAAACACAGGAATACCAAAGGAAAAGCAGAGCATATCCCTCCCACGGAACAGAGGAAAGCTGGGGCTTCTGCTTCCCTTTCCGCCACCTGCCAGTTTGCTGGAGGCCTGAAATGACATGCCCCCCAAACCCTCATTTTGACAACTGCCAAAATAAAAAAAGAACAAGAACATTAGTGATAGGCCAGTCCTTCAGTGAGAAAGGATAAGGTAAATATACTGTCCTGAGGAAATAAAACCTTCTATTTGGAGTAAATTGTCATGTGGCCTAAAAGAGGAAATTTACCTCAACTGAGCAAGTAATTGACTCACCTTGATTTACAACTCAGTTAAGATGTTGGTTATAACATATTAAGCAAAACTACCTCTGAAGTTTTAATAAGTGTAGGATGAGATAGGAAAGAAAGGATAAGGCATAAGGAGTTGTGATTGTCAGTCCTATTTCTTCTAGGAATGAGCTTTATGACCTTGACCAAGACACTTAACATATCTGGGCCTCAGTTTCCTCATCAATGAAAATGAGGGAACTGCCCTTGATAATGATAACTACAATGAATATTTCTCTTGCACTTTAATATTTATAAAATACTGTATTCCCAACAACCCTGTGAGGTAAGTAGTAGAAATTTTAATAATGTTTTTTCATACAGGAAGAAACTGAAACTCAGAGAAAAGAAAGGTGATGTGTTTGTAGAGTAGAGGGGAAGTGGGGGAAGTGAGAGGGAATGAATGAACCTTACATTGGATTGGCTTAAGGAGGAAAATACATACACACTCAATTGGGTATGGAAATCTACCTTACCCTACAGGAAAGTGGGGGAAAGGGAATAAAAGGGAGCTTGATAGAAGGGAGGGAAGATTGGGGGAGGGGGTTATCAGAAGCAAACACTTTTAAGGAGGGACAGGATCAAAGGAGAGAATGGAATAAATGGGGAGAGGGAGAGGATGGAGAGAAATATAGTTAGTCTTTCACAACATGACTGTAGGAAGTGTTTTGCATGACTATGTATAACCTATATTGCTTGCCTTCTCAATGAGGGTGGTTGGAGATGAAGGAAGGGAGAGAATTTGGAACTCAGTTTTAAAAATGAATGTTAAAAAGTTGATTTTATGTGCAACCAGGAAATAAGATATATAGGCAATGGGGTATGGAAATCTACCTTGCCCTACAGGAAAATAGAAGGGGAAGGAAATAAGAGAAGTGGGGGGGCGTGATAGAAAGTAGGGAAGATTAGGGGAAGGGGTAATCAGAACACACTGTCTTAGGGTGAGGGAGGGGAGAGATGGGGAGACAATTTGTAAGTCAAAATCTTGTGGAAATGAATGTTGAAAACTAAAAATAAATTAATAAAAAATACATATGGAAAAGAAGACCTAATTAGAGGAGTGAGGAAGTTAAGAGAAAGTTTTATGCAATTTTGAAGAGTTCACTCAAATTTTTTTAAACACAATTTGTTAAAAGAAGTTTTTGAGATCCTTATTTGAGAACTTTAGAACACATATAGAGGTTAATGAAGCAATTTTTAAAAAATACTATTTTTTTTCAGTGTGATGCTGATTACAGTTGGCTGAAGTCAACCTCCTTTGGGCACCACATTTTCTCTTTATCATATATTGCTTTCAAATTTTGTCTCTGGTGTTTTTTAGCTGTGTGACTATGGCTGAGTCTCTTCAATTCTCTGAGTATGTTTCCTCCTCTATAAAACAGAGATAACACTGTAGTGTCTATATCATAGGTTTACTCTAAGAATCTAAAGGGATAGTGTATGTAATATGTTTTGCAAACCTTCAAATGCTATATAACTGCCACTTCTGAGAAATAAAAAAGTGAATGGGTTTTTCAAAAAGAAATATTTTGAGCTCAGTAGCAATCAGGGAAATAAATTTTCCATTGTTAGATAAGGAAAATAAACTTTTTTTCACTTTTAGAAACTCAAAAAAAATGGGCAAGGAAGTTTTTTGAGATCTCAAGAGCTTCTTGCTAGATGCCTAGAGATGCCTTTTTATCTTCCTTGCCCAGAAGGCCCACAACACATTATTAGATCAGTCTACCTAGGGACAAAGTTTCAAAGTGGCAAATAGTTTAAGCTGTGATAGAAGCATTAAAGTAGGAGATCACACTCCAACTGCCTTAGGACTGCTCCATAACCAATCCTGGCTGGTATTTAGGAGTGTGGAAATTAACTCATTTCCTCAGTTCCTGTAATATCTTGACCCACAACACTATGTAACTAATTTTAACTTGGTTGTTTGATTTCCTGTTGAAACAGCCTTATTCTCCACTCTTAAAATCCTCTCCAGCCAGCTGTAAATGGGTATATGCTACTGTCTCATTGACCCCAAGAAAACATTTTAGAAACAGCCATTCTTTCCAGTAGATGGATTCCAGGATAGTATCTATAAAAGGCAAGCTGGTACCATGGGAAGTGATAGGTTTGTATTTGAGGCTGATGATGTGATCTTTGAAACTAATCCTGAGAAGATCCTATGCAGGCACTCTCAAATATTCAAATACTCGAACGGATCCTTTCTTCAATGAGCTAGAAATTTCCTTGTGTAGTGACCTTTCATTCCTACCTGTCATGTATAAGTCTTATCCATTCGTTCCCATGAATTCACCACAGAGGGTCAGTCCAGTGTGCAGGAGACCTCCCTGCTTTCTCTTGACGTTGCAGGGGTACCCATGTAGTACACTGGCTTGTGATCCTTCACCATTGTCACATGACTAGCCCATCCTTTCTTCCTATCATTGCATTTCACTGATGACATCTTTGTCTTCTATTCTCTGAAGTTCCTCTTTGGTTAAATGGTGTACACTGCTCACATGATGTATGCCAAATGTATATTGGCTCCCTATCAAAAAATAGCATCAGCATTTCAAGATTAATTGGTTACAGGGTTTTTGCTTAAATATAATGCAACTTAAGTTCTCTTGTGTCATTATTTGAATGTCTCAAATGTCTTATTGACATTTAAAATCCCAAATTAAACCTATTTCCTCCCCCTTTCAGATTTTCTGCCTGTTTATTCTTTTTTTTTGTCTTATTCATTCATCAGAATCTGAGTCATTGTTGGGTCTTCTTTCTTTTTTCTGTTTTTCTCTTTCTTCTCTCTCTATCTCTCTATCAACCTGAGTGTCACTGACTCTTTGTTAGTTTCTCTGATTTTTTTCTCTGTGTCCCTCTATCTGTCTTTCTGTCTGTAATTCTGATTCCCTGCAGCTCTCTCTGTTTCTCTAGCTCTGCCACTGTCTCTTTGTCTCTCTGTCTCTCACAGAGACCCAGCTAGTAAGCTGCTAGACTCAATTAACTACTCACCCAATTAACTACTCACCATAACATCACTAATACTCATTCCTTTCTTTCCGTTTACATGGTCACTACTCTTATCACATCCTCTTCTCCTGACTGTAGTATCATTAACTAGTACTAGTCCCTCTCATCCTAGTATCTCTTCTTTTTAACTCATCCTTCACACAGCCACAAAATAATCTTTTTAGTTTACAAGCCTGACCATGTAAATACTACATCAAAAACTTTCAGTGCCTTTCCAGTTCCTAGAAAAAAAACCCCAAAACATTTTAGCCTTCTTCAATCTGTTTCCAACCTAATTTTCTAGTTTCCACCATTACTTCCCTCCATTCCATTACATATTACAACCAAACTAAAATAATAACTGTTCCTTGAATTAAACATATTACCTCTTATTTTTGAATTTTCAAATAGGCCACATCATGTTCATTCATATTCCCCCATGTTAGGAGGTTATTTTTCTTATCTCCACATTTCAGAATCCTTCTCTTCTTTCAAGGCCCTCCTTTATCCATTTTTTCATGATCTCGTCACTTAAATGTGTTCTCTTCCTTCTCAAAATTTTCTGAACCATAGCTTCTTCATCTCTCTGGTGCCTTTATTGCTTCATAACTTTTTATTATACTTACCTGTAGGGATATCACATTCGCCTTAACAGAATGAAAGCTTCCTGGAGCCACAGACTCTGGTTTTTTTTTCTTCAGTATATAGAAATGCTAGCACAGTTCCTTGTATAAATTTAGCATTTAGTAAACGTTTATTGAGTGCATTGTAGAATATATATGATAATAGACAAATCATGTACATGTGTCCATTTGTTGAAAATTTGAAGAAAAATTAAATACATAGTTAAGATTTTAATCAATGCACTTGCCTCTCATTTTACCCATGGGTATAATGGCTCCTATCAGCCTCTGTGATCATCAAGTTCTCTATAGGTAATGATCAAGAATCTTGAGAAAGATTGATAAAAAAAATTAATTTTTAAAAGATGTCTGATGACTTCACCTACATATGTAGTAAATCCATGTTTCCATGTTTCCATGGCTACAGTCTGTCTACATCCCTTGAGGAGTGACTGAGGAAATCAGAAAACCAGACAAATAATAGGTTTAATTATTAATTTTTTAAAATCTCTACAAGCAATTGAACAGCAGAATAAGGTGACTAAGGAACACATATACTTCATGCCCGCATAACGCAGAAATAACTGATTAGGTACAAAGTGTTAATTCTAATTATAGGAATGATAGCTGGAAATGAAATTCTGAATATTGAGTAACTGGGAGCCCAGGTGATGGTGCTAAAATTTCTGATTGTAATTGGTTCCTTTTATTTGGGATGTGGCTTTTTTTTAAATCACCATCTGATAGAATGTTTAAGTGTTCTATACTTGTTTCAAAGCTGGTCCTAGTGATGCCATGACCAAATGCACATACAGCATTCTGCCCAGAAATGGATAGCTGGGTTTTAAGAATTGAAGAAAAATGAGTTCAGATTCAAGGATTTCTATAAACCTATTGAAAAAACTGTATTAGAAAGACCTTTGTTACCACTAAAATAAAACCCAGCAGAAAGTTAAAGAAAAATTAAAGCTTTTTTTCCCAGCATCTTATAAAACCTTTAGTTTTTACTCTTCGTTGCTGTTTTGTTTGCTCATTTTCATTCCAAGATCCCACACCAATCAACACCCTAACCTAGTGTGCCATCTTGAAAGACTTCAGGGAGTCAGTCTTGACATCACAGAAGGAAACAATGGACTGTATTCATCAACATATGCCATCTTCTCCATGAAAATGAAAATGGTGAAATGTCTTCTCATCTTTTGTGCCCTTGTAACTGGTTTTACATATGGTCTTGTGTGCCTTGTTTTAGTCCAGAATGAAACTTTGCTCCTAGAAAACATAATTTATTGACATTGCCATTTGGACAACAAGCTGCCAAGGTATAACCATATGTTCATTGGTTTCAAAGTGGTGCGTAGTTGAAGCTGTTGTAAAGTGAAAGAATCATTAAAGTAGGAAATCACACTCAGTGTCCAGACTGTGACTTCGAAGAAGTCATGTAATGTGCCTGTACTTCTATTTATTTACCTGCATGGCATATATGAACCTTAAACAAACAAAAAACACTATCTAGATTTAACCATTGATCCAGCTCTATTTTTAGTGTTCATTTGCCTATGTGATCACAAAGCATTTTATACAAGTTTCTGTCCTGTTTGATTCATTCTCAAATGTGTAATAGCATTAACACCTTCCACATTCTCATATCTTCTAATACCCGATCAGGTGTCTATCATCAGTAATTTTTTTTAAAACCTCTATTGCATCCTTGAGGTGGTTAGGTGGCATTGTAGATAGAGCACCAGGCCTGGAATCAAGATGTACCCAAGTTCAAATCCACCTCAGACACTTACTGTGTGGCCCTGGGTAAGTGACTTCTACCACGAACCTGCCAGGGATATTTTGATGATTAAAGGGATGTTTTAAAGAAAATTTCAAACCTTAAAATACTATATAAATGCTAGCTATAATTATTATTGAATTTATTTCAACCTTGTCTTGAACCTACTTGTATTTGTTACCTATTCTGCCTCTTTGAATAATGATAAGAATGAGTTAACACTATGAGTATAACAAGTAATGTTGCCTTTTCTTGATCCAAAGTTCTTTCTTTCATCTATCAAGAACTTGTCAGTTCTAGTGAGCAATGTGCTGATCAATGTTTAACCAACAGCTCTTAAAAAATATGTATGCGTAACACACTATATTGCCATTTAATGGTTCAGTTGTTCCCTACTCTTCATGACCTCGTCAGGCCCTTCCAAGCTCCACAATCTCTCAAAGTCTGTCCAAATCAACGTTCATTGCTTCTATGTTACTGTCTATTTGTTTATCCTCTGCCATTCCCTTTTCCTTTTGCCTTCAATTTTCCCCAATATCAGAGTTTTTTCTAATAAGTCCTGTCTTGTCATTATGTAGCTAAAGTATTTAAGCTTCAGCTTCAGTTTTTGACCTTCCAAAGAATAGCTTGAATTAATTTCTTTAAGCTTTGACTGATTTGATCTTCTTGCTATTTAAGGGACTCTCAAAAGTCTTCTCTAGTACCACAGCTCGGCTTTCCTTATCGTTTTGCTCTCATAGTCACATGGATATTGGAAAAACCATAGCTTTGACTATATGGACCTTTGCTAGCAAGAGGATGTTTTTGCTTTTTATTACATTTTCCAGATTTGTTAAAGCTTTCCTTCAAAGGAGTGAGCACCTTTTAGTTTCATGGCTGCAATTGTTGTCTGCACTGATCTTTGAGTCCGAGGATATAAAATCTGACACAGCTTCCTTTCCTTCTCCCTTTCTTTACCAGGAAGTGACAGGACCAGTTGCCAAGATCTTAGTTTTTTAATGTTAAACTTCACATCAGCTTTTCAGTCTCATCAAGATGCTTCCTAATTCTTCTTCACTTTCTGCCACTAGAATCGTATTGTCTGCATATCTTCTACCAGTAAACTTAATTTCAGCTTCTGATTCATCCAGCCTGACATTTCACATAATGTATTCTACATATAAATTAAATAAACAAGGTGATAATATACAGCCTTGTCATACTTTTTTTTCCAATCTTAAACCAATCAGTTATTTTATGTTCAGTTCTCACTGTTGCTTCTTGGCCTACATACAGGTTTCTCAGGAAACAAGATGATTTGATATTCCCCTCTCTTTGAGCATGTGTCACATTTGTTGTGTCCCATGTAGTCAAATGCTTTAGTGTAATCAATGAAGCAGAAGTAGACATTTTTTTCTGGAACTCCTTTGCTTTCGTCATAATCCAGCAAATGTTGGCATTTTGGATTCTGGTTCTTCCTTTTTGAAAACCAGCTTGCATTTGTAATTCTTAGTTCATATATTGCTGAAGCCTAGCTTGCAGAATGTTGAGCATAACCTTGCTAGAATGTGAAATTAACTCAATTGTTCAGTAATTTGAACATCCCTTGGCTTTGCTTCTCTTTAAGATTGGGACATAGACTGATCTTTTCCAATCCAATGGTCATTGTTGAGTTTTCCAAATTTACTGGCATACTGAGTGCAGTACTTTAACAGCATCCTCTTTTGGAATTTTAAATAACTCAGTTGAAATTCCACCACTTTCACGAGCCTTATTTTCCTAGCTCTAGATCAGCAACCACACCAATGTAGTTATCAATGATATTAAGATTTTTCTTGTGAAGTTCTTTGGTAGATTATTTCTACCTTTTCTTAATCCATTTTGCTTCTGTTAAGTCCCTACCTTTTTTGGGGTCTTTTATCATATCCCTTCTTTTTTTTTTTTTAACATGAAACATTTCCTTAGTATCGCTAATTTTCTTGAAGAGATCTCTTGGTTTTCTCATTCTGTTGTTTTCTTCTGTTGCTTTGTATTGCTCATTTAATAAAACTTTCTTATATCTTCTTCCTGTTCTCCAAAATTCTGAATTCTTTTGGGTCTATCTTTCCCTTACTCCTTTCCCTTTTGCTTTCCTTCTTTACTGAGATATTTGCAAGATCTCATCAGGCAGCTGTTTTTCTTTTTTTTTGCTCTTCTTTTTACTTTGGGATTTTTTTTGTTGCTGCCTGTGTTATGGGCATGAAAGATTTTGGGGTAGAATGTAACATTAATTAGATCTTCCCTGCCTATTAATAGGCCTCAAGTACCTTTTGCTAATCAGCAAGGACCCTGACATAAACATGTCACAGTTTCTTAGATCTGCATTTCTAAAAGAAAAGCAACTTTTGAGGGGTCAACAATCACTTTAATCAAGCACATATATATTATTCACTTAATTCAGGGGGAAAAGTCAGTATGCTGAACTTCAGAGAAAATACAGAGAAATAAAGATCAACAGACAGGGCTGCCAGCTGACTGACCATAAGCAATCTGTACTTCACAGATCAACAGACAGATCCAACTCTCTGAACATACATACAGAGTTACCAGAGAGAGCAGCACCAACATCTGGGTTTTCAAAGCTGGAGGGCTCCTTAGTGGCTGCCCAGAATCTCATCTGGCCAAATAATTACTTCCAGTGAGTAAGTCCCAAAGTAAAACCTCACCTCAGAGTATTTATACACTTTGCAGAACCAGAGAGCATCACGACCCTTGAGAACCAGTGCCTCATTAGAAAATTAACAAAAGGTGTGGACCTCCCCTAATCAAACTTTGCTTAATGGGCAGGCCCATTAATGGGTGGAGAAGATCTTTAACTCTCATAATTGCCATTACAAGGGCTCATCTTCTGATGTCATCACTTTTATTGTTTTAATACCGTCTAGGAGGTTTTCTTCACAAAGATAGTGGGGTAATTTGCCATTTCCCTCTCCAGTGGATCACCTTTTGTCAGAACCCTCCACTGTGACATGTCCATCTTGGGTAAGCTTGCACAGCATAACTCATAGTTTCATTGAGTTATTCAGGCCCCTCTGCCACAACAAGGCAGTGATCCAGGGATGACACACTATAGTATTTATTATTAACATTTTCTCCATAACTTTCTTAAGTTTAGAAAATCAACAGAATAATAAATCAAGCCCTGATTTATACAATTTGCCAATTACTGAGGTATAAATGCTCATAATGAAAATTTAACAACTGGATCTTTTGAGCGAGTATTTACTGGCTCTAGCACATCCTTGATATTAGTATACTTGTATTTGTTGAATATTCCATGTTCATATTCCCTGCAAGATCTTATAGACTTCAAACATAACTTTCATTTTACCATACAAAAAAGTTCCTTATTTTAAAATTTTAAAAATCTGTCCTTGCCCAGCAGTTTTTCTCATTCACTTAATCACTTTAGTTGATCCTTCATTCAATTCTATAAATTCCACAAACTTTTAAGCACTTACTATGTGTAAGCCCTTGAATGTACAAAGATTCCATCATCCTTATCCCCTCCTAAGGCTCTAGAAAATGTCTGAGAGAGCACTCACCTATTTTTACAAGTTTGGGCTAACCAATATTTCTCATGGGGTTTGGTGGCCAACAGTGCTCATGGCATTTCAGTCACACTTTTGTACATGTTGCTCATGCCATCTTATAAGAGACCTTTGTTAAAGTGCACTGAGATTGTTGGATGCCTCCATTTGTACATCATGTAAACCATATCCTGTATTACATGGTATTATGTAAATATTTCAGACAGAAAACAAAAAAAGACTAGTTTCCAAGAGGGCCAGTCAGTCCATCAATAGCTTTGCCACGTGGCACACCAAGAAACAGCTTGAGAACTGGCAACACAGCTGTCTGTAGTAGATGCCAAGGAAACAGATGGTGCTAATGCTAGAAGAATGCTTTCCATCACTTGGCATCAGGATCTTGTGCTTGCATGCCAAAGAGAAGAAAGAATAGATAGGCATAAAGATGACTATACATAGGTTATAATAGAATTTTTTTGTCATCTGAGTTTAAAGCACAGAGGGATGAAGAATCATTTATGGTCTGCTTTTTTCTTCCTAGCCTATCAAATGACCTAACAACTAATGGTCCCAGTCAGGAGTGGGGAACCTGCAGCCTTAAGGTTACATGTGGCCCTCTAAGTCCTCAAATGTGGCCCTTTGACCTAATCCAAACTTCAGGGATTTGTGGCCCTCTAGGCCCTTAAGTTCAAGTTTTATGGCACAAATCCTTTCTGTGAAGTTTGGATTCGGTCAAAGGACCACACTTGAGGACCTAGATAAATGCATGTAGCTTCAAGATTGTAGATTCCCACCCTTTGTCCAGGTGGAAAAATTGAGGCATGGGAAAATCAAGTGACTTGTCCTATTGAGAAGTGAGAAAATTTTGCTGGGTCAAGTAGGCCCCAAACAAAGGCTTTAACATACTTCCTCAATCGTATTAATGATTTTTTTCTCCATTTAAAAGAAGTCATCCAAATAGCAAAAAGTAGAATTTACAGATGCTAGTAAAACAAGGGGCCTGTTCTTTGTTTACAGATTAAAAGTTCTTTAGTCATGGGATTTTTGATCTATTTTAATGCTGTTTCATTTAACATATGATTCATTCTGGTTCAGTTAGTTTTCTGTTCAAATTTCTTAAAAGAAGAAACTCTATGAGGAAAGAAAATAGTTTCTGTAATGATAGAGCTTTTCTAAAACCCAAAGACTCAAGTTTTGATTTTACTATCTCATCTAAACCTCAGAGGGTTCCTCACATCATATTATTCTGAAGGATGGTGGATAAAATGAGGTTTCATCTCTCTTTGTCCTGGGATCTGAAGTCTTTGCTTTGTCATCAACTCCAGAGATGCTACAAAGGAAAGAGTTAGATTCATTGCCCTGTTGTTGATTCCTGAGGAATTTTAGGTGAAGAATGGATGCTGAGAAGGTAGATAGTGTAGAATTGGATTTTACATGGATGTTGATGCTAATACTTCAAATTCAGCTCACCAGTCTTTATATTTTTTAAATTTTTTTTTGCAATTAGATTTGTCCAGCAATGGAATAGTCTGCCTTATCAATGAATAACGTCCTCATCACTGGAAGGGTATTGGATATTTTAAAAGGGATTATTGCATAGAGTGTGGGAGGATAGACAGGGTAGAAGATTAGAGTAGATGGTATCTAAATCCTTTTCCATCTTTAAGATGGATTTTAACTATGTAATTTCTGAGGATTTGTAAAATTTCAAATTGTACTATTAATCTTGATGGAGGGCAGAGAGAAGTGGTAATAGAAATCAAGTCCTCAAAGGCCAAATTAGAGGAGTCTATATTGATGTTACTCTCCATTTTAGTCAAATGAGGAGGGAAGCTTTTCGAGTTTTAATTGTAGCCAATAAAATACATGCTATCTGCCACTCTGACTAAAGCAGAAAACATTTGGGGGTCCTCATATTAGGTCATGGTCATGCCAATAAAAAAAGGTCCAGGAAAATATTTGGTTTTTCCAGTTCAACTGAATTCAGTCAAATAAACATTTATTGAGCACATACTCTCAGAAGAATACTTTGCTATGTTCTGAGAGAGAACCCTTGTTACAGACACTATGGTTTTATGCAGGCTAAGTCCACATTTCTTTTTACTTTGTTTGCCAACTGGCAGACCACTGATATTCCAAGTTTTTTTTTAATAGGTTTTATTAGACATATTGTGTAGACACACCTCCACTAAGGTACCCTTGTACTGCCCTCAGAAAAGTTATAATTTGGCAGATACCAGGATGTTCAGCAGAAGACACTTCAATTCAGAAGGTAGAATAGTAGGTAAAAAATGTGACCCTAGAGAACATCTAGTTAACCCTCATTTATCAGATAAATAAATTTGGTATAGAGAGGGAAGTGACTTGTCCAAGGACACACATCTTAAATGTAAACACAATTCCTCATTCCTCCACATCCAGTAGTGATCTTTCCACCCCATTATACTATTTCCACTGATAATTTTCTACAGCTGATTTATAAAATGTGTATGAAGCGACAAAGGAAATTAGGGGATGTAGGACTCAAGGCTAAATGTGTTTCAAAAGCGCACTTCAACATTTTCTAGGCATGCATGTGTTGGATACTCATTTAAAGTATATTATCAAGATTGATTAGCCCTTTCATGGTAGATATTTTTAGATCCAATTATTCTCTTATATATTACTACCATAACATGGTTCTTTGGACTTCCCAGGGAATAAGAACTGTGCTGTACACAGGAACCAAACAAATCTAGAATGCCAATTAGCTATAATTATAAATTATGTGTGTGTGTGTCTGTGTGTACAGTT
Organism: Potorous gilbertii; assembly: GCA_028658325.1. Lineage (NCBI taxonomy): Eukaryota > Metazoa > Chordata > Mammalia > Diprotodontia > Potoroidae > Potorous > Potorous gilbertii. Next base: position 59,135,222 of record CM053773.1, read on the forward strand.
CAACTATGATTTCTAAATGATGGATTATAGCTAATAACTGTAGTTTGAGGACCCTTTCTCTCACAGTGATTGAATCTATTAATTGTCCCCAATCCTGCTGAGGCTCTCTGTTCCCTATTTAGCCATTCAGCAATCACTCAAAGGTCACTGTGGCTTGAAAGGGTAAGATTATATGTCTCTAATTTCCAGAATCATTTTGGATTTAATCTCATCCTTAGTCCAGACAAGAGTTTTTCATCTTCTTTGGAGAAAGGAACCAGGAAGGATCACATCTTTTGGTTCCCATCCCCTCTGTGCCCACCAGTAGTTGAGTAAATTCATCCAGGAAATTTTAAGAATGAATCAATAAGTTGTAGTTTATACTTAATCATAGAAATCATCATATTTACAGCATATATTCTTAAGATTTTGTTTCTTGGAAACTTACGGCAATCTGGTGATCCCTTCTCAGAATTTTTTTTAAATTAATAAAATAATGCATTTAAATAAAAATATAATAAAAGAAGAAGTTCGTGGACCCCAGGTTAAGAAACTTCGATTGAAACTACTTGTGACCCTAGCGAACATCTAGTTAACCCTCATTTATCAGATAAATAAATTTGGTATAGAGAGGGAAGTGACTTGTCCAAGGACATACATCTTAAATGTAAACACAATTCCTCATTCCTCCATATCCAGTAGTGATCTTTCCACCCCATTATACTATTTCCACTGATAATTTTCTACAGCTGATTTATAAAATGTGTATGAAGCGACAAAGGAAATTAGGAATTGTGAAGTCAGACTAGGACAAGAGCTTAACAGGATATTTGAAATATGGCCCTTGGAATCTTTTCTCCAGAAACATCTAACTATAGGGAGAACTTTCTCGAAAGCTCATGGCTTTCTGCCTGGCAGAGCCATCTGAATCTCCTGTGGGCAATTGTTTCCACCACTGAAGGTGGTGCACAATGAATTTGTCATTAAAATCATTAACCACCTAGAGGCTCAGTTCAAGTCAAGAAATACTTGCTAAGCCTGTTCCTTGTGCAAAACCAGATATTGACTTGGTTCACATATTTCTTCCATACACATATTCACCACAGCCTCCCACTCTGGATTTTGAGGAGGAAACCTATTTGCTTTCCCCTTACCATCCCTGCCTACCTCTTGCTCCTCAAATTGACTATATGATTAATCAAATATTCTTTCAGCCACTATGGTGTTCAGAGCACTGTGCTAGTTTGGGGATGAAGCAATTTAGATAAAACACAGACCTATGTGTCTTGGAGCATATGGAAAGGTGATACCAACAAAGAGAGCTGTAAAAATAATGAATGATATATACTTTAGGGAGCTATGGATAGAGTGTGATGTGAGCTCCAAGGAGGCAGGTCATCATCAAACAGGAAATCAAAGAAAGCTTCACAGAGGAAAAGGCATTTGAGTTAAGCTAAATTGGCTGTCACTGTGAATTGCAGGAATTTGGGTTCTCCAAAGAACTGGTCAGATTTTTGCTCATTATCTTACTGTAGTATCATCTGAACTGCATGTGCCAAATTCTTCTAATGTTTACCCATTCATATTATCTAGAAAGTTGTTATTTATTATTCTGGTTGCTTTGGGACTTTGAAGACTTGGCTAATAACAGTGGAATACTTTCTCATTAGTCAGCATGGAGAAGCACTGTTCTGCCAAAATTCTTGACGTAGCTTGAATTTATGGCTAATGGTACTTGAAAGTTTTCATGTACTTTTTCACAGTTTGTATGTGTGTGTGAGAGTGTATGTGTGTTTTTGAACAGATTCAGACAATAAATATTTGAATTTTCTATTATATAATTAAAATGGAAGGACTCTGGGGAGCTAGAAAGATCCTGTCATCCATGAGCTCATAATCAAAGAGCTAAAATAAAAAGAAAGACATACACATATGAAAAGTTAAATGACAGTATTTGTTCAATCATTTTTTTGCTTGTGTCCAACTCCTCATGACCATATTTAGACTTTTCTTGGCAAAGATATTGGAGTGGTTTGCCAGTTCCTTCTCTAGCTCACTTTATAAATGATGAACCAAGGTAAACAGGGTTAATTGACTTGTCTAGGGTCACTCATACAGTAAATGTCTGAGATAGGATTTGAACTGAGGTCCTCCTGACTTAAGGGACAGCATACTATCCACTTTATTACTTAGTTGCCCCATACAATCCTCATACCTCATATTCAAAGGATTAGTGCTGTCCCCAGTATGAGCTTTCTCTTTCTGGACATAGTTCTCAATGCACATGTACCTTAATAGATCATTTTCATTAGTTGCTGCAGGCAGTAATTAGATATGTAGATGGATAGATAGATAGATAGATAGATAGATGATAGATGGATAAGCAAGTAGATAAATAGAAAGATAAATAAATAGTTCATACCCCTGGTGACCAGCCTTAAATCATTCAATCACTTGAATTTTTCCAGGCTGAATCTTGGACAACTGACATATAGGCCATTGCTAGGACTGCACCAGAAGTCTTTCCATCTTTGTAGGGTCTATTCGAATTTGTGCTTCACCGGCAGTGCCTTTAAGAAACCAAAATTGCCTTCATGCTGTGCTATAGGTTTGGAGTACTTAGTGGAAGGTCTTTTTAATTCATAAAAAATAATTCCTAGGAAACAGTTTTACAAAAACATACAGATTTTATTCTGTATGAGAAGTTGATAGAAATCCATGACATAGTGATTCACATATAATGACTTAACATTTATAAATATGAACACTTTGTAGAAAATTATCTTGAAATGATATAGCCAAGATGTCATCTAGAAACTACATGAAAGCCTAGGTGATGATTATTGCAAGTAATCCTTGCAAGGTAAAATATGTGTTCATCAAAAGTGTTACTATTCAAATGGACAAGGTCTGCCACAGGCTACACATGGAAGAGAAATTTTTCTTAGGTGGGAGATCTTCTCAAATATTTTTGTTGGTGAATAGTATTGATCTGGTTGTTATCACTGATTGCAACAAATCTGGGGTGAGATAGGTACAGGATTACTCTAAGTGACCTCTACTTGATAACTCAAATGTATAATCTCCTTACTTTGATATTAAACTGGCATATGTAAAGCTATGGGAGTGGGCCTTTGACCACCCTCCCAGCCTAGAAAGCATATAGCCCTACTATTGCTGTTTCTTGTCCTTTGTTCTTGATAATGACCATGGCATCAGAAAGGTAATGCCATGACTTGCAAGTGAATTGGATTTGAGTGTGGGAGGGCTGTTCAAAGTCATCAACCTCACTTTCTCCTCCAAAGCCATTTGGGTGCAGTGGCAAAATATAGATCAGGGTGATTGGAGATAGCTCCAGATGCAATGGGAGGCCTTGGTCTTTTTGAGCTAAGGTCTTTCTAAGTCATCTGATCCAGTCATCCTGAAAAACCAGAATTGATCAAATAGTAAAAGAGGCACAGAAGTTTATTGAAGAAAAGAACTCCTTAAAAAGTAGAATTAGACAAATGGAAAAAGAGGTACAAAAGTTCACTGAAGAAAATAATTCATTAAAAATTAAAATTGGCTAAGTGGAAGGTAATGTTCCATGAGACATCAAAGAACAATAAAACAAAATTAAAAGAATGAAAAAGTAGAAGAAAGCATGAAATATCTCATGGGGAAAAAAAACTAACCAGGAAAATAGGAGAGGAAGAGAATGAGATATGGGCTCCAGGGAATGACAAAAGGAAGATTAAAGGATGCAGTGGTTAGAAGCAAAACTGACTTTTGAAGATGGATAAGGTAAAAAAAGAGAAAGAAAAAAGTATGGAGGGAAATACACAGTAATCATGATCCTGAATGTGAATGGGATAAATTCACTCGGTATTAGTGATGTGCCAAACCAAATGTAAAGGTATTGTTGCAGGTGAGCTAGGTGGCAGAGTAGACCTAGAGTCAGGAAGACATGAATTCCAATATAGCCTCAGATGCTTACTAGCTCTGTGACCATTGACAAGTCGCTTTGTCTATTTGCCTCAGTTTCCTCATCTGTAAAGTAGGGTTAATAATAGCTCCCACCTCCCAGTGATGTTGTGAAGATCAAAAGAAATATTTTTACAGTGCTTAGCACAGTGCCTAACCTATAGTAAGCATTACATAAATGCTAGTTATTGGTGTTTGGTGATCCTTTTATGAGATATGGAGCACATTTAATGAGCAAATAAACTAACTAATAAGGCACGTGGGGTCTTAAAAAATCTAAGTCCTGGGGAGATCCAGAGAGATCCCAAGTTGGTAGCTGGAAGTGAAGGAAGAACCAGATCCCTAAGAAGACATATTACTATCACGAATCCATTATAGATCCATTGAAGCATAAGGTTCTTTCTGATTTTCAAAGATGAATTTCATTTGAATTGGCCCTCCGAAGTGACTGCCTCTGTTCTAAGATTTCAGAGTCAGATCATTTCAAGATACTGATGTCTTTCTAGGATGTCTTACATGAGGTGTCAGAACAGATTGGAACAAAGACCAAGTTGATTTCACCTTTCTACCATGAGGGCTTTGATTAGTCTACAGAGACTTCTCCCTCTTTTCCCCAGATTCCAGCTGGCTCCTTTCATTTTATCTGCAAAAGAGCTACTTTGCTGAGACAAGCATACAGTGAAGGAAGCAGTGAGAAAACACACATCTGCCCAAATATAAAATGAGTTTTGAAAGTCTGAAACATTTACATCTGAAAAACTGGGTGTGCATCTCTATATATGTAGGTATGTGTACTTATACATGAACATATGGTATTTCTTGACTAGAATTTTATACTCCACAGTTAGATCAATATGTTTGTGTATTTGTCTCTCACGTGGATCCATATACACATCCACATATATACATATTCTGTTTGTTAACCAGGATTATATTCTGTCTTTTCTCAGAGTATCAAGAGGTACAATATTTCAAGTCAAGACAACATGTGTTTATTAAACACTTATTGTGTGTACTTGCTGTGTGATCTTGGGCAAATCACTTAACTTCTGTTTGCCTTATCCCACTGGAGAAGGAAATGAACCCTATGGACATTATGGTCCATGGGATCATGAAGAGTTGGACATGACTACACAACTGAACAACATATCAAGCTATGTGATAAACACTGGGAATATAAATACAAGGAGAAAGAAGGACTTATCCTCAAGATTGTTATTTTAAAGGGGAAGATACCATATAAAAGGAATTTGAAAAACAGGAGAGTGAGTGATGGAATGGGAGGGGGCATGGTAGAAAAAGTCCAGAGAGGCAGGAATGCCATTCTGGAGTGGAATGAAGACCTATGTATCTGGGACATCCTTAAAATGGAGACTCTGGGATGAAACAACCAATTAAAGGAAGAGGCTTCTACCTCTTTATAAAGATAAAGAGACCTCTAAGAGAAAACTGAAACTGATATACACCAGAAATTTTTAGCTAGAGACCATCAAGTTCATTTTACAGATGAAAGAACATGTCCAGATTGTTTATAACTTACCCAAAGTCATATAGGTAGCTAGAGGAAGAGCCAGGATTAGAATCCAGCTTTCCTGGCTCTCTTTTTCTCATTAATCCTCCAACAAAGCCCTAGAAGAAAAGTCACAAAATCTTTAAATTAGGACCTGAAATGTGTGAGAGCCTTATCAGAGCTTCTCACTCCCCATTAAAGTGAAGCTACAGAATATGTCTCCAGGAGATAGGTAGGTCTACCAAAAGTCCTCAAGGTGTGTGTCAGAAGAATACTCCCCAAGGACAAAAGTGATTTTAATGATTTTGCTGTAGGTCACATGCTAACTCAGTCAGTATTATAGTCTTACTATGTCATTAGAAACATCCTGGGACATTTTTTTTCTTAGGGTCTAAGCCTTTACTTGGGTCCCAAATCTCCTTCCTTTGTACCAGTCCTGGCCTGTGTTAGAGTGATGCCAACACATTGCTTCTGCCTTGCGTAAATGGCATATTGACTGAAGTGCTGATCGGGCACACGTCTTCTGTTCCAGTGATGCCAGAAATATCACAGGAACAGAAGGATGAGTTCTGCCTGTTGCCAAATTTATTTTGTATTTTTTGCATGTTAAAAATGAACACCCACATGACCAGGAGCACTCATTCTTGTGACAGGAAGTGCTTGGGAAGGATGGAGCTTGTGGCTGAAAGCAATTTAAAAAAAAAAGTCCTTAGGAGAATAAACTACATTTGGCCCAAATTGCCATCTAGATGCAAATGTTCTCTCTCTGAGCTTCCTACTTTTCCTTTCCCAAAAGGGAGATCAGGGCACAGAAAAGTGAGAATTAGAAAGAAGTGTCATTTTTGTTGCATTTGTTTGGAAGACAGGAATTAGAAGTAAATCAAAGTGTGGAGAAGATGATACAAAAATAAAAATAGAAAGTTGAATTTATTCTCTAGTATATGTTCCTATAGTCTATATATTTCTTGGAGTGTTTCATGGAATTTATCTGGTTAATTCACATGGCATTGCTCAAAATCAGTATGAGGATTTTTTTTCCTTTTTGCAGAGTAGCAAAAGATAGGGTAATATAAAATTCATTCATCTACAAAAATGAAAGTAGAAAGTTGAATTTATTCCCTAGTATGTGTGCCTATAATCTACACATTTCTTGGAGTATTTCATGAAAAATATCTGATTAATTCACATAGCATTGTTTAAAATAAGTATGAGGGAAAAAAATTCCATTTTGCAGAGGAGCAAAAGATAGGGTAAAATAAGGTCCATTCACCACAAGGCAATGCTTAGAAATTGTCAGGATTTAGAATAACCCAACAAAGACAGGGTTGGTATCCTCAACATTATTGATGAAGACAGAGAGTATTTGTGCTCACCCCACATAGGAGTAAGTGAGAGGAAGATACAGATTCAGCAAAGCCAGTGGGGCAGATGAAAAATTCTGGTAGGGCCTGAGAAAGAAGTATCTGAGAACAGGACAGGTGGATAGAATACTAATATGATGAGGACAAGGACCAAAGAGTCTGGAGAGTCAGACTGAGACTTGTAAGATGGTTTATTTATTTATTTATTTGTCAATCAATAGGAATTTATTGAGCTCTGGCTATGTGTCAGACATTGTGCTTATCACCCAATATTTGTTTGAAGTCTTGGCATAGGTTTAGAACCAGAAGAAATGTTAGAGGTTATCTAATCAAAATGCTTCATTTTGCAGATGAGAAAACAGAGACCCAGGGAATTAAATGATCTGCCTACGATCACGCAGGTGGCAGGTGTCAGCAGAAGAATTTGAGCCTCCCTTCTCTGTTTCCAAATCTAGCCTCCATAGTTCTGTGCTGATATTTTGCATATCAGCACGTTTTAAACCAGGATAGCACTCTTCTTCTAGGATAGCTTTGTTTTTTTAATATAAATTTATTTATTTAACTTTTTACATTCATTTTCACAAAATTTTGGGTTCCAAATTTTCTCCCCATTTTTCCCCTCCCCGACCCCAGTACACTGAGCATTCTAATTTCCCCTATCACCAATCTGCCCTCTCTTCTTTTCATCCCTCTCTTCTCTTGTCCCCATCTTCTCTTTTGTCCTGTAGGGCCAGATAACTTTCTATTCCCCATTACCTGTATTTCTTATTGCCTAGTAGCAAGAACAAACTGGATAATTGTTCCTAAAACTTTGAGTTCCAACTTCTCCCCATCCCTCCCTCACCACCCATTCCCTTTGGGAAGGCAGGCAATTCAATATAGGCCATATCTGTGTAGTTTTGCAAATGACTTCTATAATAGTCATGTTGTGTAAGGCTAACTATGTTTCCCTCCATCCTATCCTGCCCCCCATTGTTGGTGTTCTCTCTTTTGATCCTGTCCCTCCCCAAGAGTGTTGACTTCAAATTGCTCCCTCCTCCCATTGCCCTCCCTTCCATCATCCTCCACCCACC
>CM053773.1:59143607-59161471 GCA_028658325.1 Potorous gilbertii
GGGCAGATTGGTGATATGGGTAATTAGAATGTCCAGTGTATTGGGGAGGGGGAGGGGACAAATGGGGAGAAAATTTTGGAACCCAAAATCTTGTGAAAATGAATGTAAAAAGTTAAATAAATTTATTTAAAATAAAAAAAAAGAGCTGTGTGAACCTGGGCAAGTCACTTAATCCTGTTTGCCTCGGTTTCCTCATTTGTAAAGTAAGCTGGAGAAGGAAATGGCCAACCGCTCCATTATCAAGAAAATCTGAAATGCGGGCATGAGAAGCTGGATATGACTGAAATCACTGAACAATAACAAACACATGGCAATTTTGGAATTGGGAGAGAAAATGTATATAGTTCCTGATTCTTCTGTACAAATGTTTTTGTTAGGAGATTACTCACATGTAATAAATGCTTTGGGCTTCTCTGATTGAAATCTTCTTTGTCTTATTCTTGGGTTGGATATCTTGGGAGTGGTTAGGGGGGCTCCTTCATCTCTAGTCCAGCAGATACTTCACAGCAGAAAGACTGCCATTCTTAGACTCTCTTTCACACTGAACCTCTATCCACAATTTTGTCATATTTGCTAAAAATATGTCTATATATATATACATATGGTCAATTTGCCTTGTATCTATCTCTACCAATATTAATAGTCACCAACAAACCAGAATGATTTATTAATAAATCATATATGTAATATATAACATAAATCTTATGAGTATATATAATACATACATATTTACACATATGCTCTTTTAATGGAAGATAGATATAGGGATCTATCCTATCTATCTCTCTTCCACTGAGAAATTAGTTTGCTATGGTAGTAAAAATGTTGGGCTTGGAGTTAAGTGGACAGGGTTAAAATCCTAACATATATGACATTGGTATAAATTGTGTAACCTGATGGGCTCAAAAATTCTATATTGTGCTTGATTGGTAAGTTTCATGTTCTTATTAGTTAGCCTGCAATATCATTGTCAGAACAATCTCATTTGAGAGATAACTTGGGGAATTTATATAGTATATGTCATATAGTATATATGACTGAACTGAGTCATGCTACTGGAAAATAAAAACACCAGTGCCCATACCCAACCCTTTCCACCTTAGTCAATGGTTCCTAAACTGTGCCAAGGTCAGAGAAGATTTCTTGATGGTAACAGGCCCAAAACTACATTGTAACATGGTTGATCCTTTCCGTCGCTCAAACTCAGATTATACCAGTGAGTTCTCACAGATGAGCTCCAGAGGAAACTCTATTCTCAAAGATGATTCCAGAAATGAGAAAGTTCTGGAAGCTCATGTTGGGTGTAAAAGCTATAGATATGGGCCCAGTAACAGTTGGGTTTTTGAGGACCAGCTTGGTTACGTTTAAATGACCACCAAGTTGGTCATTGGGTGATGGATTTTTCATGAAATATAGTTTCCAGTAGTGGAGGAAGTACCCAAACCAATGAAGTTGCTGATGCTGGGAGAGCTGAAGTACGCATAATATGTGCTATTATTATGAAAAATAATTATAACTATTATCCAAACTTGGGTTCTCTACTTTAGTATTATTTCCTTTTTTGCTAAAATGGCAAGGGGAAAATCAACAAGCAACACAATTTTTAGAGAGATTAATTCACTTGTTGAAAGGGAAGAATGAAGACACAATTCCCACTATTATAAGATATGTCCCACACTTAAGAAGAAGAAATGAAAAACATGTTGAAAAGAACTGGAGATTTCTGTAAGTTGTTTATAGTGGAGGAAATGACACTTTGAATGTTCTGTTTGTCTTGGCAGATTTCTAGAACTAAATATGGCTATGAGCAATTTTCATATCTTTTACTGCCAATTGTAGGCCTGTCATGTCCATTATTCATTCCTGGTCAATATACTTATTACTCAAGACGTGGGTATATGCAAACATGCACATATGCACACACACACTCCATATATGCACTCCATTTTCAGAGACATACATAATATCTTATACATGGGACTATCATGGCTAGACTGAACCCTATATGGGAAATATGTTGCATAATGGATAAAGTTAAGAAAATATGGGTTTGAATCATTCACCTGGGCAACTCAGCGTCTCTGAATTCCAGTTTTGTCTTCTGTAAAACAGAGATGACACCTATAGTGCTTTCTTCACAGGATTGTTGTGAGAATAAAAGCAAATAGAAGGGGTCCCAAAGGAAGTATATATGCATGAATGCAACCATATGTGACTTCAAATATTTTCTCATTTGCATTTAGATACAAATTTGTGTATAAATGTGTATGCAAATACATATATGTATGTATAAAAATACATATTAAAGTATAGGTATACATATATGTATACAAGAGTGTATTTACAAAGGCATGCATGTATGAGTATATAGATAAATACATATGGATATATAAATATATGTGTGTTTATATATGTGTGCATTTAATATTATCATATATTTCATAACTGTTTTGTATAATTATATATGTACATATACACATGAATGAGATAGTATTTGTATTTAGCTAAGTTAAATATAATATTGTAAATATTGTGCTTAGCACAATACCTGGCACATAGGAGGAATTTAATTAATATTTATCCCCCCCCTTTCCAAAGAAAACTATCTTCTATTGAAAGGATAAATACCTTTCATAACTCTATATGACCTGTTATACAATTATGTGAACATACCATGCTTTTGGTCTTAAATAGAATCTTCTTGTGCACCTTAAATAGTCAACTGTTTTACACCCCTGGCTATAGCACATATAAACCTTATAATCTAGGCAGCGGAGTACTTTCAACTCATCCCTACATGGGACAACATCTCCAGGGTGCCTTAGTCACCCTGGATCTTTTGCTACATGTCCACATGGAGGTTCTTGAGGCAGCACTTCCCTGTTGAAAGTTGTTTCCTCTGATTGGCATCATAGACTCTTTTAGAGTCTTATACTACAATAAAGTCCCTGCTCAAGGTACCACCAGTTGTGCTGAACTTATCTTTGCAGTTGAATATTCATGTATAAATTCCCCTTGAACCAAGTGGAATTTAATGTTTGCAGTCAAATTTTTGGGTCTCCCAATTATCTAGTGGTATGCTAGCATTTCTCACAGTAAATATGACCAGATGTTGAACAAAAAGGGTTTGAGAACCACGGATCTAGTCATTGTTGTTGAAAGATTTCAGTTGTGTCCTTCATGACCCCATTTGGAGTTTTCTTGGCAAAGATACTGGAGTGTTTTGCCATTTCCTTCTCCAGCTCATTTTACAGATGAGGAAACTGAGGCAAGCAGAGTTAAGTGACTTGACCAGGATCACATAGCTAGTAAGTGTCTGAGGCAAATTTGAACTCAGGTCTTCCTGACTCCAGGCTTGGCATTTTCTCCACTGAACCTTCTAGCTAATCTAAAACAGCATCCAATTTTTATATATGAGAAAACTGAAACTCAGAGAACGAATATGTCAGTGGCAGAGCTGGGTCTCAGCACTCCTGTTCTTTCTATTATACCACAAGTATACACACACACACACACACACACACACACACACACGCCTCACAGTCTAGCTTTATTTTTTAAATTAAATTAGTGAACATTTATTAAGCACCTAATCTCCTAAGTATGAAGAAAAAAATAATGATAGACACTACTCCTGATCTCAAGGGGCTCACATACTAATAGGAGAGACAATATACAAACAACTAGATGAAAACAAGATATACACAGAGTAGAAGGATGGTACTTGCAAAAGGGAAGTTATCAGTAGCTTTGGGGACCAGGGAAGGCCTCTAGCACAAGATGGAATTTGAGATGAATCTAAAAGGAGGCTGGGGAAATGAAGAAGCAGAGGTAAGGAAGGATGAAAATCTAATTTTTAAAAAAACCATCAGCTCTATTATTTTGTACAGTGAAAAAGAACAACCTTTTCTGTACTTTAAAGTCAACCAACTACACAACACATCCTTAACACCATGTTTGTTTGACATTTACAACATTTGATGTTTATTATCTTGCTTCACCAGCTACCCAGTTTTGAACCTATGTGTAAAAATGAAAGCCTTACATAATTTTGTATCACCCTGAGGGCTTTAAACATGAAATAATAAGGAAATAGAAGTGCTTTGTCATACACAATCTGATTTTCTGACATATTTTCCCCTCTTCTAACAGAGGTAATGCTCTAATAGAGTGTTGTACTTGGAGTTAGGAAGACCTACTTTCAAATCCCACATTGGAGACTGAGAAGTTAGGTTACTTGGACTAGTAATTTTACCTCTCTGAGACACAGTTTCCTCTTTTGTAACATAGGAGATTAGTAGCATCGACTCGGCAGGGAAAGTGTGAGGAAAAATCAGACGCTATTTGTTAAAGTCCCTTTCAAACTTTAAAAGGAGACAGTGTGACACAATGAAAAGAGTCTAGGATTTGGAATCAGAGAACTTGAATTTAAACCCTAGCTTTGCCATTTACCACCTAAGTGACCTTGGGCAAGAAATTTAATGTCTCTTGGCCAATTGTAGAATGATTGGGTTGGTCTAAATGACCTCAAAGGTCCCTTCCAGCTCTAAATCTATGATCTTATGGACAGTATTATTATTAAAGTAGCAACTAATCCAACCAATAAGATTCAAACTTTGTCTATTATATTTTATGTTTCTTTTTTGGTGTGTCATGTAGAATTTGTTCTTTGGAAAGTCATACCCTGCCAAAACAACAGTAAGTCACTGTTATTCATTACATGGCAATAGTTGTTTGTACACAGACATAGAACCTCTCAAGAGAGTTCCAGTCAGAATTTTCACTACATTCCAAACTTTCCCAAATGACATTAAGGGATTGGGGGAATTAATTTGTTAAATACAACTTGTAAAATAAAAGAATTGGAGGTAAAGGTCTTATTCACACAGTATGAAGTTTCCATGAACATTTTGAGTTACATAATTATTCCTCTATCTGTAGAGTTTTAAAACAGTTTCTTGATAGTCATGTAGTTGTAGTTTTATACTGCTCTTTTCTGCAGAGGTGGATAGCTATGTTCAGTCTCTGTTCTTCCCACCTTCCCTTTTAAAAATAAATTACCAATGATCTTGAATGCAAAAAATAAGTTGATTTAATGTTTCATTAATAATTTCTCTACCAAAAAAATAGCAAAAGTTTAGGTTCTCAGAGAAATCTAAAATCATCTCCTTTCTTCGTGGAACATTTTCAATACCCATCAATACATCTATAAAATGGTCCTTAATTTATAAAGACAAGTTTAAGTTAGTCATATTGCTCTCAATGCTCAGGATAGGAAGACAAAAGTGAAATTGTTCCTACCCTCAAAGAGTTCACATTCTACTGGTAAAATAATATGTGTCATCTATAAATATATCATGTCCCCTTTCTTTTCCTTGGGCTATTTCTAATTCCTTCATCTCCTCCTTACATCACATGGTCCTCAGCCATCTCACCATGACCTAGTAATTAGAGGGAGGGAAGAGGGACTGTTTTAAGGCATTGATGGATTTCATGCCCACCCAAAGTGAAGTGACTCCTACCTGGGACCTTCTAGCTCTTAAACCTTCACAACACAATGTGAAGACTGCTTTCCCTGAGACACTCATATAAAGTTTGTGGTAGCTAGGTGGTGTAGTGGATAAAGCACCAGTGTGGGAGTTAGAAGGACCTGAGTTCAAATCTCACCTCAGACACCTGACACTCACTAGCTGTGTGACCTTGGGCAAGTCACTTAACCCCAATTGCCTCATCCTGAGTCATCTCCTGTCATCCTGATGAATGTCCGATCACTAGATTCAGATGGCTCTGGAGGAGAAGTGAGACTGGTGACCTGTACTGCCCTCACTCAAAACAAAGTCAAGTGCAAGTCACGTCATCATTTCTCTGATGGCATGTTCTTCTTTGGCAACAAAGGACAAACACAAACACATGTAAAGTTTACAACAAGTGATGTGTCAGTAAATGTTTAACAATCAGATCTTCAAAAATGCACGACACTTTTAAGTTTAAGCTATATTAGCATTTTCTCCACTACTTAAATCTAGACAATCAACAAAACAGTAATTTAAGCCCTGTCTTATAATGGCTTGCAATGGCTTTTTCCATCCCTTCACAACTTGACCCCATGCTGATTTCTTAGGCATTTCATTGAAAAAGGAAAAGGATACTCAGCTTTCCAGTTGTGATATTCAAAACTGATACTCCACTTTATTATATATTGTGAATTAATTATTGATTGAGAATTGTATCTAATCACTGAAATCGTTACTTATAGATTAGAGTTAGATTTAATTGTAGGGGCTAAGTATTAGATTTTATGAGAGTTTAACTTTCCCATTTCTCTGGACTCAGTCTGTCTTAAATTTTGCTCTTCATAAGTTAAACACCAGACCACTCTGGTGTAGGGGATTGCTTCACATAGGGCTTTCCAGAAAATGCTGATCAGCTCTGTTTTTTCTATTGCCAAGGGTCCTGGAGATCCTCTTGTGTTTGTCAGGTCAAATATAAGCCCACTCTTACCTCTGGTATAGAACAATCACAGTTTCAGTCTAGTTTACATCACTGGAGTTTATGTAACCAACTGTATAAAAAGTTGCTCCAACTGTCAAATGCATCTCTTGACTACTGACCTCTTTTATTCCGACCATTGACTTCTTTCATTGGCAGTTGGTAGCTTTGCTAATAAATTGATCATGCTCAGAACTTTGTGCCTAAGTTTCTCTTTATCACAGATTTTTATCATGACACACTTTGAACTGGCTGTAATATCTTCCTGCTTTATAGTCCTAGTGTTAATCAACAATAGAAATAGCTAAAGTGTACATCTGTTAGCAAGTTTGATCATGAACAGACAGGACCTTTCCAAAACCTGCTAACGGCAACTGATCTTTGAACAGAGTATTAACATCCGCATTAGCTGACTGAACATTACTTTAAAACTTTGTAAAGCAAAGCATAGTACAAGACCATATTGTCTAAGACCCTACTAGAATGGATTTAATATTTGTGGGGATTTTCCTAGAGCATGGTTCTGATCATACCACTTTCTTATTCAATAAACTCCATTGGCCGTCCATTGCTTCTAGGATCGACCTCTCTGGTATTTCCATCCCTTCACAACTTGACTGCAGCTTCATTATACATTCCTCCTCACAGGCTGTCCACTTAGACTGGCTTTACTGTTATCTCTCACACATGCTGCTCTAACTCTGATCTCTGTAAATTTAGGTCCCCCCAAGGATGAAATGTGCTATTTCCATAAGTCTACTCTTTAGAATACCTGATTTCCTTCAGAGTACAGTTTAAATACCACCTCCTATGGAAAGTCCTCCCTTATTCCCCCAGCAGCCAGCACTTCCCTCCAAGTACTTTGCATTTACTTTATGTATATCTTATATTCATTTATATATATATATATATGTATATGTGTGTGTGTGTGTGTGTGTGTGTGTTATTTCTCACAATACAGAGTGAGATCCTTCAAGGAAGGGACTATTTAATTTCTGCTTTTGTCTCCCCAGGCAGTATGCAGCGCATGACACCGAAGACACAGCATTATATATCATGGCACTTAGTGTCTTTTACATAAGAACTCAAATAATATATTCTGGATTGGGTATAGTTCCAGAAAAAAAAATTGGTGTTTATATACTCATGTATACAAGGCAGCTAGGTGACATTGGGGTAGACTGAGTACTAGGCTTCCAGTCAGGAAGACCTGAATCCAAATCTCCCCTCAAACACTAGCTCTGTGATGACTTAATTTCTGTCTCAGTTTCATCAACAGTAAAGAGATGACAATGGTACCTACTTCCCAGAGTTGTTGTGAGGAACAAATGAGATAATTATTTGTAAATTACTTAGAGTCCCTGGCATATAGTAGTCATTTAATGTTTATTCCTTTCCCCTGTACAAGAATGTATGCAGTAATGAAGGCGGGAAAATAATGAAACCTTTCTGACTGGATCCCAGACAGTTTTATATTAGGCAATTTCAACCATGCCCTCACCACTGCTTGGCAATTCTACTACACCTCCCTTACTACCTCACCATCCCACTCTCTACAGCAAACCTTCCAAACCTTTTCATCTTTCCTCAAGCCTCCTATGACTCTTTAAATTCTTTCCCACTCCTTCATTTCCTAGTACTAGAGAGAGCAACACCATCCTCCCATGCTTGTGATATAAGATTCGTCCTCAGCTTTTCTTTCTCATTCCCTATATCCATTGTTGTCAGGGACAAGTGTTGATTTCACTTTTGCAACGTCTCTCCAATATGCCCCTTCCTCTCTTCTAACACTACCACCACTCTAGTACAGTCCCTTATCACCTCACACTTGGACTATTCCAAAAGCCTATTGGTGGATTTGTCTGCTGTTAATCTCTCCCCATTCCAATCCAACCTCCATTCAGTCGCCAAAATGATCTTTCTAAAGCACATATCAAATGATGGCATCCCCTCCAGGATCAAATACAAAATTCTCTGTTTGGCATAAGAAGTGTTTTATAACTTAGCCCCTCTCTTACCTTCCTAGGCCTCTTACATCTTACTCCCCAACACATACTTTTCAATCCACTGTCACTACTCACTAGTTTCCCAGCTGTTGCATGAACAAGACACTATCTTTTGGCTCTGGGTATTTTTTTTTGGCTATCTCTGATACCTAGAACTCTCTCCCTCATCAACAATGACTGCTGACTTCTTGTAAGTGCTAATTAAAATCATATATTTTGTAGAAAGCCTTCCCCAACCTCTCTTAACTCTAGTGTTTTCCTTGTTTTAATTATTTCTTATTTGTCTTGTACGTATCTTGTATTTCATATATTTGTTTGCAGTGTTGTGTCCCCCATTAGACAGGAAGTTCCTTGAAAGCAGGAATTGTCTTTTGTCATTTTTTTTTGTATTCTCTCCCAGCACTTCACATAGTACCCAGCTGGCTCATAGTAAACATGATCAATGTTTATTGAAAATAAGATATTATGTATTATGTATAAAATATATTGAAAATCTTGAAAAACCATATAAATATTAGT
This sequence comes from Potorous gilbertii, assembly GCA_028658325.1. Lineage (NCBI taxonomy): Eukaryota > Metazoa > Chordata > Mammalia > Diprotodontia > Potoroidae > Potorous > Potorous gilbertii. Next base: position 59,152,622 of record CM053773.1, read on the forward strand.
TAACATTATCATTGTTATTTGTTCTGTTTCTCTAATATTAAAGCTCTTTTTACCAAACAGTGGTTTAGGTTTTGGTGTCTTCTCCACCAACCAAGAACCTACAGCAGTAGCGTCAAACTCAAATAGATGCGGGTCACTAAACTGTACATAAAGATACCTGTGGGTACAAATTAACTTAGAAAATCACATACTAATATTATCTATGTTTTATTTTATTTGTATTTATTTCACTAAATAGTTCCCAATTGCATTTTAATATGGCTCCAGGTACGTGGAAGTGTGGTAGTTCTCAGACCTCTAACTTAGAGCTTCCTATTTTTTTCTTCAAGCATTTTATCCTGGTGAACAGTACTGTCTGAAAAATGTCTATTCTTGATGCCCTCAGAGAAATTCTGCATAGTTACATCCAGGAAGGTTTTCTTATTTTTCTCCACATTTTAATAAAAACCTAGGTTACAAATTAAAGAAAATGAATAAACGAATGAGTTAATGAACAATTGCTTAATGTGGTTGTGGGTACTAGAAAAGGATGAGCTATTTTCTGCCTTGTACTTTTGTTAATGGTGGTTCTTTTCTCTCTCTCTGCCTCCCACACTATAAATTCATTAAAGGTAGATACCATGTTTGCTCATCTTCATGCTCTACTTCTGTGTACTTAGCATACTATCCTTTATGCAGTAGATGCTCAATTAATATATATATTTATTTTAATTGTACATGCTGAATTAATGAGAGTGGAAATGGAATCATTGGAAATAAAGTTGGATAGATATGGCCAGAGTTTGGGAGGGCCTTGATGATATATAGCAGAATAATCCAGATTAGGCCTGGTAAGGAATAGGGAGCCAGTAAGGCTTTTGAGCAGAGGAGAGACATGATGAAAGCCTGAGTTTGTGGAAAACTAATTTTGCACTACTGTTAGCATGCCTGGCTTGTGAAGCTATCCTTTCTGCTTTCTACAAATGCTAGACACTTTTTCATGAAAAGAAAGTTTCAAAATTCCAGTGGCTAAATAAAATGAATAGATTTGTAACGTAAACTACTCAATTCTAATCAGCTGCCTTGTTCAAGAAAGATAATTAGCTCTACTACATGCTACAGTTTAAAAAAATATGTCAGCAATGGATTACTGAGAATCATTAATTATATTATAGACCATAATCTTCTGGAGAATGCATTTACAAATCTAAGTGATGTTTGTCATCTGAATTTTATGTTAAATTGAAGCTACTGAAAGATGCATAAAATCAAGCCAAGCCAGCCTTGGGCAAACTTATAAGATCAGGCAAATCTTGGTTTTGGATAGCTCTCATATCAGTCCCTTATCAGGTCTTCTCATATTAATCAGGAAACCAAATTCTCCCAATCAAAAAGTTATCTGGTATATTCTTCATTTCTTTAGGACCCTCCTTGCTTCTTAAGTAGTCATATGAGAAACTAATTTGAACAAAAGTTGGGGAGTCATAATGACCCAGAATTTCAACCCTCAGAAACTAACAAGCATATTTTTAAGGGATTATGAATGCTTCAAACAAAAGGTTTAAGAATTATGTGGATTTCAGGTACCAGAGAAAGTAAAGATTTGGGGGGGTGAGAATTGAAAAGATGAGAGGGGAAGGAAGGCATTCACATCACATCGTACCGGCAGCTAGTTACCTCCTCTACCTACTTACAAGGTCAGCTTTACTTGAAAGAGAGTAACCTAATCATTGCACAGTGGAAGGGAACATTTGTGTGATGACATTTTGCTGTTGTACAAGTAGTACTTTCTGCCAGGGAGATTTGGTGCAGCTGTGGTTATTTTTAATAGATGAAATTTCTATTTTGGTTAGTCCTTCAAGATAGCTTGCTACCTCTATTTCTATATCTACATATAGATATAGGATATACATAATTTTGTGCTCTCTCTCATCCAATTTTACTTTCGGTTCAAAGAAATAATGTGGCAAATTGGACGGGTAGAGGGGAAACACATGAGGGAGGGATACTGGGGGAAGTACTTGGAAATTTTATATGCAAAAGGCTTCTACAGAACACTAATGAGAAAGATGATTGAGGTAAGGGAAGGGCCTCCATGTGATCCTCTATTATATCTTTCCTTTTCTCCTAGTAAAATTTAACTTCTTTGAGGTCAAGAACAATTCTTTCCTTTTTCTTCTCTCTCTCTCTCTCTCTCTCTCTCTCTCTCTCTCTCTCTCTCTCTCTCTCTCTCTCTCTCTCCTCTGTCTCTCTCTTGGTGTGTCTTCCTCCCTTTTTCTTTCTCTCCCTCTTTCTTTCTTTCTTTTCTTTTCTATCTTCTTTGTCCGTTAGATTTCAAGTTCCTTAGATAATGTGTGTTTTTGTTGTCTTTTGTTTTCATACTTTTCTTTACATCCCCAACATTTAGCATGCTGGTTAGTACATAGTAAACACTTAATCTCTTTTTGACTTTGAATTGACTTTGTACCTCCAGAACTTTGCACCATGTCTGGAACATGACAAAGGTGATTGATAAGTGCTTATGGAATTGTCTGCTGATTCTCTGAGGAGGTTATCTGTACCATGCCCTTAACCTTCAGATCCTGAATCTGCTGAAGTCCCTCTTTCTCATAGCATTTCACCCAGATTAGGAGATTTCTTATAGTCACCATCATCATCTTCATCATCATAGGATTTAGAGTTTTAAAAACTCTAATCAGTATTATGGTAGAAATTTCTGTTCATACAAGAACTGGACTACATGCCACAGAGATGTCTTACCATTTTCAAAAATGGGGAGGTCCTGATTGATACAAATAATGAATCCTAGGAAGTGGTATCATGTATCAGAACTTGAACTATTTTGTTACCATTATGTAAAATATGGCTACTAGTTCTAACACAATGGAGCTATGCAGTGCAAATTTAACTAATGTAACCACTTTGTGGGTTTCATTATTAGTGCTAATTGGTCTTGGCTAGTCTGACTCTGGAAAGAGACTTGTTCAATGCCAAATAAGTAGAAAAAACATGAATTCCAAACCATATCCTCAGGCATTCAAAATTCCATTCTTTTTCTGTTACATCACATGTTTTCTCCCACTCTTCTCTATATCCTACTTATACTTGTTGGTGATTATCCACTTAATTTCTGTTTTCTTGCTACTACAAAAAGAGCTGCTATAACTCTTTTGCACACACACCAGAGAGATCAAAGAAATTAGTTTTATTCTTGTGATATAAATTTTAAATTAATAAAAATCAATTTTTCTCTCTCCCACTTTTGTCCATGTCACATTGAAAAAAAGGAGGAAAAACAAAACCCAAATAATAGATATGCTTAGTCAAGTAAAACAAATTTCTATTTTTCATTGTGAAGGAATCCTATTGTACTGTAAGAAATAAGGAAATGGATGATTTTTTAAAATATACAGGAAGACATAAACTGATGCAGAATGAATTGAGTAGAACTGAACAATTTATATGAAAACATTATCACTTTAAAAAAAAACAATTTTGAGGACTTCTATAAACTGATGAAGAATGAAATGAGAAAAACTAGAATAATTTATACAGTAATTTCTATATTAGCCAGGTCCAAAAAATCCGATGTTTTATTCTGCAAACTGAATCTGTTGTTTCTGCATCAGCAGGTAAGTAGCATGCTTCATCCCTGGTCCTCTGAAAGTGATTGGGTGTTGCCTTGCTCAGTTCTATCTTTCAAAGATTTTGTCTTCACAATGATATTTTATGAGCATTCAAGAGGCCTGTTCACTTGGAATTTGGAACCTTCGGATTTTGCAGATGACCCAAGGCTGCAGGACTCACTATTTCCTGCTTTGCTGACCATATTTTTTCTCATATTCTATATGGAGGCATATCTGAACTATCTGAACTTAGAACTGTATGCCTGATGAGTTCTGGACTTAGTAAATTTCTTTTGTCAACAGCGTATGACATATGAGTCATTCCAATATCAAACCTGAGCTGGCAGACCAGCCTAGTCATACTCTGCCTACAACAAACTCTATACCTCCATGCTATTCCTGAGACATTTCTCTTTGAAAAATAGTATGACACTTCAGTCAGTATATGATGAGGATGTAAAAACAGATTTTATTTCATTATTATGAAAACACACAAAGTGTTTCTTACTCTGGATTCCAGCAGCACCCAATCTGCTTTGTGCTCCACCCCCCTTCCCATATATTTGTATCTATAAATGTATATGTGTGTGTATGTATATATCACACATATATACATATATGTGATGTATATGTACACACATATACACACATATATACTAGTCATCTATTTTAGAAGGCAGAAACTTCACATGTTACCCTTGACCAGAAAAGTTACAATGGTACTACAATTCATGAATTAAAATATCAGATGAGGGAAAAGAAGCACAATAAAAGCTCATTAGATTTGTGCTTGCAAAATATTCACTTCCAAGTTATATTATGAGAAGCTAATTTCTTTTCCTGCTGCCAGAGAAGTTTTACTGAACCTGATTAAAATGTAATTATCTATTGAGGATTTGAAAATACTGAAGTTAAATAGATGATCAAAGAATTTGGGTATTTCACATTTAATGTTGGATTACAACTCAGAAACCTTAAAATTCCATCCAAGTAATTTTCGCTGTTTAATAATTGAAAATTGTTTTGTTTTCTTCTTTAATTTTTTCCAGAAGAGTTTTTCAGTGTGTGCGGGGGCAATACAAAATGAATTTATCTTAAAGGTGAAATCTTGATTATATTGATCCTAAATCTAATTTTATGTGAACAAACAGAAATTCCTACAGACTGCTGGTAGTAGACATAAATGGACTCAGCAGAGCCCTGGTGCCTGTTCGTAATTTCATAGATGGCACAAAATAATTTTGGTTTTTATAATCACTCTTCAGAATGTCATACAGGGCATCTTTTCAAATTGCATCTTCCTTAGATGCTGTCCTTTGTACTGGAGGTGATTTTTAGTAATAAAGGATTGTAGGTTTTCCGTGGTTAATAGTCTTTCATTAGCATATGATTACGGTAACGCCAGGGTACTGCTTACCTCTTTCAGATAAGTAATGTACCCAAAGTGATTATAATTTTGCCTGCTGTTTCTATGAAACCATTACTAGTTTGTGAAGTCATTGCATCTGACCTATAGCAAGGAAAAAATGAACCCAAAAGTTACCCAGAAAATACTTAAAAATGAGATTAATATTTCAGCAAGTTCTTTGCATAATGAGTCTACCCAACTGCAAAAGAAAAGAAAGGTCAGTAGTTAGCACAGTCATCACAGGAAGTAAAAGACTGCTGAGAGATTAGCAAAGGATGAATTTTGCATTTTTGCTGAATATCATAAGCAGAAATTGCAAAATAATTAGACTGCTTCATTTGTAAATAGGAAATTTTTAATGTAAAAGGTGTTGACAATTATAAATCTCTCTTGAATAATGCAACCTTGAGAGCTGTCAATGCAGAAACTTTTGAAAATGACTTTGTTAAGAATCTTTTCATGTATTTTCTTGTAGTTAGCACCAGCTCAAAGAATCAATTCCTTTCTTGAATGTGAATTTAAACATTATATGTGGATCTTTATTTTGGTAATTAATGATGATATATGTCTCCATTTGGCAATGTAAAACTGAATTTTTTTTTACCTAAATCTTTGAGAGTGCTATGGAAAGGCCACTGAATTTAAAGACAGACGACCCGGGTCCAAAAGCCTGCCCTGCCACCGGACATTCATATGACTGGCTATACAGTTAAACTATCTGGGCCTCAGTTTCCTCACCTGAAAAATGAGGGGTTTGGAAAAGGTAAACTCAAAGGTCCCTTTCAGGTCTAAATACACAATCCTCTGAGCTACAAAAACAAGGTGATGTTTTAATGAAAGAGTTCCAAAGTGAAGCTCCATGATGTAGTGGGCCTCTTAAGAAAAAAAAAATCCTATAGGAGATATCAATTGATGAGTCAGGCCATAGTGCTAAAGTGAACACAGTAGATTAGGTGACCTCAGAAGGTATTTTCCCATTTAAAATTCTATACTTTTAAGACTATAAATATTTTTAAAGATTATTTATGGTTGTTGAGAGATTTAATAGTCTTTTAAAAACTGTTCTCTATTTTCTATTGAATCAAATCTTAATTCAATTCAGTGTTAAAGGCCTTCTTAATTGTCACTGTTTACAATGGTCTAGTTTGTCTTTACCTCTGAGGGACTATGGATAGTTTGGTTATTTCCTTAGGGAGTAAGAAGAAGCTTGGGTGAGATTGGGGAGTATGCATGGACCAGTTCTGTGGATCACAAAATTAGAGAATCTCAGAATTAGAGAGGTCCTGAAAGACCATCTATCCCATCCATATCTGACTTGGGATTTCTTCTACAATATACTCAGTAAATGGTCATCAAGACTTTGAATGAAGCTTTCTAAAGCAGAAAAGTTCATTACCATCTAAGGTTACTCATTTCACTTTTGGAATAAGCTAAGTTGGTGGCCTTCTCTTACTCTCTATCTCAACATGAACCCTTCATTAATTATGTCAATCTGTTTACTCCCTCTCTCATCCTTGCTATCATGCATTTACAAACAGTGGTTACAACACTGGATCTGCAGTCAAGAAGGCTAAAGGATGAATCCTGTTTCAGACACTGAACAAGTCACTTAACCTTCTGTCTGCCTCAGTTTCTCCATCAGGAAAATTACAGGATAATAACTACATTTGCCTTACAGTATTGTGGTAAGGAATAAATAAGTCAATATATGGAAAACATTTTGCAAACTTTAAAACACTATTATAAATGCTAGATAGCATTATCAACGTCAATCATTTTTAATGCGTTTACCATTTCCATTCATCTATAGCTCTGACACATTTTCTAACGAGTTTATTTAACATTGATTTCTCCCTTTTAAAATCCCTGTTACATCCATTATCCACGTCAATCAACCCCATTCCATGTTTGCATATTCCCTAATTGTTTCATGTGCATTTTAAAAAATCTTTCCAATGAAATTATAAGCTCTTTCCAAACAGAATCCATGTCTTTGGCATCCCCTACCACTTGGTATATAGTAGATACTCAATGGATAATGGGAAAAGATTCCTCCATACTACTCCTGTCCCCTTCTCTTCTACATTAATGGGTGCTCAGAGAATACAAATTCATTTAAGATTTAACCAAAGAATAATACTACCAGGAGAGCACATAGTCAAATGACTTTTGGATTTAGTCAATTTTTGAATTGTCTATGCAATTGCTCCTATAATAATAAACATAACTTCATTAAGTTTAAATACATGTGATAGACATGTGTTAAGTGTGTATCAATAAATGTACACACAAGCACATATATAACTGAATATACTGAAATCCAATGTGATTGTGTCTTATTTTAGGTTAAAAACAATTAGCTTAGGGACTTAAACTCCTATTGACATAGTTATCATGACTACCAAATACTGAAGAAAAAAATAAAACATATGACCTTGAGACAGAATTTCAGAACCTAGGAATTAGCAAATTTATCACTGGATTTCGGATGGAGCGTCTTATCCTGAGTCTGCTGCTAATTTCTATGTGACCTTGAGTAACGTATAAGCCTCAGTTTCCTTATTTGAAAAATAATTTGGTCCTACTGGCAGTTAAGCCCTAAACCCTCTTTTCTAGCTCTGGGTCTGATGATATAATGATCCCTAACATTATTTTAATACCTGATGTTTCTGTTTCATAATGAAAGCTCCAATGACCCTGACAACAGCTATGACTAATGATAATAGCAGCAATAGTGAAGGAACTGAGATTCAGAGAAGTTGTGACTTCCCTAGAGTCCCACAGTTATGGTGGAAAGTGCTGAATCCATCAGCACGCATTTATTAAGCACTTACTAGGTGTCAGGCACTGTGCTGAGTGCCAGGATTCAAAGCAAGGTGTTATATGAAAAGCAAAACAAAACAGCTGAAAATGAAATCCATAGAATCATAGGGTGATGGGATGCTAGGCATTCCCAAATAGTTGTCTCAAATAAATTGTAAAATAAGGATGGCATCAAGTTCTAGAGCAAGATGAAATGATAATGAATATTCTTCACAAATTTATTAGATTACAAATAGCCTTTATAAGTTGACACCTATTACATTTTGTCCCTGAAGACAAAGTTGGATAGAGCTATGGAACAAGGACACATTATCAGATCTTATTCATCTCTCATCTGCACGAGTAAATATGCTCCTTAAAACATCTGGATATTTTTTAGTTTTTAGTGACTAAACAGAGCATACCCCCTTCTGTAAGGGGGTTATAATCATGCCCCCTACATCCCAGATTCTTAGTCTTTACCACATGGACATTAGATCCTTTTCTTGGAATACAATTTCTTTGCAAGAAATTCTACAGGGGGGGCGGAGCCAAGATGGCGGAGTAGAAAGACTCACCTATGCTAGGTCCGAACCCACAGCCCATAGATTTCCTGTAAAAAGAACTCCTGACAAATTCTGGAGCAGTGGAGGCCGCGCAGCAACACAGTGAAGGAGATTTGCGTTGCAGAGAGCCCTGAAGAACCAACTGCAAAGGTACCTCGGACACGGGAGCAGAGCCCTGCCCAGCCGAGCGCTCCCCTCCCCCGCTCCGGCCACGAGGCACTGAGAGGAGCGAGCAGAGCCCAGCAGGCGTCAGGGAGCTGGATCTCTGGGCGGCCGCGAAGGTCCCTCCACCCACAGACGCACAGGTCAGTGAGAGGGACAGGCTGAGAGGGGAGCGGGGGATCTCCGGGACTCGGACCCCCTGGGAAGCGGCCGCTGCGGCAGAGGCTGAGGCAGCTCAGCCAGAGACTCCCAGAGCAGGCTGGAGCTCCACCCCAGCTCCATTACAAAGGATCTCTGTATAAACCCC
>CM053773.1:59161971-59184903 GCA_028658325.1 Potorous gilbertii
AGAAGAGAGGGCAGATTGGTGATATGGGTAATTAGAATGTCCAGTGTATTGGGGAGGGGGGAGGGGACAAAAGGGGAGAAAATTTTGGAACCCAAAATCTTGTGAAAATGAATGTAAAAAGTTAAATTTATTTTTAAAAAAAAAAGAAAAAAAAGAAAAGTAAGGGAAAGTAAGAAGGGAGTTGCATTGAGTGTATGTTATTTATATCTCTGCCATAGACAAACTATTGTTATCTGTGTTCCAAGTATAGACTACCATCTCTCCTAGAACTCAAAGGATATCTCTTTATACTTCAGGTTATTAGGGAGAATGAAGTCTTCCTAAGGGAACCAGATATAGATATTTAATAACAAAGATCAAAATCTGAAAGTAGACCTGATTCATGTCAAGATGCTGGAGTAAAAGAGGGTTGTAAAAAGGAGAAAGATTTAAAAAAAAAAAGAGTTAAGTTTTATTTCTGAGGAGGGAGCCAAACAGTATGAGTCAGAAGAAACTATCTGTCCTCCAAAGAATGACATAGTCAAGGAAACTGTCAGGTGAAAGTTCATCCTGTAAAGGTCAAAAGAAAAAGAAAAAAGGAATTGCTGGCAAAGAAATTCATTTCCAGGAATACTAAAACAACTTTTTTTTCCCCTTCAACCTGATAACACCAGAGAGTTTTATTGTCTTCCAAGGGCATAGATTCAAGATATAATTGAGAACTTTCCAAGACATCAAAGTGGAGGCCAACTATCTACTTCTGGCTACTCATAAGAATATAAATGATCCTATTAGAAGGAATTGTGATTATGAAGGCTTTGACAAGAAAGTGAAGACCAGAGAGACCCAGGTTATGTTACCCTCATTGAAAGTAACGAATATAGAGGATAAAAATAATTTGATAAATGAATGACTGGATAGAGGGTAGTATCTTAGAATAGGATTTGGACTTCTAGAATCATTTGGCTTAAAATACAGGAATGACAGATTTCTTGCCAGAGTTGGTACTTACCTAATGAAGTAACAAATGTCTGTAAGAATATATTGGCCAGATGTCTTGGAAATTTGATCATAAGGTCTAGGAGAAAGAGAAGACTGTTTCTATGCATCTCCAAGTTAGGCACCATAGAAAAAAACTACAAAGAATAGTGTCTAAGAAAACCAGAAGTTGAGAGGAACATGATTAAAGAGAAGGAACCATCAGCAAAATCTATGCCATCAAATGTCTAGGCAACAAACAAGAGAAACTAAAAGTTTTACCACATACAAAAAAGCAAATTTGACCCTAAATATCATTAAGATGACTAGACCATGTCTTTGGATCAGTCTAACTTATTCAAAATTAACTGGACAGGTAAAAGTGGAAAGTGGATAGAACTGCATATTAAGAAGTATATTCATGTGAGGAAATATAGGAACTGCAGCAAAGTGTGACAGGGTATTTGGGTTTATGAAGGGAGAAGTAGAAATAATTTTGTAATTGAAGTATGTTATAGACCACTTAGACAGAAAGAAGAAATAGATAGGGAGTTTGAAAAACAGACCACAGTCTGTATTAGAGGCATGAAATCACAAAGATGGAAAAATTTAATTATCCTGATATCTGCTAGAGTTTTCTTTCTGTCAAAAGCAGAGCAAGAATAACTTCTTGACTTTCACAATAATTTTATGCTTTAAAACATGGCAGTAGACAGGTGGGATCACATGGACAAAATGTGATAGAGGAAGTTAGCCCAGGCAGGATAGGAGATATTCTAAAAAGTAATTCTAAAGATACAAAGGGAAATAATTCCAACAGGACTGGAAAACAGTCTGAAGAATAGGAAATGTCTGTGCACTGGGGGAGGATTCATCTGAAGAGGTTTATGTGGATACACAGGGAATTCACTATCCAACTTAAATTTTAAATGTACAGAAGGTGAAAGCAAGGCCAGAAAATCAAGGATGATTATGACAGGCCCATATAAAATGGTGTCAGGACTGCTAAATTTCACAATAAGTTGAGGTTGGCAAGAGAAATTAAAGGAAACAAAAAAAATTCTTTAGAAATATTTGGAAGAGGAGGATGAAAACAAATATAGGGCCATTTCTGGAAATGGATAAGATGGTGATAACTTATGATAAACATAGCAGGCAGAAATGCTCAATTGTAATTTTGCTTTCATTTTCTCTTTCAAGGAAAATGATTCTCATATTAGAAATGACAACTCTATATCTAAAATCCTCTGAAAAAGAATTCCATGGACTCTGCTACTTGATGAAATTAAGGAAGTATTGCAATAGAAAAGAAAATCAGAAGTACCCAAGGATCTTGGAAGGGTAATTTTGAAAGAAAAAAATAGATTTTGAAATTAAAGGATGGTTTTTCCCCGGGAAAAGTTCTAAAATAGATCATTAAAGAGATGATTGGACAATAGAGAAAATCAGAAAAGGAAGCAATGTTAACAAAGAGTCAATGTGACCACATAAAGACCATACCTACCTCATTTCATTTTTTGAAGTAATTACTAAGTTAGTAAATGAAAATCATGTGCGGTTGTAGTTTACCTAGATCTCAGCAAATTTTAAAAATAGAGTGTCTCATGTTATTCTTATGAAGAAGATAAAGACATATGGACAAGCTGATAATAACCAGAGAGTTTGAGAAGGAGATGTATGAACAACCTCAATTGTTAATGATTCAGTGTCAAATATGAGGTCTCTAAAGTAGAGCCTCAGGTCTCTGAACCTTGTTATATGCCACTTAATATTTGTAATATTTTAATAGTTTTTATCAATGATTTAAAAAAAACAGATGACATGCTCATTCATTCTGCAGCTGGAATCAACAAGTATAGTTAATGTGGTGGGTGACATAGTCAAGACCCAAGAACATGACAGTAAACTATGTAGAATATAATAAGGTGAAATTCCACAAAGATAAATATTATACTTAGTAGAAAATAAAGTATTACACCTGGTTACAACAAATCAACAAATTCCCATCACCAATACAAGGTAAGATAAGTCATAGTTAGATCTTTTTCTGAAAAAAATCTGAAGATCTTATTGGACTGCAGACTTAGTATGTGTTAACATTGTGATGTGGTAGTCAAAAATTCTAATAATGACCTTAGTCTACAGTAACGAAAGCACAGATTCTATAATAGACAGACAAAATTCCACTATGCTCCATCCCCATCAGTCCCCATGTGGAAGAATGTTCAAATCTGGGTACCACAGTTTAAGAAGGAGGCTGATAAATTAGTAAAAGTCTAGATGATGATAACCAAGATGATGAGGGGCACTGGGTTCTCATCACAGGAGGACAATTGAAGGAACTGAGCATTGTTGACCCAGGGAAGAAAAGATTCAGAAAAAACATGATAGCATTCTTTTAAATATTTTCAAATGGAGGTGTATTAGACTTCTGTTTCTTCTAAAAGGGAAGAACTGGGAGCAACGAATGAAAGTTACACAAAGGTTAGTTTAGGGTTTAACAAAAGTTGTTCAAAAGTAGAATGAGCTGCTTCATAAGGTGATGGGTGGGTTCCTCCTCCATGGAAATCTTCAAGTAGAGGCTGGAGACCTACACCCATGTTGGATACCATAGAGAGGATGGTCCTTTGACATAAAAATTGGACTATAAAATGCCTTTGGGAATCACTTTAAATTCTTAAATTCTGGCACTATTCTAAGCCTATACTTCTCTGGGGTATGAAACATGTACACATGTAATCATAAAAGTTAAGCTAATATTCTCTGGCTTTAGCAATTAATGCTTGAGTAATTATAGACTTTTCCTTTATCAAAGACAAAGGTTTTTTTCCTTTGAAATGCACTCATTTCTAGTCCCTTTCTTCTTTGTAAATCTAAAAGAAAAACTCCATTTGTCTTCTTTGTAAATCTAAAAGAAAAACTCCATTTGATGAAACATCTGATACTTTAGTTAATAAAATACCCTGAAGGGTCTTACAGTTTCTTAGCAATTGGTTTATCTTGATTTAAGGCATATGAGTACTTTAAAGTACTTTTTGGCTTGTAGGATGGTTTATTGTTCAAATTATTACTTGAAATGCCTATGTTGGTGAAAAATATTCAAAGCACAAACATCTACCTTTTCAATGCTTATGGTATACTAACTTTTTGTTGGATTTATAAATCTGGTCTCATGACTCATATTTCTTAAATTTGTAATTGTCATATTCGAAAGTCTCCAATCATTCCTTTTCTTTTTGGTGAGGTCTCATGATATTGATTGATGAATTTTTATATCATTTCTTACAGATAACAGGATTTCTTCTTTATTATTTTAATGTTAGGGATTAACTATAACAACTATAAGATTTCTAGAACTGAATGCCAATTTTATTCATATCATGCCTCTGTAAATTATTTCTCTGTGTGTTGTTCCTGATTTTAGAAAATTCTGAAAATTTTCTTAAATGATCTCTGGAGGATAGCACTACTTTTCTTTCCATTCCTGGAATAAAGTACATACTTGATATTTTTATAGCTTTTATGTGATGTCAGAAATCCTAAATTGCTGCATCTTACCTTCAAGCTGTGTCATTTTTATCTACATGTTTTCCAATTCTTAATATTTTTGAGTTCACTGTTGCATTTTATTTCCAAATTGCAATCTGGATTTCTATGGTAGGATTTTTTACTTTTGGCAAATGATTTTTGGCATTTTTCTTTCATAGAACCACAGAATTTTAAAATTAGAAAGGATCTCAAAGGATACGTAGCCCCACACATACCCCAAAAGGAATCTCATTTGAATGTATCTGAAATATGATCACCTCATCTCTGCTCAGAGGCCTTCAATGAGAGAAAACCCATTCCCTCTTGAGGCAGTCCACTTCATTTACTAGCTTTTTCCCCCTAGTAAGTATCAAATCTTTTTGCATTTTCCATTCTTTGGTGGCCTTCTAGGGCCAAAAAGATCAAGTATAATCTCTCTTCCACATTACAGTTATTCAGATGCTTGAAGACCATGATCATGATACCTCCAAATATGATTTTCTATATGCTAAGCATCTCAATTTCCTTCAAATTCATCTCAATGTGTGGGGACTCAGGGACCTTTGACATGCTCATTACCCTCTTCTGCAGGCTGTCTAGTTTATCAATGTCCTTCCTGAACCACAGTGCCCACAACACCAGGTACAATCTAATCAGGGAAGAAAGAAAATGCTATTATAGTCCTACAAAGGATTATGATCTCCCTATTCCAAGATTTGGTATGGTGACTATTAAAAAGCTGTTCTTAAAATTGTATGAGTCCCAATTATTTGGAAGCTTTACTCTCAAAACCATTCTATGAGATGATGGGCAATGATTTTGCTTGAGTGGCCGATTCCAGAAGAATTTGTGTTGAATTCTCAATGGTATTTAGATATTTATTCATCTTTTATATGCAGACAATGATGGTGATACAAATGTGCAACTTTTTTTCTGTTGGTAATTTTTATTACTTTAAACAGTTTTAAGCTATTTAAACATCCCTTTGTTGGTTTTTGGTTTTTAGAGCGTTTCTTTTAGAGCTTAAAATTCTCAAGTCTTCACTAGAAATATTTTATATGTCTTTCAACATCCTGTCTAACAAAAATTGTATAATTTTTTATAAAGAAACAAAATTATAGAATATATAGTAGGGGCAATGATAGAAATCACTAACTCCCACTACCTCATTTTATACATATGGAAACTCAGACACAGAGAGGTAAAATTATTTGCCATGTTCTTACAGATAGTTGAGCCAGAACTTAAAGCCAGTTTGTCTAATTCCAAAATGAGTTCTCTTTCCATTATACAATGTTGTCTCTTTAGATAGTGTGAGATTTCATATTCTAAGAAATTTTTTTCTTCTATATTGAAGTTAACAAAGTACACAGGGAAATGTGGGAGGAAACCTGATAAGAGAACAAAAAACAATTGGAAGAGATAAAGATGAGGGCAAATGTATTTGAAACAAAATGACAAATTATATAAAAATCAATGTGAAATGAACCAAAATTCCCAAAGAGAATACATTTAAAATACTGCATATGTATTTAGACAACTGAAACCAAAAAAAATTATAGTCCTTTACATTTTCTTGAAAAAAATACTATCCTAGAATAAATAATGGGAACTGACATAAATATATAATACCAGGAGCCATTTCTCAATAGGTTCATGGTCAATTGATTTGAACTATATGAAAAAGAATTGTAAACCCATGATGGCCTTTAGAAAACATGCTCCAGATCACTACAAATAGTAAAAATGAGAGTTAAAATACCTCTGAAGTTTCACTTCACTCCCAGAAAATTGGTACAGATCAACCAACTGACAATTATGTATTTTCTTTGTTATTTTTGAGGGATGGAGGGCTGCTGACTGGTTTTTTAAAAATAAGTTAATTCATTTATTTTTAGTTTTCAACAATTACTTCCATAAGTTTTAAATTTTCTTCCCCTCCATCCTCTCTCTCCTAATCAAGATGGTATGCATTGTTTCATAATATCCTCCAGTTCTTGTTTGGTCATAAATTTCTCTATTTTCTATAAATCTGATACATAACCTATTCCTTGATCCCCTAATTTGCTTATAGTATCAGGCTTTATATCTAAATTATATACCCATTTGGACTTTATTTTAGTGTATAGTATGAGGCACTGGTCTCTGCCCAGTTTCTGCCATAGTATTTTCCAGTTTTCTCAGCAGTCTTTGTCTAATAGTGAGTTCTTATCCCAGAAGCTCAAGTCTTTGGATTTATCAAACAGCAGATTACTATAGTCATTGACTGCTGTGTCTTGTGTACCTAACCTATTCCACTGATCTACCCTTCTATTTCTTAGCCAGTACCAAGTAGTTTTGCTGATTGCTATTTTATAACATAATTTAAGATCTAATACAGCTAAGCCACCTTCCCTAGAATTTCTTTTCATTGATTCCCTTGATATTCTGGACCATTTGTTCTTCCAGATGAATCTTGATATTATTTTTTCTAGCTCTATAAAATAAAATTTTTTTGGTAGTTTGATTGGTATCTGTATTGCCAAGGCAATATTCACAGCACTGTTGGCAACTATGGATATGCTGGCATAGTTCTCAATTGCAAAGTATAACAGACTCTCCATATAGAAGGCAGAAGAAAAACATTCATTTAGTCACCAGAAAGTCAAATTCCAGAACCAGAAAGCAAGATCTGTCATGGTGACCAAGAAGTTAATAAGCATGATCACCAAAGAGGGCAAAGCCATTCCCAAGTCTCCCTGCCTCTACCAGGGCCTTTTCACAAGCAAACAGTCATGAGCCTGAACCTTGCTGTGCCTGCCTACCTGTGTCCTCTGACCCAATTGTGCTCACTCACTTCCTCCTGGTTCTGCTTCACCCTTCCTATTGTACCTGTTCAGCAAACTCCTCCCACCATCTGTGTCTTAGGCCTCCAAGTGATTCAAACAAGTCACATGGGCCTATTAATGAATGAGAAAGATCATTTCAATCAAATTGATATTATAGTATGGCACTAAATGAGTAAATTAATTTAGGTAGAATTGTTATTTTTATTATATTAGCTTGGCCAACATACAAGCAACTAATGTTTTTCCAGTTATTTAGATCTGATTTTATTTGTGTGAAGAGGATTTTGTAATTGTGTTCCTGGGTTTGTTTTGGCAGGTAGACTCTCAAATATTTTATAATATCTTTAGTAACTTGAAATGGAATTTCTCTTTTATGTCTTACTGTTGGGCTCTGTTAGTAATATATAGAAATGCCAAGGATTTATGTGGGTTTATTTTATATCCCACAACTTTGCTGAAGTTGTTTCTTATTTCAAGTAGTTTTTTTTTACCTGATTCTCTAGAATTTTCTAAGTATACCATCATATCATCTGCAAAGAGTGATAACTTAGTTTCTTCTTTGCCTATTCTAATTTCTTCTATTTCTTTCTCTTCTCTTATTGCTAAAGTTAATGTTTCTAGGACCTTATTAAATAAGAGAGATAATAACGGACATCCTTGTTTCACCCCTTTGTTTCATCTTATTGGAAGTGCTTCTAGCTTATCCCCATTACATATAACACTTGCTGATGGTTTTAGGCACATATTACTTATCGTTTTAAGTAAGGTACCATTTATTCCTATACTCTCTAGTTGATGGTTTTAGGCATATATTACTTATCATTTTAAGTAAGGTCCCATTTATTCCTATACTCTCTAGTTGATGGTTTTAGGCACATATTACTTATCATTTTAAGTAAGGTCCCATTTATTCCTATACTCTCTAGTTGATGGTTTTAGGCACATATTACTTATCATTTTAAGTAAGGTCCCATTTATTCCTATACTCTCTAGTGTTTTTAATAGGAATGGGTGTTGCATTTTGTCAAAACCCTTTTCTGCATCTGTTGGAATAATCGTATGATTTCTGTTAGTTTTGCTGTTGATATGATCAATATTGCTGATAGTATCCTAATGCTGAACCATCCCTGCATTCCTGGTATACATCCTACCTGATCTAAGTGTATGTTCTTATGATAAGTTGCTGTAATCTTTTTGCTAATATCTTATTTATAATTTTTCATTTATATTCATTAGGGAAATTGGTCTCTAATTTTTTTCTCTGTTTTGACTCTCCCCAGTTTAGATATCAGAACCATATTTGTATTATAAAAAGAGTTTGGTAGAATAATTAAGCATTTTCTAACACAATCAAGTGAGTTGCAAAATGACATAATCAGGAAGGCTTGGGTTCATGACATGCCTCTGGCATATACTGCCTATGTGTGTCCCTGAGTAACTTAACCCTTAATTTCTCCATGATTTGTCTAGGCAAATCACTAAGAGTTCAAATCTGTCAATCAATATGAATTTATTAAGCACTTTCTATGTGCCAAGCACTGTGCTAAGTGCTAGGGATACAAAGAAAGACAAAATATAGTACCTGCCCTTGAGGTGCTCAAAAATAATGAGAGAGAAAACATGTAAACAACTATGTATGAACTAGTTATATACAGAATAAATTGGGAGTGATTAATAATAGAAAGATATTAGAATTAAAAGATTAGAAAAGACTTCCTAGAGAAGGTAGGATTTAGCTCAGACATAAGGGAAGTCAAGGGACAGATACAAGCAGGAAGAACATTCCAGACATAGCAAAAAGTGAGATTTTCAGATGATAATGTTTAAGTTGTACAGGTAGAGAGTCTCCCTTACCCAGGAATTCTGTATACTAATGAAATCCCAGTTCCAATCACTATTCCCACACTAATATATACTAGGCACTATTCTAGGCATACGAAACCCAAAAAGAAACAGTTCCTGACCTCAAGCATCTTATATTCTAAGATTACCAAAAAAAAAAGAAACATGCATGGACAGTGGGAAGACAGAGATATGGATATTTTTGGAAAATATGTGAATTGAGCCAATCATTCTGGAAAGCAATACATAAATTCATAGATATATATAATAGACACATATACATATGTGTCCATGCATATGTATATATGTGTGCCTATGTCCACATACACATTTTTGTATAATTCCACATATAGATTTATAAATTCTATATTTTTTTCAGAATGGTATATATGTAAATTCCACATACCAAACTACTCATGCTCTTTGACCCACAGATCCTTCTGACTGGCTTATTCATCAAAGAGGTCAGATGATAGAAAACAAGGCTCTCTGTGTGCCAAAATACCAGCATCACTTTGGTGGTTGGAAGGACATGAAAATAAAACTGCTTTTTATCAACTTAGGAATGGATGGGAAAATATGGTATAAATTCAACAAAATATTATTGAGCTTTAATAAATTATGAATGTATAAAATTCTAAGGAGCATGAGAAGGTCTGCATGTATGGATACAGAGGAAAATAAAGCCAGAAGATTATACATACATACATACATATGTATAGATAGATAATAATGCCTATAATGCTATAACATATTAAGAAAATACTAAAAGGAAATTGAACTGTAATAACTAATTTTAGAATCAAGGAATGATGGGCTACATGGTCAGAGTGTTGCATTTTTGTCACCTTTTACCAATGCATTGGTTATTTTTACTTAGCAAATATTTTTTGCTTCATTTTGTTAGAAGAGTTAAATGTCAAGAGTTGGTATGAGAAGGCACTACAATGACTGTGATGTCAGTGACAGGGTTGTTGTAAGGAACAAATGAGATTGTATAATATTTATAAAGCACTGAGTAAAGTGCCTGGCACATGGGAGATGTTCAATAAATGCTTATTCCTCTCCCCTTGTGTAAAAATAAAAGACTAATAAAATTCATTTCTAAAATTATATCAATAATAATAAAATAATGAAGAACAAATTTGTTAGGCAAAAAATAACTTAAATCCAACTTTCCCTCTGCAAGAAATCTATAGCCCTTTGTATTTAGTAAGTCACCCCCAAGATATAAATATTAATCTCTGATATCATTCCTCTGTTACTCTTTACTATAAGGGTAATATACATCAACATTCTTTTTTTTATTTACAGAACATTATTTTTTGATGATTCTGGGAATGTTATTGAAATTTTTTTCCTACAATGCATTAATCAGATTTCCCTCCAATGTTTTGTATCATTAGAATTGTTACTATAATCAAAATTCTGAAGTTTTTTCCATCATAGCTGACATCCAAGTGTGTAATTTTCTTCTGCATTGCTTCCACATTTTTATAGTTGATTTGTTACAGTGGTGAAGGGGTTGAATAAGCTACAAGACGGGCTATATCCAACAATGGAAAGTAAACAGTTTTTCCTCTGTGGTGTTTTCAATAATTTTATTAGCTTCACCTTCATCTTTAAGAAAGTAAAGCCTCACTTTTTCGAAGAATTATATCTGAAATAGTAAGAGAAACAGAATAGATGAGGATCAGTCCTTAAAGAGACAGCAATTTTCAAGAGACCTCACAAGATTCCTTAGGGGGCTGGTTTGTGGGAGAGTCATGAGAAGATCATAGAAAAGCTAAAGTAGTGGAAATTAGATTAAATGAATTTATGGTTCAGGGGAAGGTATATGTGAGTACTATAATAACATTCCCAGGAAAATGGAGAAATTACCCCCTCCCACCCATTCCAGGAGTATAAATTAGACATGTATAGAAGAAATAAAAATGAAACTATGTCTTTCTAAAGACAAAGCTCAAATTAGCAATGGTAAGTTCTTAGAAAAAATGCTTTTGTTTTCTTTTTAATATAAAACATGATATAAGAGCTTCCAAAATGAGTATAGTAGTATTATCTCATTCTTTTCATCTTTTTTATTAGATTCAGACAGAAATTATCTGGGGAATAGCTGCTATCTTGTTATTCTCTTCTATTTAATTTTCTGTGGATTATTGCACATTTTGGTTAAATAAAATAAGATTTTTTGTAGTTGAATAAAATACTAGAATGTAAATTTGTCTTCCATAGGCTCACTGAAAGCATCTCTAGTAGTAAATAAGATGATAGGAATCATATGCATCAATTCCTCTTCCCATTTTTGAGATCTTCTCCTGCATCTTTATATGTTGAAAACTTTTCATTCCCTGAAAACTGGATATTCTGAGTATTCATTTTGACAGTATCTCTTAAAATGTTATTATTAACATTTTTTGCATTTAACAATTTTGTATTTGGGGGATCAATTTTATCTGAATAGTTGTAGGCAACAGTTCAGTTTGTGATAAGTCTAGTCTCAAAATAGCTTGTTAGTTGACATCTCTATGATATTTTGAGATTTGTACTTGTAATATGGGAATTTGGGATCTGGTCTTCAAAAGATAAAAGCTGGAGGAGCCAAGATGGTGGAGTAGAAAGACACACTTATGCTAGCTCCAAAACCACAGCCTATAAAATATCTGTAAAGAAGAACTCCTAACAAATTCTGGAGCAGTGGAAGCCACAGAACAACAGAGTGGAGATTTCTGTTCCAGAAAGACCTGAAAAACCCTCACCAAAGGTCCGTCGCGCATGGGACCAGAGTGGAACCCAGCCCTACCTTGGCCACGCAGCCCCAGGAGGAGCAGATCCGAGCAGGCTTCAGGGATGGAATCTCAGGTGGCCGCGGGGGTCCCTCCACCTACAGAAGCACAGGTCAGTGAGAGAGACTTCGGGCTGGCCGAGAGGGGAGCGGGGTGTCTCCATAACTCAGGCCCCCCCCGGGAAGCAGCAGCAGAGGCAGTGGGTGCCTAGAGGCTCCTGGAGCAGGCAGGAGCTCAGCAGCAGCTCCATTACAAAAGGTCTCTGCATAAACCCCCTGAGGGAACTGAGCCTGGGAGGCAGCCCTGCCCTCACCTAAGAACCTGATTTAATCTTACCCTGAATAGCAGCCCCGCCAGCCACTGAAAGCCCTGAGGCTGGGGAGCAGCATTTGAATCTCAGACCCCAAGCACTAGCTGGGCAGATCTAGGCAGGGGTGGAGAGGAATCTCAGAAGTCAAATAACTGGCTGAGAAAATGCCCAGAAAAGGGAAAAAAAAATAAAACCATAGAAAGTAACTTTCTTGGTGACCAGATGTTAGCCCCTTTCCTTTCTGAGGAGGAGTAACAATGCTTACCATCAGGTAAAGACATAGGAGTCAAGGCCTCTGTATCCCAAACATCTGAAATAGATATCCAATAGGCTCAGGCCATGGAAGAGCTCAAAAAGGATTTTGAAAATCAAGTTAGACAGGTGGAGGAAAAACTGCGAAGAGAAATGAGAGAGATGCAAGAAAAGCATGAAAAACGGGTCAATACCTTGCTAAAGGAGACCCCAAAAAATGCTGAAGACAAAAGATAGATGCTTCTAACATAATAATTCTAGCCATTATCTTTCCTAGATAAAATCTAGCTACCGTTTTGGTAGGTGCTACATTTTTTGTACCCTGTAGTGATATGTTTCTACTATTTGCTAACATAATCTACATTTATTACAAATCTAGATTTTGAAAAATTAATCTGCAATTTTGAGTGGCCAGTGACATGTTCCTAAATTGCCAACATACACTCCTATTTTTCCATAAATAAATGTGTCCAAGTCAGTCATTTCTTCAACCTTTCTTTGCCAAAATGTTGGCTGAGTTTATAAAATGGCTTTTCACTTCCAATCTTGAATATTGGCCATTTTATAGGCTCATTTTAGAGGTAAACCAACTCCTTCCGGTTATATTTAATAATCAATAGGATGTACCTCTTCTCATTTTCTGCTGTTGCTTGGTGAAATGGCGATGTTCATTCTAAAAGTAGTTATGTAGTTTTTCTTATTTGCTTGAATATGCTATTGGAGTATCTATTAATCTTTTCTTTCCTTTTGGGTGACAAACCTGTAGTTTTCCATATCTTTCTAAGGGTAATGAACCCTATGTTGTCTAAATATTGTATAGTATTTTTGTTTGAATGCTTTCCAAATTTGTTGCAGTGCGTTATAATTCCAAGAGTGCACATTAAAGCCAGGATTGTATTGATGTTAACACATATACACATAAACACACATATACATACACATATGGGTATATACATTTGGACTTAGCTTTGATTTCAAGATGCCAGTTAATTTTCTTAATGTATTCATCCATTCTTCCCTTGATACTATTATGCTCTGTGTTTGTATGGAGGAAATCAAAGTATTTATAGATATTTCCTCTATCCACTGGTTCTATGTGACATCTGGATTTCAACTGGAAGCCTTCACTCAATATTTTCTTAGAATACATTAAGAATTTTGAATTTATCAAGTCCAAATGGCATTCTAACACAGTTGGAGAAAGATTCCAAATGATAAAAGAACTATTTATTTGTTTTTTGGTGGAACCCTATAGCTTAATGTCACCCATATTCATCAAGTAGTTGATAGGATACTGATAGTTACGGACTGATTTAATTTGGAAACCATCATTAGTGCCATTTAGAAGAATTCATAAGAGAATTAAACTCTCTCCCTAAAAATACCATATTTAATATCAATTGTTCTTGACATTTTGTAATGGTGAAATATTTTAAATAAAGAACAATTTTTCATGAGTTTAAGAAATACTCTAATATTATCACTATACTTAGGTCTAATTTATTTGCAATATGTGAATAAACTAAGAGAGAAGAACTCAGTCAGAGGTTTGTAACAGTCATCAAAGGCAGTGTAAATATATTATCCTATACCTAGTTCAAGAAAAATCTTTATTGCATTGATAAATATTAAGGGATAAAGGATGGAATTCTGTCTCCTAAAGGTATGATATAAGCAAAATAGTCATTTTAATTACATGCACTAAATAAGTGATTAAATTTGAAAAGAAAAACTCACAAAATTTTCACAGTCTTGCATGAAGACTAAAGAAAAAAAAATCACAAATAGAAAATTTCAATACCCTACTATGAGAATATGGTAAATTAAACAAAAGGGAAAATAACAAAAATGATACAGATTTGTACAAACGCTGTATTAGAAATTCCTAACCTGAAGAACTGCTCCTGTGCCTGATGGTGGGGTGCATGTAGTTGAGAGTTATGCCAGCAGATGATAAACTTGGCCAAATCTTATCAAATTAGAAAGTTTTTAAGCATTAAAGCAGTGATAAATAGTATCAATCATCAGAAATCATTCTAGCTAAATTCGGAGAGGCACATCATTTATCCTAAAGGTGATAATCCACAGGAATTCATGAATACTACTAAGGTGTACAGGCACTGTAATCTGAGTCAGTAAAGAATGGACCTGGAATAATTGTGACAGATCTCCGAAGTAGTGAATAATGAAGAAAGATGAATACAAGCAAAGAAATACATTTTGTCATAAGCATCCTTCAGACATTCACTAAAATTGATCATGTTCTCGATAATAGGAAAGCACTAGGATAACTTAAGAACCAGAAATTTTATTTACTAGATTTAGTAATTCATAATGCAATAAAACCAGAAATAATAAAAATATTTTAAATGAATTGCTAAATTTTTATACATACCTCCCCCAAGAAACCAAAATCAAAAAGCATCCTTGCAAAGTAATTCAATGCTCCATTGGGTCTGTGATTTCATCAATGTTAGCATTCATCCAAACAGTCCAGATTGTAAACCAGCCAAGCCTATAATTCCTATATGACTCATGTCCATTTGCTCCCATAATTTTTTTATGCTATCTATTTAATGTTCTAGTGGAATTAAAAGGCTAATGATAGAACACAGTCACTGTCTGTTGACTGTCTCTCAATCTCAGACAAGTCCACCTTTTTTCTGCTATGCATTTTCAAATGACATATTTTATGCTCCTTTTTCTTTTATCACTTTTTTTCTAATTTCAGCTACTCTCATTATGAATTTTTTTTCTTTGATCTTTGGATGTCCTCAATTTTAGTTCTTCAAGACAGTAGTATTTCAAGACTCAAAACCATCCAGCATCACTGGGAGAACACTGGTATAAAAAAAAGGAATTTTGTTTCAGGGAGGAGGTTGATGTCATTCAAAACAGATTATCAGTCTTTAACAAAGATTTGGGATGCAACCTTTAAAGAGTGGGTACTACTATTGGCCATTGTATTCAGCCAGAATTTTGTTGAAACTCTATATTGATTTCATTGATATTGTGAGGTCACTGTGTTTATTGTTCTTTGGGTTCTATTTTCTTTCTCTTCATAACTTTGTACATATAGTCTCAGGTTTCTCTGAAATATTTCATCTTTGCCATTCCTTAAAGCAAATTTATATTTTACTATACTCTAATACTACAATTTGTTAATTGTAGTTTTCCAATCATTGGGTACATATTTGGATTCTCACTTTTAGTTGATGGAAAACAATCTATTAGGAACCTTGCTACCTGCGATGCCCCTGTCCTGGGGTCTTACTCTTCTGACTGGTGACTGCTTGTCCTGCCCATTATTACAGGAAGGTGCCTCGTGGGATTTATTTCACTCCCACACCCTTGGTCATCTTCTCAATAGTGTAACCAAGTCCCTTGCAGCTATATTACTGCCCTTTCCACATCCTTTCTCAATCCCACGTGCATACACACGCACACACACACACACACACACACAGCCACTGTTTCAACCATGATCAAATTAACTCTGATACTACTCCTGGAAGTAGCCTGTCAATCTACTCCCTATAACTTTCCAGGCTGAAATGCCCCATTCTGCCACCTCTCCGTTTGGGCTGCCTTTCTCATCACAACATAATGTCCTTGAGGGCAAGGGCTGTCCTTCCTTTTGTACCTGTATGTCCATGCTTAGCACAGTGCTTGGTACATAAAAATGCTTTTTCATTCATTGATTCACCAATTTATGCCTTCATTCATATTGTTTTCAATGATATTCCTGAGAAATAGTCCCAGCAAGGGAATCTAGTTGAAAGTGTTTGAAAAATTTGGTAACTTTTCTTACATGATTCCATTTGAAAAGAATTTTTGTTGTTATTTTTTAGTCATATCTCTCTCTCTGTTACCTCGTTTGGATTTTTCTTGGCAATGGTACTACAGTGGTTTGCCAGTTCCTTCTGCAGCTCATTTTACAGATGAGGAACTGAGGCAAACAGGGTTAAGTGACTTGCCCAGGGCCACACAGTTACTAAGTGTCTGAGGCTAGATCTCAAAGCACAGAGATGAGTCTTCCTGACTACATTCCAAAAATAATTATTGAGTCAATTCATAGCTCTACTAGCAAGAAATTAGGGCATCATATTAACCACTGACCATGCATACAGACCTAGAAACTTCTGTTTGTTGATTATCATTATACCTTTGTCTATCATTAAACTTTTGTCTATGAGACTGGAAGAGTGAAATCTAATACAGTTTCCGTAAACTTCATGCTGCTTCCGTTTTCAGATAATGTTACATTGCCTCCATTGGAAATGTTGACATCAAAAGACTTTTCTGACCTACATTTTCAGTTCCTCTGTCAACTGCATGAAATCTCAGACTGGTGCTTATCTTAAAATACATGTAGAAGGGTACTTCATAGAGAAACTGCCTAAATAATTATACCTATTCATGAATCATCAAATCAAGTTATTTTGTAACAGATGCCTTTGTTAGAGAAAATTACAGTATTATTATTAACTATCACATTGTTTTGGCCACAATACAAATAGCACATCTGAAAAGTACGTGGAAGAATTAATCAGAAGCTGTGTCTGGTGATCTGAAATCCCACAAAGAATACATTGAAGGCTGCCATGTTGAGGTAGCTCCTCTAAAACATATACTTTTCCATAAGACATGACTAATATTCTTGAGACAGCTACTCTGGCCCCTTGAGTCAGGAAACCTGAGTTCAACTCCTTCTTTAGATACCTACTAGCTATGTGACCCAGGACAAGTCACTTAACTACTCTCTGCTTCATATTCCTCATCTCTAAAGTGAGGATGATAAAGCACCTGCAACCCAGAACCGTTGTAAGGATGAAATGAGATAACACTTATAAATCACTCTCAAAACCTTAAAGTGCAATGCAAATATTAGCAATTATTATTAAATATTAGCTCTTCAGGACACTTCCAGGAAAATAATTGGGTGATGGTAAGAACATTCTCAAAAATGTTTCTAAATACTATTTCTATCCCCAAACTCAGCTTCAGAAAACACACAGCCTTGTCCTAGTTATCTGTCACATGTGCATCTCATTGCCAGAAGCTATCATTTCTGATAATGGGTCTGCAAATGCCTCAGTGGAATGTAAACAATGTGTGCTCAGGAACCTTAACCAGGCCTTCCCCTTCAAGCAATGGTCAAGCTGAAAGGAGGGTACAGATGGCTAAGGATGCCCTGAATAGGTTTTTGAAAATTGGCCAATGAGCCTTGCCAGGTTTTGTTTTGTTTTGTTTTGTTTTTAAATCTCAAATCATTTAACTCTACATTCAAAAACAGTAGTCAATCTTGCTTCAGTCCTAATGAGGCCTTACTCATCTCCACTTGGGCTCAGCTGAGAACAAGAAAAATAGGACCACATTCTGGATCTGCACTATCTGGATCCACTCTTTGTTTTAGTTTTTTCAACACAAGCCAATAGTCCTTTGGTGAGAATGGAACTGGATCCTATAAGATTCAGAATGCAGGTGGGTAGATGTGCTATCAGCATGTAGGCAACTCCAAAAGCATCCATTCCTCCAGTGATGACTTGACAATAACAAACCCATTAGAAGTAAGCTCCAGAGTCCCATGGAATTCTTTCAGACGTTAGGTCTCCTGGAAACTCATCTGAGTCCCAGGAGAAATGAAGCAGCAATTCTTCAATGGTCTTTGTGGATGGGAAAGTTGAATCATTTGTCATTTCTACATTCAGTAGTGTAAGAGGCTTCCTATGGCTCTCTTCCTCTACCTTCCTAGCACACATACATGCATATATACATGTAAGCATATACAAGGCCTTTTTATTTATTTTATAGGCATTTGTTCTCTGCGTGTGTGTGTCTCTCTCCCTCTGTCTGTGTGTATGTGTCTCCCCTTGTATCCCTCTGTACTCCAAATTAACAATTAAGCATAAAAAAAAGAAAAAGAAAAAAAATAATTCAAATATGCATTGTCTGCGAAGATTACCAGTTAGCTATGGGGCCTCAGTCCCATGTACCTACCTTCTGCTTCTGCAATGATTAAAATATTGGTGATAAATGGGGCAGAAGACACTAAGAATCACAGTTTCAAGGCTTTCTGCACACATTAATTTGACCACTGGTACTCAATGTGACATCTTTATCCAACCACCGATGAGTTAAAACACTAAAAAAGGGAATTAAATCACTACTACATTGATATTGTTCCTTTCAATGAACCCCAAATGCATAAAGTTAGATTTAAATGGAAGGACACTTCACGGGTTCTCCTGCGAGCAGCTAATTAAGGAATTGGTGGATTCAGTTTCATTATAGGCCCAAAGGGAACAAAAAATGTTGTTCAGGGAGGTACTAGAACATTATGACTTGAAGAATCATAATAAATATAAGATAAAATTCCATCATGTTCCAATGTCAGTTTCTAAGGTAGAAGACTTAAAGAAATTCTACTAAGAAACTTACAAAATTGCCCCAAACTATGTAAATGTGTGCCCTACTACGAGGCTACTTCAATATGAAGAAAAGGAAAGAGGTAGACTATGAAGATGGAAAATAGGGTTCAAGATTAAGAAGGAAAGGAGGTCAAAGTCTTGGAGACTATTCAGAAGTTTAACCCATCATGCACATTATGCATACCTGCTATTAAATCTATCATTCATTAGAGCTTCTTGAGATGATCAGATAAGCTGACTTACAGTCCTAAAAACTGTTTATATATTGCAATGGCTGCCAAAGAGTTAAAGAAAATCGTGTAAGTGGTGAGAAACCTGGAGCCAAGAAAAGATCAGAATGGCATGGCTTAGGCAGCAGCTGGCCCAAGTACAAGGATGAGCCTTTATAGTACTTAAAGATTGGCCTCATTAGCTCTGGTTTATCTTAAAGACTTTTAGTCTCATTATTTTTTTTCAGGGATTTTATCTCAAGGAATACAGGTGCTGACACAAAGAGTCCTTGAAGGGAGACTCAAACCAAACTCACTGTGTATAAGCACGAGGCAAACTGTCACTTAAAAAGTCATTGGAATGTCAAAGGTACAGGGAGGAAATGTGTGGAAAGTGTGTGTGTAGGGGTGGAGGTGGGAGTGGTGAACTGAATTGTCAATACGCAAGTACTGAAAGGCTGTCACAAGGATGATAAAGGAGTATATGCCCTGAAACTTGGACCAGACATGTAAAGAACTATGAAATTGTGTTCCTATATTCTAATAAGAGTATACAACAAAGGCTGACATCTTGGCCCTTTGTCTGAATGTATTTTAGCAAGGGATCTAAGAGTAACAGCATTTAAGGTAACAAACTAGTGGAGGAAGGGATATTTCTCATAAATATGGAGTTCTGAATTTCAGAGGGTAAGGTTAGAAGTGGAACTTTTAGCTATGGTTTGCACTGCAAGCTTGTTCACATACTTGCTAGCCAGAGTTATGTGAATCAATTGAGTATTGAAAAAAAAATCAGATCTCAGTACTGCTCTACACTCTGAAGTCAGCAACACTCATGTGGTCATTCTCCATGGACGATCTGCTTTGCCTAAAATATTTCATAGTACAGGAAAAGTGTTCTACTCTTGGAAAAAATTCCCCAGAATGGCATTTATATAAAACCTACCCTTGCTATTCACCATTGCAAGCTTTTCTTTTGTGTTCCCTTCTCTCTATAATGGCCCCCTACGGCAGATCTTCTGTCACATCTCTCAACTGCTTCCCAAGCTCTTGAACACCTCCCCAGAATGATTCTTTGTTGGTCACAGGCAGATGGCACAGTGAATAAGTGTTTAATTCAGTCTCCTCCAGGAGATTAATTTTATATCTATAACTGGACATCTTTTTTATAGAACCTCCAAGTTCCCACAAGGCCTCGGGGTAGGTGAGAGCTCCACTCATTAAGAGCATATCTGGACCCTATTCTCTCCTCATACTGCTTTTAGGTTTCACATCATGATGATGTTTACTCATCTTGACTATGACTGGCTAGGGCTCCCTTCAGTGTTCAAAAGGCTGTGATTATCCCTCTAGCAGAAGCTGATGAGACATGGATTTTTCAGGACGGCTAGCACATAAGGACTAGTCATGTAATTATACAATGGCCTAAGCTCTAGGATTTCATCTCATCTTTGATCTTGACTGTGAGAACTGTGGTCCCAAGCTTCAGTGGTCATCCAGTTTCAATTCTATGACCTCTGGTATCTAGCCTATAGGCCTGAATTAAAAATCCAATCTCCCCAGCACCTTTGGTGAGTGACTGATACATGCCCCTCCTACTGGACTTCGGGGAAAAGTGGCTAGTATTCCTTTGATAATAGCCCTAGGGAAAGAACAGATTTGGGAATGGTACTAAAAACATTTAATAATTTAATTAGCTACAAATTTGCATTTTTTTATTTTAAGTGCTTTTTGTTTGAAGTTAGGTGTCTTCTTGCTTGGTCCAGTGAGATCTGTTGAGAGTCTACAACTATGGATTAGGAGAAGATAAAACTTAAATTAATAATGAGTCTGACTGTAGCAGACATGGGGGAGGGGCGCCTCAGCCCTCACATATTACAGCTAGAAATCTTTCTCCTACTCTTTTCCAAATTCATTTGCCCAAATAAATGGTTTTCAACATACTCAATCAACTGAGAGTTGGGGACAACGGAAGCATAGCTCTTATATCTTCCTTTAAGCTTCCTGGTGAAGTATCAGACTTTCCATTCTTGTACGTGGGTAAGTCCTTATCTAGGTCTACTTATCTAAGTCTACTTGGATCATTCCAGCCCTGCGAACCCAAGCACTTCCTTTAGAAGAGTCTAAGGCATTATGGAACCACTTTTACTTACATATATCAGTACAGAGAATCTCAAAGTTCTAGGTCTTATTGAATTCACAAGGCATTCTCTTTTCTTGTGTGGAGGCCATTCAACTATGCCATTTATATATAGTATCTTTAGAGGATACCAGGTCCCAGAGCTACACACAATCTCAATATTCAGAGATCAGGAGGCATGTGAGTCACTGTCTTGTCCAAGATTCATTTTGTCCATGCTCAAAGTTCACTCGGAAGTCATAAGGCTTCCAATATTCAGACCCCAGGGTTCCCCCTCTGTACATATCTTACTCATAAACACACTCACAGCTACTATAATTAACCTCCTGCTGTTTTTCCCTACATTAAGTTCTACAGATACTAAATTGCTTCAACAATAATATTTGCCATATACTATGTAGTCCATAACCAAGGGGTTATATTCCATAACCATTAGTCAACCAACAAAATACCATGTATTATGTTTCTAATACATACCAGGACAAAGCAATTTTAAGAATTCCCTCAAAGAGCTTACATTTGGGGGAGGGGGTGTTGGGGAGAGAAGGGAAGCAACATGAGCATTCATTGTCAAACAACATTCACAAGAATCACAGAGACGTTTCAACAATGCCTAAATAACCAGGGAATTTGCAGATATAATTAACAACTGTGGACAGCTGTAGGCTAGTGCTGCCTTTCCCATCCCCAGGGTCTAAGAGTATATTCCATTTACACCATTCCTTCTTCTGCCCTTCAGAGAGACTCAAGAATGGCTCTAGTGTACAGGGGCCAGAAAGAAAATACATAATCTTCTTGTGTTTATTGTTTGCTGATTTAAAAAAAAAAAGAATGCAATTCAGTATGAACAAAATGTAGGCTTAAAGGCCCTCCTCCAGAAGCGTCTCCCATGCATGTATTAAGATAATTAAAAGATTTCATTAGAAATTCAACCAGAGGGGGGCGGAGCCAAGATGGCGGAGTAGAAAGACTCACATTTGCTAGCTCCGAATCCACAGCCCATAGATTTCCTGTAAAAAGAACTCCTGACAAATTCTGGAACAGTGGAAGCTGCACAGCAACACAGTGAAGGAGATTTCCGTTGCAGAGAGCCCTGAAAAACCGACCGCAAAGGTACCCCGGACAGGAGTGGAGCCCTGCCCTGTGGAGTCCTCCCTTCCCCGGCCGCACGGCACTGAGAGGAGCCAGCAGACCCAAGCAGGCTGCAGGGACCAGAATCTCCGGCAGCTACGAAGGTCCCTCCACCCACAGACACACAGGTCAGTGAGAGGGACAGGCTGAGAGGGGAGTGGGGGATCTCCAGGACTCGGACCCCCTTGGGAGGCGGTGGCCGTGGCAGAGGCTGAGGCAGCTCAGCCAGAGACTCCCAGAGCAGGCAGGAGCTCCACCACAGCTCCTTTACAAAAGATCCCTGCATAAACCCCCTGAGGGAACTGAGCCTGAGAGGCGGCCCTGCCCCCCACCTGAGAACCAGCAGATAAGCTCCCATTGAAGAGCAGTCAGGCCTGCCGCCAAAAGCCCTGAGGCTGGGGAGCAGCATTTGAATCTCAGACCCCAAGCACTAGCTGGGTGGATCTAGGCTGGGGTGGAGAGGACTCTCAGAAGTCAAGTAACTGTCTGGGAGCATTTGAATCTCAGACCCCAAGCACTAG
>CM053773.1:59185403-59217807 GCA_028658325.1 Potorous gilbertii
GATAGAATGGAGGGAAATATAATTAGTCTTACACAACACGACTATTATGGAAGTCACTTGCAAAACTACACAGATGTGGCCTTTATTGAATTGCCTGCCTTCCCAAAGGGAATGGGTGGGGAGGGAGGGATGGGGAGAAACTGGAACTTAAAGTTTTAGAACCAACTGTTGAGTATTGTTCTTGCTACTAGGAAATAAGAAATACAGGTAATGGGGATAGAAAGTTATCTGGCCCTACAGGACAAAAGGGAAGACGCGGTAAGGGAAGGGAGGGATGATAGAAGAGAGGGCAGATTGGTGATATGGGTAATTAGAATGTCCAGTGTATTGAGGAGGAGGGAGGGGACAAATGGGGAGAAAATTTTGGAACCCAAAATCTTGTGAAAATGAATGTAAAACGTTAAATAAATTTATTTAAAAAAAAAAAAGAAATTCAACCAGAGATTCAATTCAGTTCCATTAACTATTTATTGAATGTCTAACCTGTGAAAAGAGAATGGATATATGGATGAGTGGACAGAGGGCTGGCTTCAGTCAGAACATCTTGAGTTCAAGTCTCACCTCTTTGATTTACTAGTCATAGAACCCTGGGAAAGTCACTTAACCTATTAGATCTCTTGTCAGTTCTCTAAGACTATAAACTGTAAAGAAGTTTCCAGTCTACATTGGAAGGAAGATCCTTAACACCATCTCCTTATACTAATGAAATTATAAGTCAGATCCTTCTTTGTGCAAGGAAATAAGTAATCAAGACTTCTTTCTGGTCATGATTTCCAGATAGTTCAATAATTCTCACATTATCTGTCTTAGATTTATTTTCCACATCATTTAAAAATATTATTTTCTTACATTTTCTTCTGTTTTACAGTATTTTGATTTTGTTTAAATGCTTTTGTCTCATTGAGATGTTTTCTGTTTGCCAATTCAAATTTGTCAGGACTTTCAGTTCTTGAGCATGGTTTCCCAGTGTCTGTTCCAAACTATCAGTTTTCCTTCCCAATCTCTTCCCATTGCAATTCCATTTTGGATGGTTTTTTTAAATTGTTCTAAGTTTCATACAATAAGAAAGGTAGTTATAATGGACAGAGAGCTAGTCTTACAGTCAGAAAAGACCTAGATAACTCATTTAATCTCTCAGTGCCCCCAAGCAACTCTCTAAGACCACAAATTGAGACAATACCTATATGGATTGGTTGAGAATTTCCTTACCTGTAAAATCACAGGTTTAGCCTTCTCCAAAAACACAAGGCATTCTGCTCATCTATCAGAATAGAAAGCCAAAAA
Source organism: Potorous gilbertii (assembly GCA_028658325.1). Lineage (NCBI taxonomy): Eukaryota > Metazoa > Chordata > Mammalia > Diprotodontia > Potoroidae > Potorous > Potorous gilbertii. The sequence goes on from CM053773.1 coordinate 59,186,688, forward strand.
TTAAGTCATCCCTATCATCAAGAATCTTTTAATCTCTCCAACATCTCTCTTATTGACAGCATCTAGGAAGGCATAAGACATGAATGTATATGCCGACCAAAGGGTTTGACAATGTTCTGGAATATGTCCTGTGCCAAGTACAAATAAAATAGAAATTTTCTCTTCTTTTTTGGTGAGGTTCTTAAATGTTTTTATTTGTGAGTGGATGGGCTCTGGAGAAGAAACTGAGGTTGGTGACCTTGCCCAGCCCTCCCTCACTCAAATCAAAGTCAACTGTAAGTCATGTCATCTTCTTGATGCTATGGTCCTCTTCGAGAATGAGGGACAAACAAAATGACAACAACACATGAGTGACATTGTACTATTTGCACTGTTTTCTTGAACCAGAGAGTGCTTCTTTGATAATAACCATTATAACTCAAACAATAAGGCAGGGGAGTGAAATCAACAAAGAATGCATATTGCAGAAACTATAACACAACATTGGATGGATTGTTAAACTACAGCTTGTAGGCCAAATCCAGCCTTCCATCTTGTTTTGGTATGACCAATGAGCTAAGAACAGTTTAAACTTTTTTAAATAAAGTTTTATGGTATTTCAAAAGGTAAAAACCATTCTCAGCACACAGATCTGAGTAAAGCAGGAAGAAGACATAGTTTGGAGATCCTTCATTTATAACATCATTACATAATGGCAAATAATGGGAAAAGCACAGAAATGAAGAGAAAGGAGTCAGATTGTATGTCACTGAGAAATCTGATGCAACTTTAATCATCTTAAGTGACTGGGTGACACAAAAGCTAATTTTTAATACCAATATTAACAAGAATTTATCAGGAATCTCCTGAATGTCATTCATTGTTCTACACTGCAGAGATTCAAAGACAAATTCTGAATGGCAGGATATTTCTTGCCTGAGATTCATGGGACAGTGTGATCTCGGCAAACTTAAAATTATAAGTGAGTCAATGGGTGGTAGACACAGAATAGGCATAAGGGAACTTCAGTATATTTTTAAACATGAATTTCACAGGAAATGGTATCTAAGTCGTAACTGAGGATACATTTGACCTAAGAAGGATATGGTTAACTGTAGAGCAGAGAGGAATTCACGTTTGTCAATCAATTTGTCAGCAATCATTTATTAAGTACCTACTAGATGCCAGGTACTATGTGAGATGTGGGGGATAAAAGCAAAAATAAAAGTTCCTGCCCTCAAGAAACTTCTGTTTTGTTAGGGAAAATAAGATGTGCAAATATACACAATAGATAACAAGGTAATTTTGAGGCATAAGAAGGTTCAGATGCTGAGGGAATCTGGATTATCTTGATTCAGAAGGTAGGGTAAAGTTGATGTGGAAAGGGGCTACATTGGAGACTTGGGAACAGGAGGAAAAATGGGGAATGATTTCAAAGGGTTGTAGAAAAGGGAAAAAAGGAAGGGTTCATGGTCTACAGCCTTTATATTCTCAGTTAAGTTGAGCTGAGTGGATGGGGGAAGGGAATGTTTTGAAGGGCCTGTGAAATGAAAAGAAGGTTTCAAACAGTGGTTGTTTGAAATGGGCTAGAAACTCAGTAAAGAAAAAAAAAGACTGCCTGTCTGCTGTGATGGTCCAATTAAGACTAAGGTACATCCTGTGAGAGGGGATGCAGTAGTCTTGTTTGGGTGAGGTTCAGGTATAAGACTTCTCTTAACACTGTCTGGTAGCACTTCAAGAGATATGATGGAATGTGACTAGAGATTGCAGTAATGTTATTTTACTTAAAAAGGACATGTTTTTGCATGCAATAATGGGCATGCACAGGGTGCAGTTGGTAATATGACAAAGGAGAATTGGAGCAAGACATCATATTGGTGGGTTTTGTACTTTTTGGTCTTGGGATCCCTTTACACTCTTAAAAATTAAAAAATCCTCCCAAAGAGCTTTTCTTTATGTGGATTATATCTATCAATATTTATTGTGTGTCAAAATTAAAATGTCTTAATATTATTATATATTATTATACTATGCTATGCTATGCTATATATACTACATTACATTATATTATATTATCACATCATATCTTATTATATTATATTACATACTCTATTTTTAATATGTTATATTATTATTGTGATGATGAAAACATTTCTGATTTCATGAAAGACACAAGAAAGGGCCTCAGGGTCCCTGAATCACTCTTGAGAACCACTGGATTACAGGATAAAGAATAATACAAAGTAAATCTGATTAACTAAAGAGGGATTGGAGAAGGAGGGGAGGAAAGCTGGAGAAGCAATGTGAGCACTGAGGGATGAAGAGAGCAGAGGTCAGAGTGAGAGTGATGAGGACATTTAGTATGAGTAAGGCATGTGGAATACTAGGAGCTTATGACCAGACTAAAGAATATCAGAGAAATAGAAACTTGTGAGTGATGTCAAGTTAAAGGATTTGATCACTTCTGTGTGTGGCTGGATAGATGGATGAGTAAATCGTGGGAATTTAATAGCTTGAGAAACCAGGAAGTTAGGGTTTTTAAAAAAAAGTCAGTATCTATGTTTAAGACCCTAGTACTGTATAGCAGGAGATGGGGAATTTGGATGGAGACGAAGATTGTTACCCTGGAACTGAATCTTTAAGAAAGGAGGAAGAATTACTTGGCAGCCAGTAGATAACTGCCACCAAGATATAGATTAAGCAATAAATTTGGACAGTGACCCAAAAAGGGAGAGAAGAGAGGGTGTTTTGTAGGATGGTGGATTTTGATGAGTCTAGAAGTGAGAGTGAGGAGAAGGGAATACACTGACTCCCCCTTTAGAAAAGTAGGTCAAGGGGGAATTTAAAAAATCCAACCGGTATTAAAGAGGATGGACAGTGATGCCATGACATCTGGAAAGAACCAGGCCTGACTGAATCCAAGTCTGATATTCTATCTACCTTTCTTGACAAATGAATATCCCCAAGGCTACATTGATGTGCATTGAATTAAAAAATGAGGCTAAGTCTCTAGTTCACTGAGTAGATGGAAGATATATTGAAGCAGAAAGACATAAATGACATTCTGAGAAGACGTGCATGACCCTTGATCATCTACAATTCTATAATCTGTAATCCATAATAAACTATATACAAATAGCTTCTATTTTCATAAGTAGAGGAAGGAAACAGCAGTGCCTAGTTGTGGTGAAAGGGTATATCATATAAATAATAGTTTTGCTTTAGAAAACATGGGACATAATTTGGGTAGTAGGGCTTGTCTACTTCAGCTTCACCTAGATGAGTCACTCTCATTATGAAAACTTTCCTATAGCACCTCATGGTCCCAAGTGCCTCAGAAGTGTTCTTATTTCTGCATGGTTGCATTATTACAAATGGTCACACTCTGTTTACTTAAAACTTTCCACAAATGAACAAAATCAATTATAAGGAAGTCAGGGAACTGGGAAGCCAGAAGCAGGCATTTAAGAAAACTGAAGTCACAGAGGCTGATGTGGGAAATCGTGATAATGGCTCTGCCTGACTCCTGAGGTCAGTAGTAAAAAGCAGAGAATGCTGGGAGGAGATAGGAAAGGGCAAGGGTCTGAGAGCTGGGAATTGGAAGAAGGAGAAGCTTGGTGAGCAACACACTTGAGAAGTTAAGGTTATGTACACAGGTCATACTTGAAAGCCTAAATCAATGTATGACAGTGCCAATTTCAAAACTGTGACTAATTCTTATAAGAAACTATTCTGTCTCCAGCATCCTAAAATTTGGGCAGATCCTTTCTACTTCCATTCACCATAGTACAAAGCAAAGAAAACTGGTTCAACAGTTCTAGAACTTGGGTTCTAATCCTTCCTTTGGTGCTAACTACCTATATATGCCAAGTCAATTAACCTCTGTGAGCCTCAGTTTCCTTGTCTGTAAAATGAAAGAGTTGTATTCACTTTTAACTTTGAATCCATGATCTTGTCCCATTCCTTGTCTTCCCTACCTCTACTTTTGCCTTGATGGTTATTTTCAATCCCTTGGTTCCTCCCTGTTCTACAAATGCTGTTTTGGCATTAATTTCCTCCCCATTACCCCATGGTAAGCCTCCTTCCAAAACACCCTTTCCTTTGCCTTGAGTCTATTTCTCTTTGACCTTCTCTCGTATTCTTCCTGGCAAATAAACCTCACTGCTCTGCTCTGATGCTTCACTGTGGTGAAAAGAGATTCTAGGTTCTTGAAAGTTATACCAGCTGAGTGCAATCCTCAGAAGTCTTATTGGTTTCCTCAAATAGGGTCCCAGTGATAGTATATATGTTTTCTAAGGACTATCCTAGTTAAGCACAGAGAGGCTTATCAACGATTGATTGGACTATCAATTGTGAATTCTTTGTCCACAGCAAATCTATATGTAAAACAGAGAAAACTATAAAATGGTTCTCCATGTTATCCAGCTCTTTTTTGTTTCTGCAATGATGGCAGCACAACTGCAGAAAAGAGGGCAGAGGGTGCTAAGCTATCTGGTGAGGGGGAAGGAACAAACATTTACTAAGTATACTATGTCCCAGTCACCTGCTGAGCACTTCATCAATATTTTATCTGATCCTTACCACAACCCAATGAGGTACATTTTATTATCTCCATTATACAGTTGAGGAAACTGAGGCAGACAGAGATTGCTCTGGGTCATTCAGCTATTAAGTGTCTAAAACCAGACTGAAGCTCATGTTTTTCTGACTCCAGGACAGGTGCTCTATATCCTATGTCTAGTTAAAGAAAACTGAATTTTGCTGTTGGTAATGTAAATGGGAGATCCTTGTCCAGGGACAAACAAGGAGACAACCTGCTGAAGTGATGGACACATATCAATCTTGAAGTATTTGTTATAAGTAAAATCAGAACACAAAAGGAGACCACAGTGAAAAGGAAGGATCATGCCATTATCCTGGGCTGGCCTCTTCCCTCACCCACGACTCTTCCTGTTTACAGATGACAGAGACATGACATTCCTTCCTGTTTCTTTCCTCTGTCTCCTAGTCTGGCAGGCCTGCAGGGATAAAAGAGAAAATGCCATTCTTTCAGCAACTCCCACTGGCACTCTCCTTTGAGCTGTTCAACACTCCAAAAACACCCCTAGTGAGGTTAATAATCATCCCAGACTCATTTGGTCAAGATTAACAAAACTCCTCCCTGGTCATATCCTCTCCATCCCAATGATCCTGAGCCTCCGGCAGTCTTTACACAACTGCCATTCTCTATCCTCCAATGCCTACTCCCTTATTTTCATCCTCCTCAAACCAACCTTCCAATGTTATACTCTAAAGATACCAACCTTTTCCACTGTGCTCTTTGGATGTGTAGGTTAAAAACCTTGCATTCATCTAAAATCTTTTCCCTTCTATCTGACTCTCACAGAGACATGGCTCCCTCCGAATGACACAGTCTTCCTGGTCACCATTTCCAGCACTTACTGCTCTTTCAATCATTCACCATCTCCATGGTCAAGGTGGAGAGTTATAATATTTCTTGCTCCCCCTTGCCACTTCCAAGTTCTCCCTCACTATCTATCACTATCCATCTCTCCTCCTTTGAGGTTCATTCAACCTACATTTACCACCCAATCAAAGTAGTTGTCATCGCCTGACTTCCAGGACACTTCTTCTTTCCTCAGTGAATTTAGTTACAGAGGTGGGGAACCTGCAACCTTGAGGCCACATGTGGCCCTCCAGGTCCTCAAGTGCAGCCCTTTGAATCCAAACTTCACAGAACAAACCCCATTAATAAAAGGATGGACTTTTAAACTTAGACTCAGTCAAAAGGCTGCACCCAAGGACCTAGATAGCCACATGCGACTTCGAGGTCACAGGTTCCCCACCTTTGATTTGTACCTCAAGCAGTCTTTCACTTAGCTTTTTTTCTCATACTGAGACTTCAAATACACATTAATACTTCTTCAAACATGCTAAACTCACATTTCCTTAGCTTGCTCTTTTTTCCTATGATCTACCATTCCAACCCATCTACACACAAAGATGGTCATACTCTTGATCTTGCCATCATCCACAAATGTTCCACTACCCAGTCTATAAACTCTGAAAGTCCCTTATCTAATCAGAATTTAATGCCCTCCTATCTCTCCCTCTGCTCTGTAACTCCAAATCCTCTTCTTTGATTACACTGTGACTCCTCCTCCATTGACCCAATAGCTCTTTACCAGACTTTACTCCTATACTCGTCCATCCCTTCTACCCCTTTCTAACCTCTTAATAAGCTAATTCAATTCTACATTATCATCTTCCCTTAAATTCCTGACCCTCTTATCCTGATGTCTATCTTATCCCACCACATCTCAGCCCAGGTTACTCCTACCATCTGCTGCCTTCACTCCTTCTCAACATGTTGCTGAGCAAAGTTGGAGAAAACCATGAAACTATGCTAACTAAACCCACTAAAATTCATTTTATGTAATCTCAATTGGGCCTGTACTATAGCAAGAAAATGCTTTTAAATCTCCGCTGCCTCAGATTTAATTGAAAAAAAAATGAGAACATTTCCAACAGATACTTCTCTCTTCATTTTCATCTATATCACCCAGATATTTTCTTCAAATAATAGGGTGCCTCTCTCCTTACAAAGGCAAATTCCTCTACATTTCATTCCATCCTGCCATAAGCAAACTACATCCCCCCATCATCTTGTCTCATATTTATCCACAATCTCTCCTTCTCCTAGCTCTTCACCTTCCACCTACAAACATGCCCATTCCTCACTTCCCATCCTTAAATATCCCTCATTAAATCAATCCATTCCTACTATTTTCCCATCTTTCCTATCCTTTGTGACTTAACTCCTTGAGAAAACCATCTACATAGGTTCCTTCACTTCTTTTCCTCTTGCTTTCTTTTTAATTTTTAGGGTCTTTTGGTTTTTGTAATACTTTTTTCTCCTGTTTTTCCTCCTACTTACTTCCCATTCCTCAGCATCCTTTGCTGGATCTTTGCCAAGGTCATCCATGCTAACCATGGGTGTCTCTCAGGGTTCAGTCCTATGCCCTTTCTTCTTCTCTCTATACTTTTTTTCACTGCATCAGTTCCTATGGATTCAATTATCATCTCTATGTTGATGATTCTCAAATCTACTTATCCAGCCCTAATATCTCTTCCAACTTCTAAACTCTCATCCCCAGTTGCTTATTCAACATCTTGAATCAGATGTCCCATAGACTTCTTAAACTCAATATATACAAAACTGAATTCATTTTCTTTCCTCCTCCTGCTCAAACCAATCTGTCTCTCTAACTTCACTACTATTGTACAGGATACCATCATCCCCTCTGTCACCCAGGTTCACAATCCATGTATCATCCTCAACTCCTCACTTTTTCTTATGACCACATATCTGATCTGCTGTCAAGGCATGTCAATGTTACCTTCATAACATCTCTTGAATATGCATACTTCTCCTCTGATACTGCCAACACTGTAATGTAGCTCCTCATAACCTCATGCCTGCATATCAGTAAGCACCCCAACATGCACAAAGAGGCTTGCTATCACAGGTTCTTAGGTATGCATTCATAAAAGGAAAGCAACTTTCAAGGGATTAACAACCACTTTAATCAAGCACATGTATCATTCCTTTAACCAAGCATATGTATCATTCCTTTAACCATGTACATATATCATTCAGTTAGTTTAGGGAGTCAGTACACTGAATTTCAAAGAAAATACAGAGAAATCAAAAGATCAACAGACATGGTTTCCTCTGCCTAAATTCAACAATTGGACCCCAATTGTCTTACCATCATTACCAGAGAGGGAAGCACAACATCTGAGTTCTCAAAGCCAGGGGGCTCTTTAGCACCTTCCTAAAGTCCTCATCTGGTCAAACAAACACTCTTACAAAAACTAAGCCCCAAAGAAAAAGCTCAATTCAGAGTATTAATACCTTATTTAGAGTCAGAGAGCATCACAACCCTTTGACCCAGTGCCTCAATAGGAAAAAAAAACAAAAGGTAGTTTGGACCCTCCTACAAAACAAGTCCCCTAATCAAGCTTCCCATAATGGGTCCATCAATGGACAGGAAAGATTTTTAATCACATTAGAATAATTAACAATTCAAATACATATCCTGTTTTTAGTTTAAAAAAAAAGTCTTGTTTCTGTATTTTACTCCTTGTAAAAACTCTTGATTGATAAAGGCAAGATTCAATCAGAGGCACTTGACTATACTAAAATATCTATAATAAAATCTAAAACAAAATTATACTAAAAACAGCAAAAGATCCAATTTTGATTGCCATCACACTGGACTATGGTAATAGCCTGCTAATTGATCTCCTTGCCATAAGGCTCTTCTTACCCTACTCCATCTGCCAAAGTGATCTTCTTAAAGTGCAGGTCTGATCATGTTACCATTGTACTCAATAAACCCTAGTGGCTCCCTTTCACCTTTAAGAAAATGTGTAAAATCTACTGTTTGCCATATAATGACTTTAGCCCCAGCCTTTCCAATCTGCTTACATCCTCTCATGTGAACTGCAATCCCATGATCACAGTGATCCAGTGATCACTGGCCTCCTTGAAGTTTCTTGAACAATGTACTCCATCAACCAATTTTCACTGGCTTTCCCCCATGCCTAGAATACTCTCCCTCCTCATCTCTGCTTCCTGCCTTCTCTGACTTCCTTTGAGTCCCAGCTTAAATCCTACCTTCTACAGGAAGCCTTTCTTAATCCATCTTAAATCTAATCTAATCTTAATTCTTAATATTTTCCTCTGTTGATTATCTCTAGTTCATCCTAGATGTAACTTGTCTGTACATAGTATTTGCTTATTGTTCCCCTATTAGACTGTGAGCAACTTGTGAGCCTTTTGACTGTCTGTATATCCCCATCACTTCATAGTGTAGATGCCAAAGTATTTATTGACTGACTGAAATAACAGAGTGTAGTAGGTTTTATTGCTCATCCAAAGACAAGAAGAATCATCATTTCATGAGAAATTTGGTCATTTCATTGAAACTCTTGTGATATGCAAGATAATCAACATAAAGATAACTACAGCTTGTGAACCAACATCTGTAACAAAGAAAGGAAAGGAAGGAAAGCTATAAAAAGAAATTGATAATGTCCTTTAAATTAAACCAATTTGCTTTAAAACTGAGGGTTTGGGGTTTGGTTTTTTGGTTTTTTTGGTTCCAAAGAATAATGATGAAACAAAAAATATATTGGAAAATGTGGTTTAGCATAATAAATAAGACAGATCAAAACCTCACAGATTATAAAAGTCAAAGTGGAATAGTGGAAAGAAATTTACAGTAAGGAAGATCTGAACTTACATCTTTCCTCAGATACTTGCATGACCTTGGGAAAGTAATTTCATTTCTCTTTTTTTCATTTTCTGCACCTGTAAAATAAGGAAGTTAGAGTCAATGACATCCAAGTTCCCTTCCAGATCTTAATCTATGACCTTATGCATTTACATGCTATGAATACTTTCTTCAAAAAGAGACAAGTGGTGATGGAAATGCTCAACATCAAATACTATCATAATGCATAAAGTGAATCACATTTCAATGGAGGGAGAACTGCTGATTATCAATGTGGGAGTCATTTCTGAATCATGTATACATAGATATGTGTGTGTATAGATAGACAGATGTACGTACATACATATATACACATATATACATTAAAATATACATACATATATGTATATATGTGTATACCTATGTGTGCATATATATACACATATGTATATGAGTGTACATATATATATTTTCACAGAGCATTGCCTTACTAGAGCAATGATTAAAATCAATGCCAGATTAGAAAGAAAAAACAATTAGATTTGTCATAAAATTAAGGCAAATAGCTTCAACAAGCTATTGGCTCAGATAAAAAAATTATTAAATTAAATTGTCACTATTCTTTAAGCAATTTTAACCACAGTAAATCACTCACTTTATCCAGGAGACCAAACTAGCCTAGATGCTGGCTTAGCCAGCAACAAAGGGATCTCAATGCCAAATGAAGAAAGATGGCAGCCAATCAAAATGCTGGGTGAGAACACAAACTTTCTTTTAAAGCAGTATAGAGAATGTGGAAGAAAATGAGCAATATCACTCACAAATACCAAGAAGCAGCTGAAGAAAACCAAGGGTACATGAGGCTGAACTCTGTAATTATCATGGCCACACTTAGTTCTGGAAGAGAGATGACAAAATGTCTCCCTTTCCTTTCACTGCAGAGATGAGGGAGGAGGGGTATAGAATATTGCCTATACTGTAAGGTTCTGATATGTTGCCTAGTTTTGCTGAACTGCTCTATTTTTCATTTTTTTTATTTATTGTTATAAGGAATGATTTCCTGAGGAGAAATGAGAGAAAGAATATATTCATAAGCTGAGGTTTATAAAAGCAAAAGTTATCCCATTTAAAATAAGAATTTTAAAAAAAGTTTACAGAATTCTTGGTGAGGGAATTCAATTAAGCTAGGTCATGCTGAGGGTGCCTAAGGATGAAAATGGAAAGACAATGAACAGATAAGAAACAGAAAAGTTCCGTTAAGATTTTCACAACATTTTTCTCCTTCAGTTATAGTGAAGCCAACACTATAAGATTGTAGTATCATAATCTCTAGGTGTCCCCATGGAGAAATGGAAATGGCAATAAAGAAAAAAAATACAGGAAGAATAGCTGAACTAAGTTAGTTACAATGGAAGCAGTACTGGATTTAGAGTGCTCTGCCAGGTATTACCTGTATGACACTGGGCTTACTTCTACTTACTTAACCCGAGTGGTCTTGATTTTTCTCATCTGTAAAATGTGATGGGAAAAGGAGTAGATGGCTTCTAAGGATTCTTGAAGCTTTCAATCTATGATCATATTTCCATAACATATAAGTATATCATGAAGAAGTCCCCAGTGGCAGTGATCAATCTTCAATCTTAAGGAATTTAGTCTCAAAATATCTAAAAGGGTACATGATAGTTAATGCTTTAAAAAAATCCCAAACCATGTTATTACCAAAAGAGTCAACTAAGAAAATATCAGTAATTTTTGGCCCAAATGCCCACTTTTGCATGTCTACAAGTTTTAGTAGAATAATTTCCCCATATGCATTAACGTAGATACGAAAAGGAAATGGGCAGACTTTTTAAATGAAAGCTTCCAGAAGACCATTTTAAAAGTAAAAATAGCTGTATAATAGAATGACTGAAATGTTCAGAGCATACCATACCCTTCTCTGTTTACTGTATCTTAGATACAAATAATAAAACCACCATCTTAAAGGAATAAGATATCTCCCATAATACATGCTGAAAGTATATGCAATTGCTTGAAAAGCATAATGGAGATCACTTTGCTTAACATCCCTCTGATTAATAATATCAAACAAGGCATAAAATGGGGAGATGCAAACTTGATGAAATGTCCTGGAGGATGTTTTCTCCACTCAGAGTCCCAATGGAAATGATTACCCTCTAGATGATGAGGTGCTATAGACGTTACTTTTTTTGTAAATAACATTGTCGTGATTTCATCAATCCTTAGAACATTGTAGTGAGGTCCTTTGGTCTGTCTGCTCATAAAAAAAAATCAAGCAAATAAATAATAAATTTTTTGCACAGGAAATGATATTTAGTTGGAAAGATAACCCAAGGTTGGACAATCATTAGACAGACATTGACAGTGGACAATGAACAGAGACAGAATTGAAAGTGAGAAGGAAAGTGGGCTAAAGTGCCTTGTTGAAATTGTACTATTGTTTTAATGATCCAAAACTTCTACTTGAAAGACAGGCTCATCTTTTTAATAGCAATGTGCTTCTGTAACAATCAGTTTTGAGGGATAATAGGTAGACACCAGGAGTGCTCCATTGATAACATTGTAACATGAGGAGAAATTGAGGAAGGCATCCAATACACTAGGTAGAATCCCTGTAAAAATCTTTAGAGAGAATTTGGATAACAGCTGCATAGGACTGGCACTCATGGATGGATTGCCATCTGTATTGTCGGAGGGAACTCCCAAATCAATGAGGTCACAGATCTTTTGAAGTATTTGTATACTTGTGGATACATACGTAGACATAGCATGGTATGGTATGGTATGGTGGACAGTGACTTGTCCTTGATATCTGGAAGATTTGGAAGTAAGTCCTTCAGAGGCATTCTGGTGCTCCCAAATAGTTAGCTCTCCAAAACTATAATTTACAGAGTAGTTAACAATTATAAGAGGAAGGTTTTTTTTGGTTTTTGTTTTGTTTTGTTTTCACTGAGAATTCCTTACATCAGTGAAATAACATATGGTCATAAGTTAGGTTTGAAGAAAAAAAATATTTCTAGACTTCCCATGCTAAGATGTCAGAGTGAGGAAGGAATCTTCTGAAGACCTCCAAAATTCCACTCCAAACAACTAGAAAGCCTCCTCAGAATTGATCTAGGAGCAGGGAAGTGGCTTATCAGCCCAGAAGGAAAGGTCTGTCTCACTAGCAGGGGAAGAGAGGAGAGTGGGACAGCCAGAGCCAAGAGCTACAAAAACAACCAACCTCACAGAAGGGGATCTGCAGCAAGGCCTCAAGTCTGGGGCAATCCATCAGCTACCCAGCAGCAGAGCCCCACCCCTGGGGCAGATCAGCAACAAGATTATTCCTCCAAGGCCAGATGCCAGAAAGACTGTTACAATAGCAACTCAGTAGCAACACCTAACTCCTGGAACAGGCCAGCAGCTAACCCTACACCCAGGGGAGACCAACAGGGAGACCCCACTCTTCAATACAAGCCAGAAGAGAAGCCTACACTCCTGAGAAGCAAACAGACAAGCCCTAAAGCCAGCATTAAGACCCTGAGCCCCAACACAAAAAAGCCCCAACAAAAAAAAAGGAACAGTGCAGGACCAGAGCCCAAATCTCACATAAGAATATCAAGTGACAAAAAGGCAAGAAAAGTGAGCAAAAACAAACAATAAAAGAACTATATAAAGTTGCTGTGGTCATAGGGAAGATCAACACTTAAACTTAGAAGAGAACAATAGTGTCAAAATAGCTACATGTGAAGCCTCAAAGAAAAATGTAATTTGGTCTCAGGCCCAAAAAGAATTCATGGAAGAGGTTTAAAAGGACTTTAAAAAGCAAATTAATGAAGTAAAAGAAAAACTGGAAAAAAAATGAAAATAATGCAAGATATTATGAAAAAAGAGTCAATATCAGGGAAATATACACACAAAAATTTGCCAAGGAAAATAACTCCCTAAAAAGTAGAATTGGCCAAATGGAAAAGGAAATACAAAATCTTACTGAAGAAAAGAATTGCTTTTGTTTCTGTACTGAGTATAATTTGTGAGGGTTTTTTCAATTTATTTACTTTTAGTTTTCAATATTCATTTCCATAAGATTTTGAGTTTCATATTTTCTCCCAATCTCTCTCTTCCCCCACCCCAAAACACCATGCATTCTGATTACCCCTTCCCCCAATCTCTCCCCGCTCCTATCACACCCCTCCCTTCCTTTATCACCATCTTCTTTCTTTTCTTGCAGGGCAAGATAGATTTCTATACCTCATTACTGGTATTTCTTATTTCCCAGTTACATGCAAAAACAATTCTCAACATTCATTCCTAAAACTTTAAGTTCTAACTTCTCTCTCTTTCTCCCTCCCCACCCATCCCCACTAAGAAGGTAAGTAATTAAATATAGGCTATATATGTGTAGTTTTGCTAAAAACTTCCATAATAGTCATGTTGTAAAAGACTATCTATATTTCCCTCCAACTTATTCTGTCCCTCATTTATTCTATTCTCTGTTTTGACCTTATCCCTCCCCAAAAGTTGTTACTTTTAACTACCACCCCCTCTCATTTGTCCTCCCTTCTATCATCCCCCCCATATCCCACTTATCCCCTTCTTCCCTACTTTCCTACAGTGTAAGGAAGATTTCCATACCAAATTGAGTGTGCATGTTATTCCTTCATTAAGCCAAATATGATGAGAATAAGCTTCATTTTTCCCCTCTCAACTCCCCCTTTTCCCATCCACTGAAAAAGTTTTCTTGCCTTTTTTATGAGATAATTTACTCCTTTCCATTTCTCCCTTTCTCCTCCCAATATATTCCTCTCTCACCCCTTAATTTTATTTCTTTAGATATCATCCCTTCCTTTTCAACTCACCATGTGCCTGCTGTGTGTGTGTGTATATGTGTGTGTGTGTGTGTATGTGTGAGTGTGTGTGTATAATCCTTCCAACTATGCAAATACTGAGAAAAGTTTCAAGAGTTACAAATATCTTTCCATGAAGGAATGTAAATAGTTCAGCTTTAGTAAGTACCTTATGATTTCTCTTTCCTGTTTACCTTGTCATACTTCTCTTGATTCTTGTGTTTGAAAGTCAGATTTTCTATTCACCGCTGGTCTTTTCATCAAGAATGTTTGAAAGTTCTCTATTTCATTGAAAGACTATATTTTCCTCTGAAGTAGTATACTCAGTTTTGCTGGGTAGGTGATTCTTGGTTTTAATTTTAGTTCCTTTGACTTCTGGAATATCATATTCCAAGCCCTTCAATCATTTAATATGGAAACTGCCACATCCTGTATTATCCTTATTGTATTTCCACAATACTCAAATTGTTTCTTTCTGGCTACTTGCAACAATGCTCCAACAATGGAAGTTGCAGCTCTCTGGGGCCAGGAATAAACCACTGGTGTTCCCTTCTCACCCAAGTGAAGGAGCTTTCTCACTGACTTTTGAAGCTGTCTTTGTATTTGTGAGTTGAGGAATCTGGGACCCACAATTGCTGCTGGTGGTGCCTTGAAGCTCACTCCAGTCCTGTCCTTGCCTCAGTGTGGCCAAGGGCAGGATGCACTCCACTCTGCACCCAGTGTGATAGACCTTTCCTGCAGGCCTTTTATGGTGCCTTGGGCTGGAAATCTCTTTCACTTTATTATTTGTGGCTTCTGCTACTCTAGAATTTGTTTATAGTCATTTCTAAAGGTATTTTGTAGGCTGTGGGAAGAGAGCTTCTAGAGGTGTGTCCTTCTACTCTGCCATCTTTGCTCTGCGTCTCAAGAAAAGAATTCCTTAAAAATTAAAACTGAGCAAGTGGAAGCCAATAACTCCATGAGACATCAAGATACAGTAAAACAAAATCAAAAAAAAGGGAAAGGTAAAATTTCTCATTGGAAAAACAACTGGCCTAGAAAGTAGATCCTGGAGAGATAATAAAAGAATTGTTAGACTGCTTAAAAGTCATGATCAAACAAACAAACAGACAACATACTTGAAGAAACTATCAAAGAAAACTGCCCTGATATATTAGAACCAGAGGACAAAATAGAAATTGAAAGAATCCAGTAATCACTGCCTGAAAGAGATCCTAAAATGAAAATTCCCAGAGACATCATAGCCAAATTTCAGAGCTCACAGATCAAGGGAAAAGTGGTATAAGCAGCCCAAAAGAAGCAATTCAATTATCATAGAACTATAGTCAGGATTACACAGGATTGGAGCTTCTACGTTAAATAATTGGAGGACTTGGAATAAGATATAAAAGAAGGCAATGGAGTTAGAATTACAACCAAAAATCACTTACCCGCTAAATTGAATATAATCTTTCAGGGTAGATGTATTATTAATGCATTTTTGCTTAATATCCAGAAGTATCTAGGTTAACTGAAAGAATAAATGGATTATTAAAAGAATAGTTAAGGAAGTTACACTCTAATAATTCTTATCAACATTGGAAAGATAATTTGTTTGCTGCTTTATGTAATTTGAATAGACCACTGGGAGGAAGTACATCTCTAGCCAGAATGATGACCCCAAATCTTCAAATTAGAAAGCAATAAAAACATAAGATCCAAAATATTGAGTATGTGACTGTGAGACCAGATGCCTCCGACCATACCCAGGGACACCTGACTGGTTAGGATAGGATTTACGTTGCTTGGAGGATTTTTGGTTGGATAGAAAAGAAATAAGAAAAATTTCTACAGGAATATGTATGAGGATTCCTAAAATTTGTTTTGGAAGGAAATTATCTAAAAATGGATTACCAGCTTGAAAAATACATGTATTGACTGGAATGATAGATTCTAATTCTCAAGGAGAAGTTGCATTCCAGAATTTGTGAACTCCTACAGTTTTGTAAAAATGACAGAATGGTTCAAGTGACTATTATTCCTAGTGAAACAATACCCTTTGTGAAAACTGACCCACCTTCTGAAATTGCTAGTGGGAGAACTGATGGGCTGGGTTCTACTGACAGATAAAAATTGGGATAGAATAAAGTATGGGTGAAACAGAAGCCAGGCCATGTTCCAAAGGCTGTGGAAAATTATAGCACATGGGAAAGATAATACCATAACTATTGTTTATTCAGGAGAATATTATTACCAAATTGTACCCTTATATTCTACTGTATATTCCACTGTAAATGAGGTTATGATAGTGGGTTCATGGACTTCAGAAGCACAGCTGACCCTATATCTATCCTGCTTCTGGTTATTGTCTCCTTGTTTCTTTTTGGCTTTTTGTCTGTTAAATTTATTTGCTAGATTTGTTTCCTACAGGCTTAGTGTCCTCTACCTGCAGATGCCTGATCCTTACTCCCTATCCACAACAATGATGTGTCACCCCTGGACCTGGTGTTGACCAAGCTCCATATATCAGCTTGGACCGTTCTATGTCCAATTTCATCAGGAAGGAGTATAGAAGAGATCTTCACCTCTTAACCCAAGATTTTAGACCCCATTCATTTAGGAGTGATGGGGTGCTTGTGTTCGTGCCCCACCCTAAGATATTGTTTTTTGTGCTTATTTTGTGTGATCCCTCTTATATTGTTGTAAAGTTTTGTTGACAAAAGTTGCCCCATTGACCTATGTAATGGATAAGAAAGATCTTGTGGCCAAATGTATTATTAATGAATTTTGCCTAATTTTAAGATCTTTCCCACCCATTAACAGACTTATGTGACCTGCTTAAATCACACAGAAGTCTAAGTCACATGACATGGCAGGAGCTTGCTAAACAGGTGGAACAGGAAGGGTGGAACAGAGTTGTGAGGCAATTGGTGAGAGCAGTTAGGGCAAATGAGAGAGGATGCAGGTAGGTAGGCAGGGCTAGTGTTGTGAATGTTTGTTGTGGGAAGGCTAGGGGATGGAGTGGGAAGGGCTTGGGAAAGGCATTGCCCCAAGCAACACTAATGTGTATTGACTCCTGATTACTATGATGTAATTGGCTTCCTGAAGTCTGAATAAATATTTTTCTTCTGCCTTTTCTTTCTTCTGTCTGTTATACTTTGCAATTCAGAACAACACTGGCATATTCATAATCATCATCAGTGCTGTGAATGTTGCCTTGGTGATACTGTGGCAAATGGTTATTTAATGAAATAGAGCACTTTCAAGCATTCCTAATTAAAAGACCAGAGTTGAATAAAAAATTTGACCTTGAAGACACAAAGGAAACATAAAAAGGTAAAAAATAAACAACATAAAACATAAAAAATCCAAAAAGGTTAAAATGTTCATATTTCTATATGGCAAGATAATATTTATAACTTAACAACTTTATTACTACAAGAGCAATGAGAAGAAATACATATAGACAGAGAAAATGGATATAAGGTGGTTTTGATGAGATGATACCTCAAAAAAGCAAAATAAAGGGGTGAAAAATAAAATTGCACTGGAAGAAGAAGGGGGAGATTGGATGGGACCAATTATTCCACATAAAAGAGGCATGAAAGGGCTATTATAAAGGTGGGAAAGATGGAAGCATTAGGGAGGCAAGCAAAGCTCAAATCTAACTCTTGTCGAATTTGGCTCAAAAAGGGAATTACATACATACTCAGTTAGATATAGAAATCTATATTACCCTCTAAGGAAGCAGAAAAGGATGGGGATGATAGAAAGAGGAGGGGAGAACTGATAAAAGAGAGGGTAGATGGGGGAAGGTATAAGAAGGGAGAGGGTGAGAGGTGACAGAAAGCAGGATATAAATAAGGTGAAATATCATGGAGGGGAAATAGTTAATTATCATAACTATACATATGAATGGGATAAACTCACCCATAAAATAGAAGTAGACAGCAGAATGGATTAAAAACCTGAATCCTACACTGTTGTTTACAAGAAATACATGTGAAACAGAGAGATACACGCAGGGTAAAAGTTAGGAGCTGGAGCAGAATTTATTACGCTTCAGTTGAAGCAAAGAAAGAAGAGGTAGCAATTATGATCTCAGACAAAAGAAAAGTAATATTAGATCTAATTAAAAAAGATAAAGCAGGAAACTCTATCTTGCTGAAAGGTACCATAGACAATGAAGTGATATCAACATTAAACATATATACACCAAATGTTATAGCATCTAAATTTTTGAAGAAGTTGAACAAGTTAAAGGAGGAAATAGATAATAAAACTATATTTGTGGAAAACCTCAACTTTGCCATGTCAAAACTTGATAAATCTAAGCAAAAAATAAACAACAAAGAAATTAGGGAGGTGAATAAAATTCCATAAATGTTAGATATGATAGATCTTGAGAAAATTTAATGGGAATAAAATAATTTCATTAAATAGGTCAGAGCACACTTTTTCTCAGAAGTACAGGCATCTATACAACAACTGACTATGTAATGGACATAAAAACCTCACAATCAAATGCAGATATAGTAAATGCATCCTTTTCAGATCATAATGCAGTAAAAAATTACACTCAATAATGGACAATGGAAAGAGAGATTAAAAATTTATTGGAAATTAAATAATCTAATCCTTAAAATAAGTGGATCAAAGAACAAATCATAGAAACACAGTTGATAATTTCATTCAAGAAAATGACAACAATGAGACAACTTACCAAAATTTATGGGATGCAGTCAAAATAGTACTCGGGGGGGGGGGCAATTTATATCTGTAATTTCTTACATCAGTAAAATAGAGAAAAAGCAGATCAATGGACTGGGTATGCAAATAAAAAAACTAGAAAAAAGACCAAATTAAAAATACTCAATTAAACAGCAAATTAGTATTCCTGAATATCAAAGGTGAGATTAATAAAATTGCAAGTAAGAAAACCTTTGAACTAATAAATAAAACTAAAAGCTGGTTTTATGAAAAAAAATAAACCATTAATTGATTTGATTTAAAAACGGAAAGAAAAAATCAAATTACTACTATCAAAAATAAAAAGGTAAATTTATTATTAATGAAGAAGAAAGTAAGACAACTGTTAAAGCCATTTTGCTCAATTAGATGCTAATAAATTTGACAATATAAATGAAATGTATATCTACAAAAATAAAAATTACCCAGATTAACAGAAGAAGAAATAAAATATCCCAATATTAATACAAGAAATCAAGCCATCAATGAATTTCTTAAGAAAAAATTCCCAGGATCAAATGGATTTAAAGAAAAATTAATCCCCAAACTATATAAACTATTTAGAAAAAAAGACAAAGAAGGAATCCCACCAAATTCCTTTAACAACACAAATATGGTGCTCATACCCAAACCAGGAAGAGTCAAAACAGAGAAAGAAAATTATAGACCAATTTCCCTGGTGAATATTGATGCAAAAAATTTAAATAAAATATTAGCAAAGAGATTACAACAATATATACAAGAATAATACACTATGACCAAGTGGTATATATACCAGGAATGAAAGGCTGGTTCAATATAGGAAAACTATTAGCATAACTGACCATATCATAACAAAACAAACAGAAATCATTTGATTATCTCAATGGATGAAGAAAAAGTCTTTGACAAAATACAGCACCTATTCCTATTTAAAAACACTAGAGAACATAGGAATAAATGGAGCTTACCTTAAAATGATAAGTAACATCTATCTAAAACCATCAGCAAGCATTATATGTAATGGAGATAAGCTAGAAGCCTTTCCAGTACTGTCAGGAATGAAGCAAGCATGTCCATTATTTAACATTGTAACAGAAATGTTAGCTATAGCAGTAAAAGAAGAAGAAATTAAAGGAATTATAATAGGCAATGAGGAAACAAGACTATTATTCTTCGCAGATGAAGTAAAAGACTTAGAAAATCCTAGAGAATCAATTTAAAAAGTATTTGAAATTATTGAGAACTTTAGCAAAGTTTCAGCGTACAAACTAAATCCACATAAATCATTAGTATTTCTTTATATTACCAAAAGAGTCCAGCAGCAGGAAATAGAAAGAGAAATCCCATTAAAATAACTGTAGACAATGAAATTCCATTTACAGTAACTACAGACAACATAAAATATTTGAGACCTCCCAAGACAAACCCAGGAACTATATGAACACAACTATAAAGTACTTTTCACACAATAAAGTTAGGTCTAAATAATTGGGAAAATATTAATTGCTCATGGATAGGCCAAGGCAATATAATAAAAATGACAATTCTATCTAAATTAATATTTTTATTCAGTGCCATACCAAACCATCAAAACATTATTGTACAGAACTAGAAAAAAAATAAGAATAAAATTCACCTGGAAGAATAAGCTCAAACATATCAATGGAACCAATGAAAAAAAAATGTTAAAGGTATCTAACCAGACTTGACCTCAAACTAAATTATAAAGTGGTAATTACAAAAACAGTTTAGTATTAGCTAAGAAATAGAGTGGTGGAGCAGTGGAATATATAGGGTACAAATTACAAGTAAATGACCAGAGGAAACTAGAATATGATAAACCCAAAGGTTCAAGGTTTTGAAACAAAAACTTATTATTTTATTTAAACTTCTGGGAAAACTGGAAAATAGTGCGGCAGAAACTAAGTATAGAGCAACATCTCATACTGTATACCTAGATAAGATCAAAATGGGTACATGATTTACACATATAAGGTGATACCATAAGCAAATTAAGAGAGCATGGAATTATTATTTATCTGTCAGATTTGTGGATAAGAAAAGAATTTAGAACCAAAGAAGATTTAGAGAGCATTACAAAATGTAAAATATATCATTTTGATTATATATAAAATTAAAAATTTTTCCACAAACAAAACCAATTCAACTAAAATTAAAAGGAAGACAGAAAACTGGGAGAGGGGATTTTTAACAAGTATCACTTATAAAGGTCTCATTTCTCAAATACATAGAGAACTGAATCAAATTTATAAAAATATGTCATTCCTCAATTGATGAATGATCAAAGGATATGAGGTGGCAGTTTTCAGACAAAGAAATCAAAGCTCTCTATAGTCAGGAAAAAAAATTGCTCTAAAACACTATTGATTAGAGAAATACAAACTAAAAACAACTCTGAGGTAGCACCTCACACCAATTAGATTGGCTAATATGACAGAAAATAAAAATGTGGGATGTTGCAGGGCATGTGGGATATCTGGGACACTATTGTACTGTTGATGAAGTTGTGAACTGATCCAGCTAATCTGGAGAGCAATTTGGAACTGTGGCCAAAGAGCTATAAAACTTGACCTTTGATCCAGCAGTACCACTGCTAGTTCTATATCCCAAAGACATCCCTAAAAGGGGGAAAGTACCTATTTGGACAAAAATATTTAGAGTAGCTCTTTTTGTGGTGGCTAAAAATTGGCAATCTAAGGGGTGCCCATCAATTGTGGAACAGCTAAACAAGCTGAGATATACAATTGTAATGAAATATTATTGTTCTATAAGAAATGACACACAGGATGATTTCAGGAAAAATCTAGAAATATTTAGTGAAACGATACATAGTGAAGTGAACAGAAGAACCAGGAGAATGTTCTACACAATAACAGCAATACTGTACAATGAAGAACTGTGAATGACTTAGCTATTCCCAGCAATATAAGGATCCAAGATAATGTCAAAGGACTAATGATGAAGCATACTATCCACCTCCAGAAAAAGAATTGATAGTGGTTGAATACAGGCTAAA
The DNA here is from genome assembly GCA_028658325.1 of Potorous gilbertii. Lineage (NCBI taxonomy): Eukaryota > Metazoa > Chordata > Mammalia > Diprotodontia > Potoroidae > Potorous > Potorous gilbertii. Next base: position 59,208,542 of record CM053773.1, read on the forward strand.
GCATGCTATTTTTCACTTTCATTTTTTTTCTTTTATTTGAGTCTCATACAAAATGATTAATCTAAAAATGTTTTTACAGAATTGCACATGAATAACCTATAACTAATTGTTTACTGGTTCGGGGAGGGAGGGCAAAAAGGGAGAGAGGAATAGAATTTGGACCTCTAAACTTTAAATAAAAATGTAAAAAAAAGTTAATACCAAAAACCCACATTCTAATAATATTGTATCCCTGTGAATCAAGGAATTCTTCAATTTCCAAAAAAATTAAAATTACAGCATACCCAAAGAACAATAGAGAGCTCTTAGGTAGGCTATACCATAAGTTACAAACTAGCTATTCACAAAACTCACACATTTCCTGAATCATATTAAAAATAACTGTGAAATGTTTAACAAAATAAAATATCATACACCATGGGTAATATTACTCATGGTCTTCTAAACTCAATGAGGGATGCATTTCTAATTTGAATTTGACAGCACTGAGCTCCAGCATATTACTGACAAAAATATGTGTAGATAAGGCACAGATTATTACATTTAAAAGATTTTTATTAGAAAATGTGATAGGCCAGTCACCTAGAAGAAGGATAGCTATTAGATAGTTTTGCTGATACACATGCAATGTCAAATTAAATAAATGACCCCATCATTTTGACTGATATCCATGCCAAAACTTTATAGGATATTGACAAGAATCAAGAAAGATGAGATGTAGATAAATAGTAATCTTTACTGTTTGAGAGTACCCACATAAATGCAAGCAAAGATCCAATGAAGTAATCATCAATGCTGGATACTTGCTCTGCTTTCACTCCTTTAACCTGACACTGATCAGGCAAATGCTGCAGGAGGAAATCATAAAGTCATGCTGACTGAGTCAATTTCAGATTTGTTCAATTTAATCCCAAATAGGTTCTCATTGCTTCATGGCAATTCCTTTACCTATCTTTTTATTGAATGTCTATCATGCTCCCCACAATAGCTATTCCAACCTTCTCTGTTCTTTCTTTACTTCCCCTCATCCACTTATCTAATATCCATCCTTTCCTCTAATCTCAAAGGGAAAAGCAAACAATTTCATGTTAAAATTAAGCCTTCCACCTATACTAGATCTCTCCTCCCTGCATGATTTTGCTCCATCACTCTCTTCCACCCTCCATTCATCTTCAGTCCCTCCATACTACTTCCTTCTTATCTGCTTACAAAGATACATAGATTTCTTTTATATATAAAAAAACCTTTGATGAAAAGACTTTACTCCTCATGCTATCATTTTATTTCCTGCTTTACCTTAACTAAATAAGCAGCACAGTATAGTGGAAAAAGTACTGTCAGTCATTCAGTAAACAATTAAATACCTTCTATGCGCCAAGTATTATGCTAAAAGTAAAGATACAAAAACAGGTAAATGATAGGTCATGGCCTCAAGAAGTTTACAATCTAATGGATCTCGAGTCAGAGGATCTCAAGTACAAATACTGCTTTTACCACTTACTACCAGTGTCATTTAATAGGAATTGAATGCTGTCATATTGAGGGTCATTATGGGAATTACAGTTGTCTAGAGGAAGGGGTATCTGACTGGTCACTAGGTTGATAAGCCACAATTCTCAGGTGAAGTCATGTTAACAACTGGACCCTAAATTTCTCTGCATAGCTTCAAAGTTAATCTTATAGTTAAATGAGTAGAGGGTGAGGGAATTAGAACAGCAAGTGGTCAAACGTGGGGATTGAGTGAACCACATTGACTCTTATCTTTTGACTCATTTTTGGAGCAAGCTTAGTTTCTATTTAATTATAAACCTAGTCCAATTTTTGTCTTGTGAGAAAACTTAATTCAATTGTGGGAATTGGGAGAAATCTGTACTATACTGTTTGCATGTAGCATTGCATTTCTGGGAAGCTGGATCATGCCCACCTGTCAAGATTAGGGACCCTTAATGAAAGACCTAGGTTCACTGACCAGAAAATCAGTCAGATCCAAAGACTGATACAAGGAGTTTCCTCACAATTACATATCTCAAGCAACCTATATATCTTATCTGAAAACTGGCCCCACCATGATCAAAGAGTTATTGTTTTCATGTTCCTTTGATCATTAATGGACACTTTGGGGAAAAGGACACCACTTTTTCTGATTTCAGGGAGCTGTACCTGCTCAATCTTCTCCTTTCAACTTGGATAGTCCCTAATCTTTTATCCAAGAGAAATCAGATTACCTAATTTTGCACTGTTTCCTCTTTAATTAATTAGCCTTATTTGATTAATTGTTTTTAATGTATAAAAGTCTGCCTCCCCCTCTGTTCAGAGCCTAGGTCTAAGTTGAGGTCTGATCCTGGTTTGGGGGGCAGTTGCCATGCATTGTTTAATGAATCAGTATGCTCAGAAGTTCCAGTCTTTGTTTCCGCAATCACTCACCTTTCATCTACCACACAAGAGAGTAGGAATAGGTAAATTTGGTCCTGGAACAAAATCCTCATTCAGGAATTAAGGCTGGGGATATGAATAAACAGATCAAAACCTCAATACGATGAAGAAATACTATGGAATATGAGACCAATAAGTAAACCCAGAAGAGACTAACTTCAAAATAAATGCAAGTTCAGCTTTTAAGAAAGGAATGACTTAGGCATAAGAACTGAGTAGAAGTGGCTGGAAGAAATGAAGTAAAAATGAAATTAGACATTTTGAGAGAAAAACTTGGAAGAAAAATAAGCAGAAGAGAAGTTGGGAAAACACATCTAAGTTAAAGCCTCCTGAAAAATCAATTGCAGCAAAAAAACTCAGTGATTTTGTGAGGCAATAAGAAATATTAGAGCAAGGCCAAAAGACTGAAAACTTAGAATATGCCAGGCATATACTATTCAAAACAATTGTCCTGGGAAATCGACTAAGGAAAAATCATTTAAGAATCACCAGAGCCCCTGAAAATAATTATGAAACAAACAAGCAAAAACCCAGATACTACTATATTTCAAGAAATCAGAACAGAAACCAGGCCAAATTTTTTAGAACAAGAGCACAAAGTGAAAACAAAATTCACCAATTACCTTCTGGGGAAAAAAATGAAAACACTCAGAAATTACATAGACAAAATCCTGAGCCCCAATGTTAAAGAATAAATGCTGAGAAGAGAAAAAGAATTTATAACCAAAGAACTACAACCAGGATGTTGAGATTATTTTGAATTAAAGAAATTTCAGAACACATGGTTCCAATAGACCAAAGAAAAATGCCTTATGACCAAGAAAAATTCATAATAATGAAAATAATTATGAAGATACATGCATTATACATTTTTATATTATTTGCATGTTTACTCCATTAATGAGTTTTTTCTCATATATATGTATTATGTGATATGCACATATATGTATTTATATGACTATAAGATACACTCATATATGTACATATATATATGAAAATATATATGTAAATATATGTGTATATTGCATATATTTATACAAATAAAATATCCATCATATTAAAATCTTCCAAGTGGAATGGTTTTTTATTGTTGCCCCAGAACATAATTTCTTTGGGCCTTTGAGATAGTGGTGATGATGCTGATGAGAACAATTGATATTTATATCATTAAAGTTGGAAAACACTTTTCATACATTATCTCATTTGGTAGCTGAGTACTTACAATTCATGTTAGAGGAATATTCTTGGAGAAAACATGTAAATATTCATTTGATATTTTGGTTGTTAAAAAATTAAACATTTTTAAAGTTTCCTTCAAAGAGAAAGCATGTTATGATAGTTAATAATGATGAATTTGGAGTCAGATAAGCTTACATTCAAGTCTTACCTTTAACTTTTACAAGCTAAGAGGCTACAGGGAAATCAGGACAGCTCTGAGCCACAGTCGATCAGTCAATAAGCATTTTCTAAATATTTACATGCTAGGTATTATAGATACAAAGAAAGAAAAAAGAAACAAAGTCTCTGTCTTCAAGTAGCTCTTACATTAATGGGCAAATGAAAACAATAATGTATACAGCATATACATTGTATAATAATGTATATGGTGCATACAAAAAATATATAATCTGTAATCTCAAAGGCAAGGGAAGGCACTAGTGATATGAATGACTGAAAAAACCATACTATAAAAGGTGGAATGTGAACTGAGTCCTAAAGGAAGCCAAAAAAATAGCTAGGAGGGGAGGGGAGACAGCCAGTAAAAGGCATGGAGTGTATAAGGAACAGCAAGGCCTGGATCATAAAATGCATGAAGGGAATAAACATATAAAGATATTTAAAAAGTAAAAGAGGGCCAGGTTACTCCCTTGGGCTTTAAATCAAAAGAAGAGGATTTTATATATGATCTTTGAAGTAAGAGAGAGCTAAAGGAACCCCTACTTTATTGAATAAAGAGTGACACGGTCAGACCTATCCTTTGGAAAGATCCCATTGACAGCCAGGTAAAGAATGGTTTAGGTAGGGGGAGACTTGAGGCAGGGAGACCTGCCAGAAGGCCATTTCAGTATGGTGCAGGGACTATACCAGGATGACATCTATGTGAAAGGAGAAGCAGAGATATGTATAAGTGATGTTGTAAAGAAACAGACCTGGCAAAAAATAGATATTTTGGGTACATGTGAGGAATGAAGAATAATGTTGTGGTTGTATGCCTGTATGACTGGGAATATGGTAGGATTCTTGGCAGTAATGGGAAAAGTTTGAAACAGAAGAGGGATCTAGGAGAAAGATAGCTCTGTTCTTGACATGTTAAGTTTGAGACATCTATAAAGGGTCCAAATTGAGATGTCCAAACGATGTGATGTGGTGATGCAATACTTGAACTCAAAAGAAAGATTCAGCATGTAGATCTGGTAATCATTCCTACATAGATGATAATTGAACACATGAGAGTTGCCAGAATATCAAGTGAGAAAACATAGAAGAAAAAGGGCTCCAGAAAGAATCTTAGGGGACACTCCTGGGTAATGGATGTGGATGAAGATCCAGAAAAGGAGAAGAGAAAAGAGCAATCTTAGGTAGGAAATAAATCAAGAGAGAAAGCAGTGTTGAAAGCATTCTTGAGAAGAAAGGTCATTGTTAACTTTGGAGTGAGTCACTTCAGTCAAGCAATGAGATCAGAAGCCAGATTTCAGAGGTTTTTGAATCAAGAGGAAAGGAAGTAGAGGCAGTGAATATAGATGGCTTTCTCAGAGTTTAGTCATAAAGGAGATCTGTAGGTAGATGGTAGGGATAATACAAGGATGTGGTTTGGTTACATGATTGGCAATATGACAAGTGGGAAATAGATGTGAGTATATAAAGTATAGAGCAGAACTGTATCTAGGGGTTGAGATAGAGAAGGGAGGAGAATATAGCCTGCTAATACAGGAGTGATGGCATAAGAAAGAATTGAGGCATTGAAGGCAATAGTGACTATCAATAACAGTGTTAACGGTCATAAAGGGAAAGATATAATAGTCAAAGAACATAATCTGATAAAGAAATTTCAGAGTTCATAGATATAGAAGTTTAATATATATATATATATATATATATATATATATATGAATGATAATATCAAGGACATGATCATTTCTGTGTGTAACTAAGTTTCATTCATTTATACAATAAATATTTATTAATTACCTCATCTATGCCAGGCACTGCACTAAGCACTGGGCATACAAAAAGAAGCAAAAGAAATTTACTGCCCTAAAGTAGGTTACTATCTAGTGTAGAAGAAAACATACAAGCAAATATATACTAAGCAAGCTATATGTAGGATAAATAGGAAATAATTAACAGATTTAAGACCCTAGAATTAAGAGGAATTAGGAAAGACTTTCTACAAAAGATATGATTCTAATTCGGACTTAAGGAAAGCCAGGAAGGTCAGGAGGGAGAATTGAGGAGGGAGAATATTACAGAAATCAGGGACAGTCAAATAAATGGTTAGAGTCAAGAGACAGAATGTCTTGTTCATGGAAAAGTCAGGAGACCAGTGTCCTTGGAAGATTATGTGTCAGGGAATATAAGGTGTAACAAAACTAAAAATTAGGAGGGGGTAAAGTTATGGAGGATTTAGAATTCCAAACAGATTATTTTATATTGATCCTGGAAATAAGAGGGAGCCACCGGAGATTACTGAGATGATATGGTGGACTTGTTTTAGGAATGTCATTTTGGTGGCTGACTGCAGGATGAATTAGAAAGGGGGGTTCTATGGAAATTGAGCAGATTGAGGAACCATAAAGGTAGGGACTTGAGGGAGTGTCAATATTAATTGTAGTCTCCTAGGATTTTTAGGATTCCAGGAAGATTTTGAGTCATGTATTAAACTCACTGAAAAAGGAAAGTGAATGTCCTGGAGACTGGTTGATAACAGCCACAGGAATCTTGGTGAAAGAGTCAACGAACAGTAGCAAAAAGCAGAAGGAGGACTCTGCACCAGCTAATTGTCCCCCGTGGACCTTTCCAAGGGCTCAGACTCTGGACTCACATGGATTACTGTTCAATCCTAAGGAAGCATAATCCCCAAAAGAATTTATTTACCTTTTTAATTATGCTCTCTGGGCAGCTAGGTGGTGAAGTGAGTAGAACACTGGTCCTGAAGTCAGGAGAACCTAAGTTCAAATCAGGCCTCAGACACTTGACACATTTACTAGCTGTGTGGCCTTTGGCAAGTCACTTAACCCCTTGCCCTTCCCTCTCCATAAAAAAAAATTATCCTCTCTGGTTTGTTACACTCCATATATGGAGTAAGATTTGGGGGTGGGGAAACTCATTAAATAAAGCTTTAGGGATGATAACCCATCAAGGCTCTTCCCAAAGGGAATTAATAGGGTGATTTACAGGAAAAAAAAATAATCAAAGAATAAAATATATATCAGGTGCAGCAGAGATAACTATTTCTTGAACCAAAAAAAATTAATGTTTAAAATACAAACACTCATAAGACTACATTTAAAACATTTATCACATAAAAATCACACACACACACACACACACACACACACACACACAAAACCCCTCACATTAATTGTCCTCTCTTACAAGTTAAAAACAACTTTTTAGGTCAACTGAATATATGTTTTACATTCTCCTCAGATCTACTGAGTAAATCATAAGTTTAATGATGCAAACTTTTAATAAGTTTAATTAAATAAGCAAGTCATTTGCTGGCCAGCCAGCTCTTTAGTGATCATCTCCTTGGGCAAGAAGCATGATTGTAGGAAGTACTTCCTACTGGCAGCTGACATTAACTCAGAAAACTAGAAATTCTCAGACTCAAGATCCAGCTTTGGCATGTCTCAGATTCTCTGCTTAGTAACCAGTTCTCAGGAAACAAAAAGAGAAGAGGTATCCAGAAACTTGAGATCCTGTGTCAGGCTTGCTCAGGGGAATGTGTATCCACATTTCCATGTGTGTTACTGCCAATACTCTTATGGAGGGGTGATGAGGAAGAAACCCCTCCATTCCCAAAAGTACAAGGGAGAGTAGTGAAGTCCCCAGAGAAAAGTTTAGAAGAGAGGGAGGCAAAGATTTTCTACTGTTCTTACAGTCTACTAAAGAGGTGGCTTTTTCTGGATCAATCACCAATACTTTTCTTTGAGACTAGTTCTCTCTATCTTGCCCAGGGTAAAAGTACAACAGCTACTTGTAGGCCAAATACCAATACTGGTCATCACCACAGAAGTTTTGACTTGCTCATTTTTTCCATCCTGAGCCAATTCATTTCTCCTAAGCCACCTTTTAGAAGGCACACCATTTCTGTGGTGAACACTGATCAACTTCAGCCATGCTGTAGCTCAAATCCTCAGAGCTTAAATAATCCACCAGCATCAGCCTCCCACAACAAAAAAGGTTCACAGGCATGTGCCTTGGCAATCATCAATCATTTTCATCAGTTCCTCACACTCCCCTTAGCTAATTGGGCCACAGGACCCATTAGGAACCACGATCATGCATGTTTTGTTTCTGTTTTTAGCAAGAGATCAGAGATCATGCTCAGCCCCCAGAAAGGGTTGTAGTGTATGGCTGATTCAAATGAGAAGTACTACTTCAGTCTAACAGATGGGTGAGGGGGATGACAAGACTTTCCAGATATCTAGCATTACACAGTCTCCTGGATGGAAATTCAAGAGGAAGTTAGCACTGAATTCTCTTTAAAGAAATATCAAGAAGAGACTAGAAACACTTTCTTCTTATAAACTATTAAAGGGAGATAGTCCCCCTCAAGAATCTATTCCCTATGAAATTCAATAGCCCATCCTCTTTGCTACAGTCTGTAATGGGACCAATAAGTGACTACTGCAGGCATCTCCTCAAATAGTAGCACAATTTCTTCAGCAAGAGGCCTACAATGCAGGGACAGAACCAAGATGGCGGAGTAGAAAGACTCACATATGCTAGCTCCGAACCCACAGCCCATGGATTTCCTCTAAAAAGAACTCCCAACAAATTCTGGAACAGTGGAAGCCGCACAGCAACACAGTGAAGGAGATTTCCGTTCCAGAGAGCCCGGAAAACCCAATCCCAAAGGTCCGTTGCACACTGGACGGGAGCAGAGCCCTGCCCTGCCCCGGCCACGTGGCACTGAGAGGAGCAAGCAGATCCGAGCAGGCTTCAGGGACGGAATCTCCAGTGGCCATGAAGGTCCCTCCACCCACAGACTCACAGGTCAGTGAGAGAGACGGGCTGAGAGGGGAGTGGGGTGTCTCTGGGACTCAGGCCCCCTCGGGAGGCAGTGGCAGAGGCAGCAGGTGGCAAGAGGCTCCCAGAGCAGGCTGGAGCTCAGCAGGATCTCCATTACAGAAGATCTCTGCATAAACCCCCTGAGGAAACTGAGCCTGGAAGGCGGCCCTGCCCCAACTTGAGCACCAGAAATTAAGCTCCCATTGAATAGCAGCCAGGCCTGCTGGCAAAAGCCCTGAGGCTGGGAAGCAGCATTTGAATCTCAGATCTCAAGCACTAGCTGGGCAGACCTAGGCCAGGGGTGGAGAGGACTCTCAGAAGTCAAGTAACTGGCTGGGAAAATGCCCAGAAAAGGGAAAAAAAAATAAGACCATAGGTTATTTTCTTGGGGACCAGATGATTGCGCCATTCCTCTCTGATGAAGAAGAAAACTGCTTACCATCAGGTAAAGACATAGGAGTCAAGGCCTCTGTATCCCAAACATCTGAAATAGATATCTCAAGGGCTCAGGCCATGGAGGAGCTCAAAAATGATTTTGAAAATCAAGTTAGACAGGTGGAGGAAAAACTTGGAAGAGAAATGAGAGAGAGATGCAA